>CM068318.1:38953455-38978455 GCA_034766995.1 Acanthacorydalis orientalis | reverse complement strand
ATAATTATCTCTATCTAGAACTATTTTTTTATTAAAATGAAAAAATTATATTGACAGCAAAGTAAAAAACTAATATATGTTAGTTTATCTTTATATAATATCAACTCAAGGCGACAGAGGTGCTTGTGTTACATGTCACCGTTTCACGTGACAGTTTCCAGTACTCCAATTTACTATATTTTCTATCATACATTTTCCTAATGATTTCTTATATTATTTGAAACTGTATACATTGCTGCATTTTAAATTTTTGAACAGTTCTGTCTGATATGTATATCTAGTATGTTCTTTTAAGTATCTGAGATATATTCGTTTGTCCACATGTTGATTTATGCAAGAGAAATATTCTGTGCTCACTCAACAACCGATCAGAAACGAGTATCGAAATATGAACATCATCGACTGACATATTTATATACAATCCTTGTAAATACCCTCATCAAAGAATACTTTTACGTCTTTCTAATGATCATTTCATCATTAACAATCATCCTATTTAAATTTAAAGTAGATATTCTCCTATTATACTTGTACTTTAATATAGATATTCTACAATGACTTACTAGTTCTCTTCGAGAAAAAAAATTAATATTAATTTAATATTAAGTACTGCATTGTTTATAACTAATTAGAAATTATTGAATATAAAATGTTTGTTGACTCTATTATCTATTCTATTCACATGCTCTACTTGTGAAAACATAAAGTTTATCTTAATGAAATACTAATTAAACAAGATGTCGATTAAACGTTCTTATATATATATATATATATATATATATATATATATATATATATATATATATATATATATATATATATATATGTATATTGTGTATAGATGCTAGTGAATGTGTTGACTTTGCAACTATGTAAGGAGTTCCTTACATTGAAGACACATAAACGTAATTATATTTAATTAGCTTTAATAAATAATAATTAGTTTGAATCATTATGATTTTATGGGAAAGTTCGTTTCATTGTTCAGTTTGTCGTCAGCATATCATACATACATACATACACACACACACACACACATATATATATATATATATATATATATAATGTGATTTTGTCGGCTTTAGATTGTTTTTTGTTGCGTTTCATTTAATTTAATGTTTAATTCATCATGGGAACTCTGTATTTTTACGGATTTTAACTTTATATGCACATACGTATACACATATCTCCATTAAGCATTTATTTCTATTTTCATTTTAGTACATTAACTCTGTACATGTTTTTTCCCTTTAGTACAAAATTATAGATTATATCTTCACGACTTAAAATTTATACATAAAAGAATTAAAAACGTGCATTTGTGTTTTCTTACCTGTCCTATTAGATGTATTAGCTTTTTATGTTTAATATTGGTTAAAAATATCTGTAGTTGTCACATGTTACATACTCTTGTTGTAATTAAAATGTGTAGTAATTTAATGAAACAGTCGTAATTAAATGGAAAGCATGACGAATTATTAAACAAGGTGTTACAATTTAGTGAAATTTAATCTTGTAGCTTGTTGTGTTATTATATAACACACATTATATCTGTGTTGAAGTATGTTTTCAAAATGATTTTCTTTTCATTACAATTTATATTATATTCTGATTGAAAGTGTTAAATAAATTAGTAGCAATTATTTTTTATTGCTCATGCTCATTTCATTTTTTTTTCTAAGTTCTAGATTATTAAAATATAAATAATTTTAATAAAAAATAAATCATAAAATCATTTTTTTTACTTACTCCACTATCATATTTACCGGCACATATAGCAGAAAAAAGATTAATATTCATATGTTTCTTTTTAATGTTTAAAAAAATATTGGATAAAACCAGCCAAAATTATAAAAAGTATTTAAGTTCCTCTGTAAATATTTAGAAACAATAACAGTAAATTATACCGAAATATGTTTCGAACTGTAAAAGATATATTTATAAATAAAAACAGCATTTAAATGAATCAATATTGAATAACGAATTAAACAGGTATGATGTAAAAATAAACAACACGCACTTATCTGTTTCACACCTCAAACAGTGCTCTGTATGTATCGTCTATCATATAAATTACTTTATAAACATATCAAGCGTAGTAAAAAGGAAACGTTTTCTTTCTGTGCATTATTCATCTGCTTTATGTCAATGTCTTACTTGTACGCTGTCTTGGGAATATTTTATCCAGATCTCACACCGTTGATACATAGCATTAGCTAAACTCATTGTTTTTATGTTGCATATTTAATTCATTTCACTCAGTTCACATTTGTATTATTCAGATCACCTGTCATCTAAGATATACGTATACCGGACTATTATTTTTACCACCAAGTGGCATGAGATGATTTTTTTGTTCAGTCTAGCGAAACGAAAATTTATGAAAAATTGTAAAAATGTATACCATTATTTTGATATATATATATATATATATACATATAAGTAATATATTGTAAAAGTATATATTAAAGAGTTACAAACGAAATAAATTTTGAATATTTATACATATTTATTAAAATATCAAATTTTATATCAGCCGATATTGGATATCGATTTTACTAACTTAATATTTTTTGATATAACTTATTGTGTATATTTAAAAGTTTTTTTTACAATAAGAATTATTACAATAAAAAAAAAAAACACTTATCGGTCCATAATTCTGTGCTTATTATTCTTATAGTTCTAGTTCTCTGGTTAACTTAACCTTTGAACTCTTTCATCTCACGAACTAAAAAATATTTTCTTGAAAAAGGGACAGATATATCTTTTTTCATGTATATATTTTTCAGCACTTTGGCGTTACTGAACATTTAATGATTGGCGTTAATGATTTACTGAACATTTTTGACCTAACGATTTTTTTCTAATTTAAGAATAGAATTAATTTGTGAAATTTCAATATCTATTAATATTGAATCTTCGACATCTACCTAACGATGGCACACATGTGGAAACTCGAAGTTAAAAACATACTCAGCTGATTCAAAAGTATGAAGACCACCAGAACAAAAATCTTGTTGTACAAAATTTATAATATATATTCATAATAACATGCCTTTCAATATTTGCAAGAAATAATAATATTTTACAAACAACATAATTTTATTCTATTAGGTCTGCTATCTAATTCTGTGCCTTTTTTATAGAAAATGAATGTTTACAGGAAAATTGAATACATTTCAATCCTTTCCCATTATTTTGTATAACTTCGTTTCTATTTTCTGGATAACTAGAGAGTCCATTGTCGAAAAAAGATGTCAGTTTTAAATAGATGAAGTCATAATGCATTTTCGGACCTCTTCCGCTGTTTTAGTATTTTTTGCACGTTTTATGCCTCACAACACCTTCCCTCAAAGCTAAACAAATCATTCACGTGACTTAAGGAGCATTTTTTCATCAGGAATGCAAAAAGTATGTAATGTCTAATGTGCTGCTTTTTGGACATCATCGTGATTACTGCTGTTTTGTGAAATTATGCTTAACCAAGATATATTGTGTTTTAAATGATAAAGTTTACACTTCAAAATCCTAGAACGACAAGAAAATATTTTAATTTGAAACAGAATTATGATTGAATCAATTTAAAGGGCACTGAATTAATTTTTACACTATATATATATATTGATTCAAATTATGCTTCTACACAAAATTATAAAAAAAATAACTCAAAAATTGTAAAAAATACATATTGTCTCCCATTTATTATTTTACTTCAATTATAATTTTAATTTTGAATGGAACTAAAATACTAAATAAAAAATAACATGACTTTTCTTAAACCCTGCACTCTCTTTTAGTATTTCCATGTAAAAGCCTAAATTGAATATCTCTCTATCTATCTATCTGCCTATATATATATATATATATATATATATATATATATATATATATATATATATATATCATTAAAAATGTGAAATTCTATAAAATCTGACATTTTCACAGTTTATTTTGAACAAACATAACCCAATATTAATTTAACCTCATCCAAACACAAAAGTGGGAAAATCTACCAAAATATATTAATAAATAATAGTTTTTTTTTTAATTTTTCATTGGTGGATTCTTTTTCGTTTAGTTTTTCAAATAGAGTTGTCTCATTTGTATTTATTAACATATCCGTTTCTTTTCAAATTTTTTTATTACATTTTCAATATTACAAAATATTCAATTTATTTCTTAACGCAAATATCAGATTAGTTTCAGATTTTAAATTTAATTTTAATAAACATATTGACAATGACTAGTAGAAGAGTGCCTTTGTAAACACTTTATAGCTCCATTGGTTAAACTGCATGATGCAACCTCATCTGAAGGCTTGGGAAAATTCCATCTTGTTCAGTGAAAGCCTCGACTATAAGACCACGAAATTATTCAAGCTGCACTAGTTGTAAGCTCCAATGCTTGTAACCTGTTCTGACCACGTAGAAGAGGGAATGTAAAGGTCTTCCAGTTATACTACATAGTCCATTAATAAAAAAAAAGAGTAGTAAATGTAGCACAATGAAATCAACGTTTCGAAAACCACAGTATTTTCTCTTATCAAAACATCCAATAATTCAATATTACCTCTTTTTTAAATGTAATTTATCAGAGCGCAGCTATAGAAAGCCAGTATCCAATTATTTAATTTCTTTGTGTATCTATAGTCTGAGAATAATGCTATTATATTAAAAATCTACACAATTCTTTGAAATGCAAATGAATTCTTTTTTATCCTACAAACTAATAGAATAATTACACGAACAAAAAAATAAAGTTATTAATATTAAATATTGATAGTACTTAATTAAATAAATGTCTTATTAGTTTAAAACTTATTTGGTACTTATAAAATAATACTTTAATATATCAATACAGTTCTGATACTGTGAGTAAATTTACTTTCATAAATAATTTTTTTACCTCACAAACTATAAAACATTTCCTGATCAAAAATATTCAATAAATCATTATTGATTACAGGAGTTTCGATAGCTATGTCGCATCAGAAATGATCAATACTGATTTATTGAACATTTTTAAACAATAAATGAATTCTTTTTTCACTACAATGTCGCAGTTTTTCACGGTCTCAGAACTGTGTTATATTATTTTCTACAAAAATAATAAAAAATTCAAAATTGATGATTTGTTTTTATTGCCAATATTTAAGACTTAAAATCTTATTTCTTTCTCCTTGTAATAATGGATGCGATAATTAAATATACAAGTTTTATTTAATCAAATTTTAATTAATGTAACATAAAATTTTAAAATAATGTTTACAACAATTCTCAAGTAGTTTCATTTATTTAATATGTTGCTTCTTAAGATTTATACAGATGTTTTTTTTTTGGTAGAAAACTATATGGTTTTGATTGAAACAAAAAAGAAAAAATATTAATAAAATGCAATATTTATATTTTTATTTATTCGAGTATACATATGCATATTGAATTACATTTTCAGAGTAATTATTTTTCTTTCACTGTACACACTTATATAATTGTGTGTATATGCGTGTGTCTGTTTATAAATTCGCATAATAAATTAATTAAAAAAATCTTTGTAACCATTATAACCGTTAACTGGCTCTTGTGTTCTTAGCAAAGAGGATTGCACTAATTGCCGATACGAGTATATACGATACTGTTCACTTAATGCCATGTTTATACTCATTAAAGCGAACGAGGGTGGTACAAACAAGGGTATTACTACGTACTAATTAAACAATTTATCCATCCTTAGTAGAGCTTTACTTTATCTGGACAATAAATAACTTAGTAACTTTTTTATCTAACACAGTTGGTTGCGTCTAAACATTTTTAATTATTTTTTCGCTGTCAAGACGAAATTTCAATTTTAATTCTTCTGCTTTTTATATTCTCTCCAGTCAACATTTCTTTCAAATACTACGGATATATATATATATATATATATATATATATATATATATATATATATATATATATATAATGAAACAAGTCACATCAATTTAGAAAAAAGCTAATTTTGAAAATAATTGAAATTTAAGTTTGAATTAATTTTAGAGAAAGAAGATTTTAAGATAATAAAATCTTTTTGAATACATATATACATATATATATATGAAAAAGAGAATGGATAAACATGAAAGTTGTAGTCGTATTTAATTTTAAACTATGTAAGGGAAGTTTTATAGAAGCTTGTAAGATTAAAGTTTTTAAACGTTTACAAAAAAGAATTACCAGAGAAAAATATATTGGATTTTTTTGTTCGCAGTTGGATTCAAATTGATGGATATATTTAAATTATACCAAACAATATTCTTTTATATGAAAAGTTAATTAATCATTTTTTTGTTAATAAATATGACTCGAAATAAATTTTATATTCTTTTGAATTTATCAAGAACGGTATTTATCATAAAAAACTGTTTGTTTAATGTGTTTTAGAAACTCTATTATTCATTCATATATATATATATATATATATATATATATATATATATATATATATATATATATATATATACATCAATAGATTGAGAAAAATGAATAGTACTCATTATTTTATCATAACCCATTGATTGATAGCTGATAATTATAAGATGAAAATCATTATATCAATTTTGTTTTGGAAATAAATTGAGTAAGTTTTCTAAACAATATTTAATCATTTATATATATATATATATATAGGATGATTCAATCTAGGCTACCACATGGAAGTATTAAAAGGGGACGCAGGAGTTAAGATAATTCATGTTATTTTTTATTTAGTATTTTATTCAATTCATTACTAAAATCCAATTGAACTAAACTAATAAATGGAGGATAACATTTTTTTAACTTTCATGTGAAAATGTGTAATCAAAATATTCAATAATTAATTAAAAATGCTTTTCGATTACTACTTATGCTCATTTCATCGACTATAGAATCGTTTTGTAGCACTAATGTACGAAAAATCAATTATTTTTCATTTTTTTATCAAAAAATTGCACCTTTGTGGTAGCATTCATGAAGTATTGTAATCCATTTCACGATAATTGTATGAAATTTCTTTTATTACAAATTGTTATTTCATGTTCAAATAAAATAATTCTCACATGTAAAAACATAACACACATTTATTTTGCACAGTTAATTTTTAAATACAGGATAATTGTTTCTAGTGTGTTTTTTTTTAAAAAAAAATACACTATTTTTCTGTCTTGGTGTTCTGAAGATGATAGCATCCTCATCTAAATTCCCATACTCAGTAATGAAAAATCAATCAATAATCAATTGTTGATGAGAGCAATGTTAACTCTTAAATACGTAGGGTTGCAAAATTGCAACATATTTATTTTTCGTTAATATAGAGGGTGTTAGTTACTAGAGATGTATTTGCTACCTACTGCGTCATTTCTATAAAATAATTGTTTCAATTATTGAGTGATCATGTAAAAAAATATATCATGTAATGTAAATATATTATACAGCAATCCATCATGTGAAAAAATATACTTTCATTAATTTTGCATCCAATATCTACCTAAAATAATGAATAAAATAACTTATTTCAATTATATTTTATACTTTCGAAAAAAGTATGCATTTAAGGGTTAATAATTTGTAAAATGAGTAAAAAATTAATTTCTGGAAGTGAAGTAATCCATCGTGCTAAAGCTATATTTTTTCGTTTTTTAATTCCAATAATAAATCAAATATTTATCTGTCTTAATAATAAAAACTCACATTTCTCGTCACTATATCCGCAACGTGGCCGTCTGCCACCATCTAGAGAATGTGGTGTATAAGGAAATGTTCACAATGGATATGTTTCAAGTTTAATTCAAGTTTCGTTCTTAGGTATTTTTTATGTTTAAATATATTATGTTGTAAAAACCAATCAACAGTTTTTTCTTTCTATTTTCCCATCAATTTTGGCGCCCTGTGTACTAGTTTAGAAATAAAGTAGATATCTATTTTCTAATTAAAAAAAACTCTCTTGATATGTACATATTTATTGAATATAAAAACAGGTTATATGTTTGTATGTCAAAACAGGTTGTTTGAAGTTATTTTAATTTTTTGAGAACTTATTTTCGAGGAAGTTAAAAATAAAATCAAATATTATCCCAATGAATAAACGCCATTTTAGTCTTTTGTCGTGGAATTTGAATTGAATTATTTTATATAACACATTTAGAGTCAAATGTAATTAAATTATTTGTTATTCTGGTAGTCTTAGCTCTTTAGAAGTATGTGAACTGTTGCTTTTTGCTAGTAGTTTCAGCACATGTCGCATTTTAAAGCAGATATTAGTAATTGCTTTAATAATATGTGGATGAATTCACGTTCACAAATGAATTATCTTTTCATGTTACAAATATTTTTTCTGGTGAAAAATATTCGTTGTATCATTAGATAAAAGGTGTTTCTATATCTTTACATTCTGAAAATGATAGTATTCAAATGCATATAAACAACTATCAAAAACGATCAATATCATTTATTTAACATGTTTAAATAGAATTTTTTTGTGGTTTTGTAGGGCGAAATGAGAATTTATTTATAAAAACCTGTACCGTAAATAATCGCGAATAATAAATTCGTTGAGATGAAAAATAATTCTCATCGTTAAAACAAATCCACTATTGGTGTATTTCTCCAATTAATAAAAATAAATAAATGAACTCGCCGCGTCTAAAAATATTTTTATATGAAAAAATCACGACTTCTTCAGTTAATATTGACATTTTGTTTATAATTATTTGTTTTCTTTTCGAATCGTCCATTTCGTGTACATAAGAATTATTTACTGTACGATGAAATGAACGAATATTTATCATCATATATTTCGTCAGGAGATCAATCGTGCGCACACGATCCGTCCATATGCGTTAACTATTAAGTCGATATTTATATAAACAGAACGTTTCCTGATTATATACCAATCAGTCAATCGGCGAACACTCATTAAAACCGTAAACCGTCTCTTTAACGATTTACTTTAGTGACCCCACGTTCGTGGCGGCAAGTTAAACAAATAAAACACAAATAAAAAAAGTCATTTCGGATGTTCGAAATCGTTCACACGTTGTCTGGTCTTAAATCAATTTATAGTCCTCGGAGGTACTGCCGGATGTCACGACGGTAGCGCTATATAGTACACCGACCGACTCTCACCTCGTCGTCTCTCGATTCCCTAGTGACGCATGCGGTGTTTTAATCGAAAAAATAAAACACGGACTCACACATGTATACACACATTTATAACACTCCCACACAAACGTACACGCACATACACAGAGAGAGAGAGAGAACAAACATAAATATATTAGAAAACACACAAACGTAGAGATACAACACAAACGGGCATCGCAAACACACACACACACACACACACATCTATTCAAAATACACACATTCACACACACACACACACGTACACATTTGCAGACAAATACTTGGTGCGCTACGATTCCCGCCATTTCACGAACACATAAATTGTTAGCCCGTTTCAAGAGTAAATTGAATTGTGTCGCGAAAAATGTACTGAAACATTCACAATGTGTTCGGTAAGAACTTTCATTTGTGAGTTTTCTATCTATTTCTTCTGTTTTATGTATGTATCATAGTGTATTTATATCTAGTTTTTATCACAAAAGTTCGTCGCTGTGCTCCTTTTGCTATATCTAGTTTAGTGATAAATTATTCAATGAAAATTCTCACCGATAAATTATTCATGATGTATAATTGAAAGCGTCGCATTGTTTGTTTTTTTAACATTTCGTCTTTATATTTAATTTCGTTTGCGAAATTTCTTCACAATGAAATTAAGTATTTTACAAAAAAAAAACACACATAACGTTTATTTGTTTATGATTTATTTATTAAGTTTTTATTTTTTTTTTTTTTGATTCATTCTGAACTGATTTTATAATAAATCAAATATATATCACTAAGATTTTTTAACATATATTTCAATAGAATGAAATTTATCTTGTGAGTTTATTTTCATATTCGTTTTATTCAGATTTATTTTCAATTTGTAAATTACCAATAAAAAATAAATGCAAACTGAATATTGATTTAATCTTTTATCGATACATTCTTCTTGCTTAGGAATTAATATTCTTAAAGTAGTTTTATTATTATATTGTGTTTTAATTTATTCACTATTTTTGTATAATCGTGTAGATTCAAATAGAATTTTTAGACATAAATTTTTCTATCAGAAAAAAAAACAATTATTCTAACCAAAGAGATTTAATTTTTAGTCATTGGATCAGTGCAAAAGTTCGTATACGATTTTTAATTGAAACTCGCGCGATTATTTTTCGCATGAAACGCTTTTATTAATCAATTATGTGTTCACCATCGTTTTCTACGATAATTTTCTAACTCTGACAGCTGTTGGATTCCTAGTTCGTAAAACCTGCACCGTTTTTCGGCAAAACAGGCAGCCTCACTGTGTCAAATTTTTTACCATTTAAACTATTCTGCAGCGACCAAAACAAATGATAATCCGAAGGTGCAATGCCCGAATAATACGGAAAATGAAATGGGTAGTAGAAAAAAAAAGAAAAAATAATAATTTCAAAGACAAGAAACATAACTCGAATCTTAATGAGAATTCGGTCATTCTTCTCTATTGCTCTTAAATAAAAACAATTTTATTTTTTTGTCATGAAATTTTAACTTAATCATTTTATTTAGTACATTTCGAGTGAAATGTAATTAAATTGTTTATTATTCTGGTAGTCTTAGCTCTTCAGAAGTATGTGAATTATTATTATTCGGTAGTAGTTTCAACACATGTGCCATTTTAAAGCAGATATTAGAATTTTTTTGTGAAGATCTCACATATGTATAAAATTTATAATCGAGAGCAAAAAAAAAGAAAGTTTATGTGTAAGACTGATAATATCAGGGTGAATCGTTAATAGGATCACAAGAATAACAAATCAGTTATAATTGTAAATAATTTAGTTGGCACATTAAATATTGGAATCTCATTAAATATATTTGTTTTAAATATAAATATCTATATCTTTGCTTATATCTGTTATTGTACTAAGAGTAGTTTGTAAGAATCATAGTTATGGAAGTAAATATAAAGTTTTCTATATTTTTTTTTACTTATAACAACGGAAAAATTGTAAGTATGTACATAGTCATTTGTTAACACGACACAATAAATGTTACACATTTAACTGAAATGAATAAAAAAATAAAGTTCTTTATTCAAATGGCATGAAATTTTGCTTTTAGAAATTCATTTTTCGCTCATTCCACAAACAGTTACAGGATATTGAATCAAATATGTTCTATAATTTCTTATTGATCATTTTTTATTGATACTTATTCAGATTGAGGTAACGATTTCATTTCAGAATGTTCAGATGAAGCTTTTTCTATATCTTAACGCGTTGAATATGATAGCATCTTCACCGGAATGCATATATATATATATATATATATATATATATATATATATATATATATATATATATATATATATAAGAATCATAAATGGTTAATAATCAATTATTGAACATATTGATCAAAAAAATATAGTTTGTGGAGTGAGTAAGAAATTCATTTCTGAAAATGAATTTAGCCACAGTTTGAAAACAATATTGTGAGGAAAATTTGGTTTGAATTCACGTGTATTCTTTTTAAATTAAATTATAGAACATAGATAACTTATTTAAACTATAGAACATATTTGATTCAATATTCTTTAACTGTTTATGGAATGAACAAAAAATGAATTTCTAAAAGCAAAATGTCATGCCATTTGAATAAAGAACTTTATTTTTTTATTCATTTCAGTTAAATGATATTTGAAAGAATGTTTGTCAGTAAAAGCATTCCAGTGGACAGAACAGACAATTTTCATCTCTACTAATATAACTCAAAAACTGGAAGATATTCTCGTCCACGAAAATACTAAGAAAATTCTCATTTCTTAGGAAATGTACAAAGATATAAATTGATAAAGGAATATAACTTAAAAACTGAAAGATATTCTCATCCACAGAAATACTAAGAAAATTCTCATTTCTTAGGAAATGTACAAAGATATAAATTGATAAAGGAATATAACAACTAGACAGAAATGTTTCATTGTTGACTTGCTATTTTATAATTGAAATTGCTATCTTAGAACATATTCTATGATTAAAAATAAATTGAACTGAATTTTTCAACTTGGAGATATTTCAGTTTCAATGTCAAAATCAATTTTTATTCTTATCCATTCCAATTGTTCACTTTGTCGTTAAATTTTTTTGAAATATTCTAAATGAATGAAGGTAGTGTTAGTTGTATATGTTATTTTAATTAGTAGTCTCTTTGTTACTTAACAATTTTAATACTTTTCATATCTTTGAACAACAAGTAAGAAACAGATTCATTATATTACTAAAAATTGATAATACTGAACAATATTATAATTACAAAAAATGAATAGATGCAATATCATCACTGTTTAGTTAAATTAAATAACAAACTTCAAATTAAGTCAAAATATCTCTCTCTATTTATATAACTTTCAATCTGTTAACGTTGTAATATAAAAATCAATCTTGAATATATGAAAAAATTAAACAAACATATCAGAAATTTGAATTATTGAGAAAAAGTACAAGTGTAATTTAAAATTCGTCTCCATTCTCATACTGTTGATTAAAAAATAAATGTTATTTATTTATAAGGAAATAATATACGGTAAACGATTATACTTGTATAAAAAAAAACTAAATTAATTCAAAAGTAATTCGTAAATTACGCAAAAAGATCATTGGACGGAAATAAAAAACACACGAATCTCGGATAAATTCTTAAGTCCTCAGTGATAAAATTCATTTGAAATGCTAAAATATTCATACGTCATCAAGAATCAAACATCTTTGCACTTAGATTACATTTCAGCTTTAATAATGAATGAATTAGGTATTTTTTTTTGTTTTATGTACTCGACAGACGGGACATAAAATAAAAATATCGTAGCAGTGTTTCCTTCTATTTAGATAATGTTTAATTTATTAATACCAAGTGAATGTGTAAGTAGTATTTCTATTTTATTTTAAAAGTAACTACTTGATATCAGTAATTCGCTAAAGGAGTTTATTAAAATTTCCTTGGATTGTTTTTAAACTAGAGTGATGTTTGATAAAAAAAAATCATACAATTAATTATTTCCGTTTAAGCATATTCGTGCTGTAATAAGTTTTAATATTTTTTCCAGGCTGCATGATTTAAATAATAAGCACTTCGAAGTTGTATGCAATATTATGTATCCATAGTTCGAAGCACTCATTCAGTTTTGTTCAGTCGAGTTCATCATAAAATATTAAAAGCAAGCGTATAGCGTACAAACTTCTCCTATTCAAACTTTTTACTGAGCACGGTATAAATATTCAGTTTGTTTTGTTGTTTTATTTTTTACTACTAACTTTTGATTACGGCGAAAACATGTTCATATTTGGTAAATGTGACGGAAAGTCTTTTGCACATGAACATTTAAATTTATATTTTAATTTATTATAAATTATGATATATATATATATATATATATATATATATATATATATATATATATATATATATATATATATGATATAGATATATATATATATATGTATTATGTATATGTATATATATACATGCATACATATACATACATACATATATACATATATACATATATATATATATATATACATATTTCATAATTTACAATAAATTAAAATATAAATTTAAATGTTCATGTACAAAAGACTTTCCGTCACATTTACCAAATATGAACATATTTTCTCCTAATCAAAAGTTAGTAGGAAAAAATTAAACAGTAAAACAAACTGTGTGTTTATATCTGTATATATATATATATATATGTATCACAATTTATAATAAATTAAAATATAAATTTAAATGTTTATATGCAAAAGATTTTCCGTCATATTTACCAAATTTGAACATATTTTCTCCTAATCAAAAGTTAGTGGGAAAAATAAAACAGTAAAACAAACTGTATATATATATATATATATATATATTTGTATATGTATATATATACATATATATATATATATATATACATATATGTATATATATATATATATGTATATATATATGTATATATATATATATGTATATATATATATATATATATATGTATATATATATATATATATGTATATATATATATATATATATATATATATATATATATATTACTTCTTATATGGAACGATTTTCTCAGTTATTTTTTCTTTATATATTGTTACAAAAGTATGTAGACATAAAAATTATTAAAAAAAATCAGTTTCCTGAAAATGAAAAAAAATCAGTCTAAAAAGATTATTTCACTTACAGACTTTTAAATGATTCACTTTTAAATATAAGTGTTAGGTATATTTTGTAATTATTACTTTTACATATAATTATCTTATCTGTGAATGCATAAATAAAAACATATATTCCTTTAAATTATGAAATAATCTTCTTTTATTATTGCTCATATAAAAAATTATATAACATCTAGGCTGTTATATAATTCATACATTGTACTGTTAATTCTCTTGAAAAACTTAATTTATACATTGTTACAGCCTTTAGTTAAATGTTCTTATTTTCAGAGATGGATTAAAAGGTTAATTTAAAATACTAAGGATATATGGTACCGTATAATTTTTAAAATAATTCGTTAATTCTGGATATGATCGTATAGAAAAATACAAATAAAATATTTGTGACAGAGAGGATCACACTCATAGTAAGTACTCGATGTAATTACGTAGTTAGAGTATTCAATAATTGTCTTGTAGATCCTCTCTTTTGTATTTGTTTTCTCAGTCAGATCTAAAAATAGACCTAAGTAGGACATATTCTACTGATTGGTGTTGCCTTCCAATACCTCATAAGTGAAACTTTTTTTATTGAAAGTGTTCAATAATGATAAATTTCTTCATTACTTATACTCATAGTGTTTCTTTTAAAGTTTAGAACGTAATTAGATACGTGTGGTAATTTAATTAACACACACACACATACAAACACACATATTTATATATATATATATATATATATATATATATATATACATATATATATATATACATATATATATATATATATATATATATATATATATATATATGTATGTGTATCAAAAATTGAATATTTATAATATATTATTGGTACTGCATCTGAATTCACTTTCACAAACTAGCTTTTTACTCCCCACACAAACCACCGAAAAATTTTATTTCCAAACGTGTTCAGTCAGCTTTTATTGATTTATATATATTATTGTTCTTATTCATGTTTCGATATCGATGCTATTATCCTTAGAAGGATTGAATATTTATTTAAAAATATACATCCAAAAATGATTTATTTTTCTTATAGTGTTGAAGTTTTGAACAATATAATGTCATAATTCGAATATGAATTCTCGAAAATAGTAATTTTGTGTTTTCGTAAACTTTAAACTTACATTGTAATCTCTGCAAAGCTGTCGTTTTTTTATTAATGTAAGGGTATCCACAAAGTGTTATATTGAATTCGCAAGTGAAATCACCTTAAGACATACAAAAAATAAAACCCGCGTCACGAACGGTGAATCGTAAATTTTATGAAAACAGATGATGAAATACTGTCTGGCGTCGCGTCACTCTATTCACTTTAATTAAACCATTAAACTGAAGTTTCATAAAAAAAATCCTTTCAACTTTATCTCGTATATTACAAAACTCACAACAAACAAAAACTCGTTTAATACCGTAAGTATTACAATTTCACGACATCTCATTTTGATTCACAACTTTTTACAACTAAAATGAATACATTACATTACACCTCTCTAAACCACTAACTTGAATAGCTCGGTCCGTTTTTCTCGTCAAGTGACAATTACCCAACCACAGTTTGCACAGAGTACATAAAAATAAATGTGGCCAATTCAGGCCCAAGCAACAATAACATTCAGACGCGTTATCTACAAAACCCTTTACATCTATTACGAACTCGATGCCACACTCTTCTACCATTTTAATTGCCCTGACGGGGCCGCAGAGATGAAAGCCATATTACGATTATGTTCCTTGGGCACAAAGAAACGGAAATATGAAATCCTTGTAAGGATTCGACGTCGCTGCCGTCGATGTAGGAAAGACTGTTGTTCGTCCTCCGTTCGTTTCGCGTCACTGTTGTCTTTTAGCGAAACATTAACATTCTTCTTCGTGTTGTAGAAATGAGGATTATTTTAATGATAAAAGCTTCAGTCCACCTTGTTAAAGTGCCTCTGAGTGAGGAAACGATGCTTGAAATGAGTATGAGGAGATAAGAATTTTCGTATTTAATGCATGGAGACAATTTTAATTGTCGCTTGATGGATTTTTCAAATTGTTATAGTTATTATTTATCAAGCGGTTTGTTTTTCTCAATTAAATAGAATTTTTCATTTAATTCTGCTCTTTGAATGTTTGATAATTAGAAATACTGAAATTTAAATCGATTTTGTACAACAAACTTTAATTTTTCACCCTTTTTAGTTAAAAAAAAGACTAACTAATACATTACATTTCATTGGAATTTGTACCTATTCTACTGTTACTTTAACAGTATTTCTTATTTACATTTTTGTGACATCTTTTAAAATCTTGTTTCATCAAAATATACGGAAATGTTAATAAAGATTATTAAATTAAAAATTATTTATTATTTAATTACTCTTTATTTTTAGTTTCACTGAAATATATATATATATATTCAACAACTATGATTTTTAAATAATACATTTATTACCATTATGCAGTAAAATTTACAAACATATTTATTTTTTAATCAAAAAATCATAAGTAGAACAGCAGCTCTATTATAAGTATTTTTTGTTATCATAATACAATAATCTTGCATATAAACTGATGTAAATAATTGTTGAGAGCTGTAGTGGGAATTATTAGAATCCTAAGAATTAAAATATCAGAGTAATCTTTAATTTTTTCAATAGTTTAAAAAATTCTTAAAGATACTCATAAATTTTTTTTTAAAATCATTGTTAAACATCTGTTGTGTATTTCTAAGATCAGATACTGAATGTTTCTAAATTAATTTCGTGTAATTAATTTCTTATAACAACAACAATCTTATAACAAAAAATAATAAATTAATTTCGTATAACAACACAATTCAACAACACCTCTCCTTCTCTGTGCAAGTATTGAGCATTAAAGCTCACAATTCGAATCGTTGAATTATCCTAATCGTTTCTCGATATAAGATTTTCGATAAGAGGTAGAGCAATTTTTCTTGTCCTTTTGAACAGGTGAATTATTTTGTACAGGTCGACTCTACATTCTGAAACAGGATCCACTTTTATTTGTCATTCATAATAAAACTTATTCTTCAACTAAGTAGTTGAAAAATAAGTTTTTTTTGAATAATTAGAATAGGTATTCTAATTATTCAAACATCTTCAGATTTTCTACCATATTTTTCAATATTACAATCAAATGGATACAACAGCGCTTCACATGTTATTTCTGTTACTTTAATGGTTTCAACAGTTTTTATAAAATTGAAATAAATAATTTCGATAGATTTTCATTTTTCTGACTTAGATTTTTGCTTATTAATCTTCCTTGTTTCTTAATGTAATTCCCTAACCACACTACTTCTTTAAACTTTTGAAAGTGTCAACAAATATCCAAAATTTCTTTATTTCACAATGTTAATATAACTAATTAATCAGTGATGTCTTAATCTATTAGTGAATAAAAAAATTTCATAATTTAATACATAGATAGATATTACAATGTACACACGATAAATATATATATTCATTATAAAAAGAGATGTAATTTTATAAAGAATTTGCAAAATTTCGTTAATGAAAAAAACAATTTTATCTAGAAGAATAAATATTCATGAAATATAACTTTCTTGTTCTGTTCATTTCATATCAGAATTTCAAATTCCTTCTACATAAAATGAATATCTCTCAGTGATAATAATATTACACTTACAAATATTCAACTGAAATTACTTTGTTTCCTTAAAATATTCAATAAAATCTTAATAAAATAATAAATTGTGGACGAAGTTATCCACTGATAATTCAAATTGTTGATTCAGTTATTTTATTGAGCTCTTATTACTCTACAAAATTTTCAAGAATACTGTGTAATTAACTTATTGAACAATATGTTATTACATTTGTTATATATCATAAATTGCTTCCATAAATTTTGATATAAATGTAATTAATATTATATATATATATATATATATATATATATATATATATATATATATATATATATATGTTCATAAATAAACGTATTATACCCAATAAGGAACATCTCAAGTATATTCAAATATGTGCTATAAACATAAAACTTTCCGTTAAACTTTTGTCTTACCTATTCAATTCTAATCGAAATTTAATGCATGTCTAACTCATGAAGTTTCGGTTACATTCGTGTTTCAACAGCTGTCAGTGCAAACAGATCCTTTTTGTTTCGAAGAAATTCAAAGACTTTAGAACAGGTGACGCGCTTCATTCGCGTGTCAAGATTTTCTTGCACGATTTAACATTAAAAGATATGTATTTGTTTTACTTTTCAACAAAAATTACAGTGAAAAAGTTATAATGTTGCATGTTCAAATACTTTTAAACAGGATTGTTTAATATTTTCAAGCTCAGGTAATATTTATCATTTGAAATCATTATACATATATATATATATATATATATATATATATATGTGTGTGTGTGTGTGTGTGTGTGTACATAACACCACCAAAGCAGTGAAATAGAATCTAATTATATAATCTTCAATATATTGTACATGTTGTTAATATGCATGGTAGATTATTTTCATTGAAAAAAATACTATCTCAATAGTTTATAAACACTAGATATATTTTTCAAACGTTTATTGTGGGTCGAGTAGAATTTATGAAATTATACTTAGCTGTATTATCTAACACAGGTAACAAAATATACCTTTTTCAGAGGTCGAAAAAACTCAACCTAAATTTTTGTTAACAAAGATGAAGCTTTAACAGAAATTTAATCTTTTCCATTTCCAACTACAGAACAAAAATTTTCCATTTATCATTATGGATTTATTTTATATCGTATAAACATTTTTCATAGTCAAAAATGAATTTTTCTCCGTTTTAAAACGAATTACTGGATAAAAAATGACAATATTTGATACTTTTATGATTTGTCAGTTAATTAAAAAGATTGTGCAGTTAATTGAAAATACTGAATATAGAGAGTGATTCAATTTCGGCTTCCACATGAAGGTATTAATTGACAAGAAGTATTAATAGTAAAAATTGAAAAGAAACGTTATTTTTTATTTAGTATTTTAGTATTCAGTTCAATTCAATACTGAAATACAATTGAACTAAAATATTAAATAGAAAGTAACATGTTTTTTTAAAAAAATTGGGTTTTTCTAAATATTAGGTTGGTAGAAAAATAGTTGCGGTTTTTGTTTTATGAATACGGATTTTATATTTTTTCAATGAAAATGTTATTCCATCTTGTTCATGTTAACATCATTTTAAAGTGTATTTTACGGTCTGTATTTTGGTAATAACGACATTGGTTTTATTATTAATTTTGATCTAAATTGGACCAGTGAATTAAATGTGGAAAAGAAGCAAATAAGAGAAAATTTTTTGTATGAGTTCGAACCATATAGTAAAGCAGTAGAACCTGCTTGTAAACTAAACGATGCTTTTGGTATGGGTATTGTTAAGGAATGTATAGTGCAATGGTGGTTCCAAAAATGTCGTGCTGAGGATAAAAGCCTTCAAGATGAAGAAGGTTGCAGGTTTCCTTCTTCAATTGATAATGGCTAACTGAAGGCTTTTGCAGAATCAGAACCACGCACAACATTATATATATATATATATATATATATATATATATATATATATATATATATATATCATTTTAAACGCAATTCGAAAGCTTGCATAAAAGTTAGACATTATTTATCCAACAGTTCTGAACCACTTAAAAGAGCTAAAAATATCAAAAAAGAGAAAAATGTATATGAACTTGAAGGTCATAAACCGCAATTATTTTTCTACCTAATACTAATATCTTTATACATTATATTATTATTTGTGGTATTTTAATAATTTGATCAGTCTAGGAATTAATATTTTCTTATTAATTTCATATGCTTTTATACGAATAAATTACTCAATACCTAAAATGTAATGTGGCCTTAAAAATATATTAATTGTTTCAAAAAATATACTTTTTCTGCTCTTATGATGTCAATGCTATTATTAACATTATTTACATAAAGATGAATAATATTTGATTCAAAAGTAATATTACAGAAAAGTACTGAATTATATTAATTCTGTACTATTTTTTATCTTATAATATTTATTTATATCATGTACAATTCCTATTTACTTTTGATTAAAATGATCTTGAGTAAATATTTGTATAAATTATTTATTACTGTTCTTTATATTATGCAATATACGTTAGTTGAATCAGAACCACTCTCAACAATTCGAGAGCTTACACAAAAGTTATGTGTTAGCCATCTAACAGTTCTGAATCATTAAAACCACTTAAATTAAAAAATGTATATTAATTTTAAAGTCATAAACCGCAATTATTTTTCTACTAACCTAATACTTTCATGTGAAAGCCTAAATTAAATTATCTCATATTTTATTCCTTTTATTTTAAAATAAAAAACGTGTTAAAAAAGTTCTTCACAAATATAATGGTCTTCTGAGAATCTCCTTTTCCTGTAGCATTAGGCAAAAGTCTACTTTATTCGACTGGTTTCGGAACATGTCATTTTCAGATGGGGTTTAAAAACAACGAGATTTTTGATTCCTCTGTCATAAAAACTTGTGATGCCTGTCAGAAGCCAATTGCACATGAAGTGTTCCACTTTTTCATCATTTTCGAATCGTTATCCTCTCAACGCCTTCTTTAGTGGCCCAAGCAAATGGTAATCACAAAGCGTTAAATCAGGCCTGTAAGGAAAATATTTGATAGTAATCGAGTCCATTTGCGTTGACTTTTCTTAGGTTAGGTTAACAAGAAGCCGTGCATTGTCGTGCAGAAGCAAAATACAATTTTTCTAAATACTTGAAAATTGATAAACACATTTTTACTTTAGTTCTGGTAATAAATCTTTACTGTTAACAATTAGATTCTTGACATATTTCCACAATAATCATTAGTGTTTATATTAGTATAATCATTGAAGAATGACGTTTGCTCACTCAAACTCCAATTCCTTGCACCTGCCACCCCGGTAGATGCTTTCTGAAAATTATTACAAGAATGAGTAAAGAATAAGTCACTCTTCAAATAATCAACGAGACGTAAGTCATTTGTAAAAATTGAAATATCTTTCCTGAAAAATGTGTACTTGTTAAATTCCATCACTCGTTTTTTAAGTGATCTGTGTAAAAAAAATAAGAATGAAAGTAAAATGAAATAAAATATTTTTTTTATATTTAAATAAAAAATTAAAGCTTTCTAAATCTTTGTGTTTGATATATATATGTATATATATATATATATATATATATATATATATATATATATATAAAATATAATATAAATTTGATATTAGATACAGTGTATGAAATATAATTATCGTTTGTGACCTTAATTTAAGACAACTTAAGACAAAAAATGTTTAATATAAAATTGATGAAAGGAAGTAAATGCCAATTAAGAAAATTTAAATAAAGTCATTAAGAAACAAGTGGTTTATTATAATATCAGAATATTTACAACAATTTGATATATGTATATATATATATATATATATATATATATATATATATATACATATATACAAGCAATAATAAATATTATTACCGTACCTATAAATCAGTTCAGTTGAAATAAAAATCAATAACTAATGTACAATTAGTGTGTTATTTTTATTTATTTGAAATAAAATTTTCAGTTGCTTTTTTCCTCCCAGTGGCTAAAAATTAGATTTGAAAGTGTTTGTAAAAACAATGTTATTATTTTTAACAGAAACTCATTGAGAATATATTAGGTTGGAACAAAAATAATTGCGATTTATGACCTTTAAATTCATATATTTTTTCTTTTTTTGTGTGTTTTGTAACTATTTTAAGCAGTCTTGAACTGTTGGATGACGGACGCCTGACTTTTGTGTAAGCTCTACAATTCTTGTGCATGATTTTGATTCAACTAACGTCTTCAATTAGTCGTTATGAACTGAAGAAGGACGCTATAGACCCTCTTCATCTTCAGGATCTCGTCCTTAACACAAAATTTTTGGAACCACAATTACACCGTACGTTCTTCAACAGTACCCACACCAAAAGCATTGTTTAGTTTATGAGCAGTTCCTGCTGCTTTACCACCCGTTTGGAACTCATTCAATGCTCTTATTTGCTTCTTTTACATTTGAATTCAATAGCCGAAATTAAAACAAAATTAATAATAAAACCAAAGTCAATATTACCAAAATACAGACCTGGTAATACATTTTACAATTATATTAACATAAACACAATGAAATTACACTTTCACTGAAAGAAATTAGTGTTGAAATTCAGAAAAGAAAACCCGAAATGATTTTTCTATCAACCTAGTAAGAGAAATAAGAGAATTTTATACAATCTTGCAACTTATTCATATTCACATTTCGTTAATTAATATTTAATTTTTTAAAAATTAATTATTTTTTCTCTTCATATTCATCAACTTTTAATGAATAATCTCACGTATACATCGAATTAACCGTTTCTTATCTATATAATTGTTCAATTCTTCGTACTTTTAAGTGCAAAATTTGATACGAACAAAAACATTTAATTGAAAAGCAGATTTCAATGTAATGCAATTTTCATTACGACGTGCTTATGTAGTTAATGCGCTTAAAAAGTGCGCGTTTTCGTTTATAATAGTACAGTACGAGCATTTACTACAGACAAAATAAAAAAATACCTAGAAATGCATTTATATACTACATATATATGTATATATATATATATGTATATATATATATACATAATGTAAATCTGCGATGAAAAATAGCAGCACTCTTTGAATATTATAATTTTCTGAAAATTTCGTTTTAAATTCCATACTTTGTGTGGCGAAGTAAAGGAAAATCATCACCATCCTGATTTTATAATAATAACCTCGTTTTTCATCTACCAGCGTGCGCTAGCACTATGCTCGTCGTTATTTTGAACGGGTTTTTCGTCACTACTTTGTAAATTTTGTAAGAAAAACAAACGCTTGTTTTAAAGAATGAAAATAAGTTTTCTTTTAGTTTAATTCAGTTTTATTTGTTTCAGTTTTATGAAACTGCTTTACTTTCGTAAATTATTTTCAATTTATTAATATTTGGTCAAATTTAATGTTCATTTAATATGATATTAAATGCTGTTGTGTAACTAAGAATGTTTTAAACGTTTAGGTTTTATTTTCAATAAATTTAATGTTTTCTTAGATATCTATTCGAGTGTTTTTTTAGATTTAATTTTTTAAATACCAGTGAGTTCTACCCCCTCGCTACTCTCGCCGACCGTTCGGAGGAGGCTTCTCGCCTCACTCTTTTACGCTCTCCCCTAACAAATAATCGAAATTAACAAATTATTTGCACAGATAATCTGCGTGAAATGTAATCCGTTAATTTTCTATTGGAAAAGTTACAACAAAATATAATGTTAAAATGTGAAATATTTTATTACCTTAAACTTCAATGAATACAATATTTTGAATAAATTTCATCAATTTCACATTGAAGTCGTATATGTAAAAAAAACTTTACTACAGGGTTTTCCAATAAGGATGAAGTTTTTTAATTTGAAATAAAATACAAAATTTACGCTAAATTTCAAGTTTCTTTATTATGAATAATTGTTGGGGTGTGTCATTTAAAAATGAAAAATAATATCTTATAAGTGACCGCCGTTTGCTATCGTACAAGTAAACATTTCTTGGTTAAAATTTTCAATAAAATCCCTACACATCTATCTCTCTCACCAATTACTCTTTACTGATTTATTCTTTTAAGTTTGAAATTGTTTGAGGATTATTGGCCTACACCTGTCTTTTAACATGTTTCCAAAAAAAAAAAAACAGTCCAACGGTGTTAAATCGCAGGATATTGGTAGCCAGTTAATGTCTCCATTTCTGGAGATAATTCGACCGGGAAATTCTGTCTTCGACAAATCGATCGTTTCACCAGCTGTGTGGCTTGTAGCACTGTCCTGCTGGAACCACATGTCATCCAGATCAATATTATCCAATTCTCCATATAATATATTTCTCTATTCACAGTAATCGCTTTATCAGCCTGATTCTCAAAAAAGTAAAGAATAATGACTCCATCCGTAACAAATAGTCACTCTTTCTGTATGCATTGGTTTTTCAACGATCACCCTCGAATTTTCGTCACCCAGCAGTTTTACTTGTTAACGTAGTCAGAGAATTCGAAATGAACCTCATTACTAAAAATGACTTTTTCAGAAAAACAGTGTTGTTATTCTAGTATCCAATTAACAAATCTCTGACAATGTGAATGGTCTTCTGCCTTTAATTCATGTATTCATTGAACCTTATAATCCCTTAGTAATAAATCCTTATGAAAAATACACCATGTGGTTATCTGTGAAAGACACAATTATTGTGAAGGTCGTGGAATTGATATTCTTGGCACTTCCAATACAGTTTCACGAACCAAGTCAATGTTTTCTTCAGAAAGAGCACTACGAACACGTGCTGGTGTTTCTTTATCTTGAACGTTCCAGTCTCTTTAGATTTACTAGTGTCCAATTAACAAATCTCTGACCAGCGAATGGTCTGCTGGCTTCAATTATTGAGTTAATTGAACCTTATAAGCATTTATCAATAAATCCTTATGCTAAATACTAGATGTGCTCTTTTTTGAAAGGCCCAAGTGCTGTGAACGTCATGGAATAACATTCCTGGCTTTTTCGATACACTTTCATGAACCAAGTTAATTTTTTCT
>CM068318.1:38938455-38948455 GCA_034766995.1 Acanthacorydalis orientalis | reverse complement strand
GCTCTTATGATATCAATTCTATTATTAGCATTATTTACATAAAGATGAATAATATTTGATTCAAAAGTAATATTAAAAAAAAGTACTGAATTATATTAGTTCCGTACAATTCTTATATCTTATAATATTTATTTATATCGTGTACAATTCCTGTTTACTTTTGATTAAAATAATCTTGAATAAATATTTGTATAAATTATTTATTACTGTTCTTTATATTATACAATATATTTTATTGATATCACCTTAAAAATAAGAGATTACTAACATTTGATTCAATTTTAGATTATTATATAAATGGTTATATTGTATCTATCTGTATATATATATATATATATATATATATATATATATATATGTGTGTGTGTGTGTGTATTGTTAATTAATTCTAATGAATGTCACAAATTTAAACAAACAGAATGAACCAAGATATAGAATAAAGTGAATAGAAAGATAACACCTCGTTACAATTGGCACACAATTTAAATAATAAAAGTAAAACTTCTCGTACTTGTCCACCGGAGGGATAGAACTCGAGATCACAAAGTTCAAAGTTGTTGCCTCCAGGAAATTCATACTAAACGAACTGCAAGACAAGCTTTGCGAGTCGTACGAACTTGTACAAAAACTTTTATCAACTTTGCAGATAAACATTCAATCTCTCTAGACTCGAAGTCAATGTGCCAAAAGTTTTTGGCTGATTCACGAAATAAATATATCTGGTAGTAGATTGCATTATGTTCACGCGATACACCGACAGATAAAAGATACTCGCGTATTGATATTTGAAATTTTTATTTTCCTATTTGTGTAACAACGAGATGGAAGTATCTGATAAATTTTAAAGTATCGGGAAATCCGAATATTTCGGATATCTCATTGTGTTTTTATTGAAGTGCAATGTTATTTATTTTATATTTTCGTCAATGTAGATAAAAATTCTTTTTAAAACTGATAGGAATATAAACTTCATATCTTAAATGTCGATGATATTAATAATTTGTATTATAATCAGTATTTAAAATTATTTATAAAACTAATCTTTGTACTGTAAGTACTAATTGTTTATATTTTGTATACATTTTTTTAAAAAATAGAGTTATCGTTAGGTTAAACTTTTACAAAAATCATTCCATAAATTCTATATCAAAAATCAGATCGACTCATCCTTTTATTCAAATAATATATTTAATTTCTCATCCAATTTATATACAATTGAATTAAAATCCTTGCAAATTCTATTAATTAAAGTAAAATAAACATGTCATGTACCCGTATCGAGTATTATAATTATTTAAATTAATAAAGTCATATAAATAATCGATTGTATGAAGTGACATTATAACCGGTGTATAAAAAATGTACACACAGATGAAGAATTTTGTTTCCCAAGCCCATGTAGAGCTCATTGCACTATAACAAATATCAACTAGAAGGTCAATATACAGATATATCGTATTTCTACATCCAACATACTTTTTTCAGTCTTTTTACAGTTTACAAAAAAGTGTTGTTCGCTGAGATAAAAGTCATAAATTATTTAATCTGATTTCAAATGTAACGTACAGATAAATATAGTTTGTTTTATGACAGTACACGGACATTTGTGCAAAAACTACATGCATATGAATATGTATTAACATTTATATATATATATATATATATATATATATATATATATATATATATATATATTCTTAAAACATATCTAATTTAGCCTGTCATTTTTTCATACTCTTTTTTATATAATTACAATGTTGTTTCGCATGTTTCATAATATTTATACTGTTTTGTTTAAAGCATATTTAAAGTATTTTACAACATTACACATAACATTTACAATGTACTACATCTTCCTACTTTATTAGACTGTAAATAGCGACTTTAATAATCATAAAATGTGAACAAGTGTGTTTTTATATAGTCTTTCATATACAGTTGATTTAAATGATCATAAATTATTAACTTACTTAATTAATTATATAATTTTTATTTCATTGAATCGAAGAATTAATAACATGTGTTTCAAGTAATTTTCAATTATATAACAGTTTATCAATGAATGAATATGAATTTTCTGTAGAAAAACTATTCTATTTCAATCAATAGCAAGGTTAGATAGAACCAGAAAGAAATTATCGAACATTATCGAAAAATATGTGTAATCTTTATCTATATATATATATATGAAAAGTATTTTTTTTAATTGAGTAGTACCTGTTTTCTGATTGTATAATTTAACAAAAATACTTAAAGTATTTGTAACTGTAGATAGTTGCAAACTGAATCACTTGCATTAGTAAGACTAGCCAGGGACGTCCTGGTATATTAGTTACTTATGATATAAATTTTTAGAATTGTATTCATTAAAAGGAAAGTATATATTTTTTATTTCAAAGTATATATATATATATATATATGTATGTATATATATATATATATATATATATATATATATATGTATATATATATATATATATATACTCGTATATATAATTATTACTTATGTCACAGTCTCACTGATTTTTAAGAGAAGTCAGTTTAGTAATGAAACTTCTAACAATATTTTTCTGACTTTGGGTTTGCATAATCAAGAATTATTTTTAAATATTTTTTCTAACCATTTTATTAAGATTAAAATGTAATTTTCATTGTCCACAAATTCATTTGTCCACTGTATATATATATATATATATATATATATATATATAGATATATAAACAATCATATTAATAAAATCTCTATATAAACAACAATTATTTTTCTAATAAACTAGTATTATGTCTTACTTCAAGCAATTGAATATTCTAAATCATTTTAACTAATTTTGGACATGAAAAGATATCTTCAAGTTCTAGGATCTTAATATATTTATCAGGCCAGTAATAAATCCCATTGACTTTATTTTGATTGAGAATTAAATGTAAATTGTCGATTTGGAATTTTAATTTCTTCCACAATACTTATTTAGCATCCAATTTGAATCCACATACTTTTTGATTATTGAAATGTTGATACTTGCATGGCTGCCGAAAGTAAAAAAATCATTATAATTACTTTTATAATATTATATATTCCAAATCAAAATTATACTGAAAAATAATAAATCTTTGCTATTGATGCTCAGTTAGAAAAATTATTATTAGTAATTATATTCGATTAACATAAAAGTGGCAAACTTGACAACACAATTGAATCATCGTTAAAACTACAATATATTCATGTGGTAGAGTGAGACCAATCGCATTAACTTGTTGAAAGAGTCACGTTTATTTCTTTTTAAGACAATACAGAAATGTATTTATATTTGAAATTGTAGCATTTCCTCTCTATGTAAATTCATTCTTTGAATTCAGCTTATATCAGTTGGAAAATGGTATTTCTTTCTCTCTCTTTACATATATATATATATATATATATATATATATATAAATATATACATATGCAATATATGTATATATATATATATATATATATATATATATATATATATATATATAATGTGTAATAAACTGAAATTTTATTTGAGATTTTTTATTCGAAAATGTATTCATAAATATGATTACGTATCTACATATGCTACACATTGCACATATACGTCAGCTTATTTTCTTATATTTGCCTCATCTCATTTATCTCATAATTTTATCAGCATCTTTTCATGATGAGAAATAAAAATTTGATACTCCAGCTACTTATTTCTTCTGCTGACGTTGCTGATCTGCAGATTATAACTGGCAGCAATATATTTTCTGCATTGCTTTTTTATTCGATTTTTTATATATAAAAAACCGTTTTAGATGAATTGATATGTTAAACCAACATATCTGTTATATTATAAACCAGGATGCGCCCTTAACATTTCAGCGTGAAATTAACTGAATCTTTTATACTACCCTTAATCTATAGAATTTATGAACGAGGTTTTCCAATTTCAACATTCAATGTATTTATGTACATTTGATTCAATCGTTTGAAAATATTGTCGGTACCAAATCATTAAAATTGTCGAATATTCAACTTGAAATTCATGAAGATATTAATAAATATATCATCTTCGATACATTATGAAACAAATTGGTTTTTTATTTTCATGTTTTCAATTCTTAACAGTATTTAAAATGCATATATCTGAAAAAAATTGACAGATTACACGTCTGGCGTTGCTGTTAATTATGAGAGATTTTAATAAAATGTAACTTTGACGGTTCTGTATATTTTTAATAACTTGTTAATTAATACAGAAAGGATCAATTAATTTATGCCATATATATATATATATATATATATATATATATATATATATATATTTATATATATTTATATATATATATATCTTGTTTTCAATGAACGTCATTCATTTTATTTTTTAAAAAAATATATTCCATATCTGATGTTCGATCAGTATATTTAAACTAATATTTACTCTTTTGTAATGTTTCAATAAATAAATATATAAAATGTGTTATCTGTTATAAAACATATCCTTGAAAATTACACATCATTTTTTTTATTTTTCAATACACACTCTCTTTGAAATCCAAATTCTTTAACTCGAGATCAAAACCAAATTTTTAAAAATACACTTTCACACGATTTATATCTCTTAAATATTCTTTTCAATTAAACATGACACGTTTCTTAATTCCATTATGAATTATTATCGAATATTAAATCGTTATTTTAAACAAGGGTACAAAACACGGATTTTAAACATTAAAAATCTTTAATAAGAAACAATTCAGGAAAATCTTTAATAAAAAATAATTCTATTCTGAATTTCAAACTAATGTTTACTACATAGACAAGTAATATTATAATTTTTTTCAGATAAATATTCTAAAATACTGGAAATGTTTTATATAAAAAATTATTTAGTTTTTTAATAGAAATCTATGAAAAGATCACTGTTAAAACTGCGTTACATGAATGAAAAGATACTATTTTGTTACAGAATATTCTCATTTTTATATATTCTACTTAATCTAAGAAGAAATCGTTAAAATGTTAGGTGTAAAAATTAATTGTGTACCTTCAAATTGAATCAGTCATAACTATTTTAAATTTAAATATTTCAGAATTTTTAAGTGCCTGTCTTAACATTTAAAAACATTATATTTCTTAGCCAAACAGTTGGCATAACCTCACAAAACAGTAATGAACAGGATGTCGTCCGAAAACCATCATATGAGACATTACATACTTTTCGTATTCCAGTTGAAAAAAATATTACCGAAGCGGCGAGAATGATTTGTTCAGCTTTCGGGGAAGTTGTATTGCACAAAGATGCGAACGATGCTAAGACAGTGGAATATGTCCAATGATGTATTAACACTTCATCGACTCAAAACCGACATCTTTTTTTTCGGCGAGGGACTTGTCAGTTACTGTGGATGTCAATCATTCATGTTAAAATGGCTCTCTTTAAAACGAGAAAACCATTATCATGACATACTTTTTCCAATTGCGTTCTTCCCGTAAATGTCACAAATGGTTCTTGCTACCTCTGATGTTTTAACTCCTCGGTTGAACTCAAACAAAAAGATATATCCGAATTGTTCTTTTTTTATACTCGACACTACATTTTTCTTACCCAACTCTCGACACATACTTTCTACAAATTGAATAAATTCAAGAAGTATTAAATAAAACAATACTATGATATGAAAGTGGCATTAACATGTCTAAAAAAATTTTTCCCTAAGCACTGTTCTCCTGGAAAACCAAAACGTTATTAACTTAAGCATCAACCAAATATATAACAAATTCAAATGATGTATTAATCTCAGTTTTTATACAATACTGTTGATAGAATTTAATATCGTCAGTAATAAATTTGTGTCAAGTACTGTACGTTGCGTTCAGTGGTATGTACAGAACCTGAGGCATATAGGTAAAAATAAGTGTGAACTGGACCAAACGTAATTACATACTACACATTTCCTGTGCGACTTAACTATACGTAAAATTAATAGATATACAAGATTTTATATATTTCGATGATAAGCATCATGTGATGAAAATACAAAAAGTGTAGCAGCGTTAATTCAGTTGTTACAATAATTGAGTTTCCACAGTAAAATGTTAAAGTTTCGAAACTTATTCAAACTTCTATACGTGAAATTAATACATTGACATACATTGTCAATATAAATAGAAACTTTAAGTGTGCACATTTCAATTTTCTGAGTTGAAAGTGAGGTTGTCACTTATTGAAAGTGATGGCATCGACATCTACATAACAACAGTTATAAATAATAATTTACTAAATATTTTTGAACAAAATATTTTTGGGTAGTTTGTAGTCTAAAAAACATGGCTTCGTGAAAGGAAAACTCAAATTAAATATTGCTTAAAGTACTGCAGTTTAATATTATCAAATTATCAAGAGTTTCCTATATTTTGAATCAGCATATTTTAATATCAAAATAAAACTTTTAAGTAGAGCTACTTTATTTTTACTAATCATATGTGAAACATTATCTTTTCATATCATTTTCAGTAATCTTTACTAAGAAAAATGTAGAATATTTATAACAACATATTCTTAATAATTTATAATGTAAAACCAAATGTAAGAAATCAAACAGTACATTATTTTTTCTCATTATAAAGACTAAGAAAAATAGATTATTATATAAAGATAGTTTTTATTTTTAAGAGAATTAAAAAAGATATTTTTATAAATGTATCGTTTTTTTCACTCAACAAACGATAAAACAATTTCTAATAAAAAATATTCAATGAATCATTTTTGATATTGCTCACATGCATTTTGATGACGATGACATTATCTTCAAATCACTAAGTTACAGAAAAGTCTCTGAAAAAAGAATGAGAAGTAAGAGACTTTTCTGTACCTTACCATTCTGAAGATAATGGAATCGTCATTGAAATATTCATAAGCATGAATCACAAATGATCAATAATGATTTATTGAACAACGATTTTTGATCATAATGAATAATGATTTTTATTCAGGAAAAAGTCATGGTTTGTGGAATCAAAAAAAAATAATTATTGAAAGTGAATTTATTTAAAATTTCGTCTATAGTATGAAATTTTTTTACAGAATTTCAGTAATTTTAAGCTTCGTTTTCTATTGTTTTAAAAATATCTTTTTAATATTAGTTTGTTAGAAAAATAATTGCGGTTTTTGTTTTATGAATTCTAACCTTAATTTTTTTCAATGAAAGTGTCCTTTCATCGTGTTCAAGTTAATAACATTTTGAAAGTACATTTTTCGGTCTATATTTTGGTAACATTGACTTTGGTTTTTTTATTAATTTTGCTTCATATTGGGCTATTGAATTAATGATGAAAAAGAAAAAATAATAGCATTTTTATGAGTTCAAAAAGGGTGGTAAAATAGCAGAAACTACTCGTAAACTAAACGATGATTTTGGTGTGGATACCGTTAAGGAAAGTACAATGAAATGGTGGTTCCACAAATTTCATACTGGAGCTGGAGCCTTCAAGATTCAGTTGATAACGACCTAGTAAAGGCGTTCAGTTGATTGAATCAGAACCACCCACAACAATTCAAGAGCTTGCACAAAAGTAAAGCGTTAGTCATTCAATAGTTCTGTATCACTTAAAACAGCTAAAAAAATCAAGAAAGAGAAACATGTATATGAATTTTAAGTTCACAAACGTCAATTATTTTTCTACCGAGTTAATATTTTTCATCGAACAAGAATCGATTTTTTATTGGAACTTAATATAAAAAAGGTTAATATTTTATTGAACTGTCATATTATTCAAGTATTATATAATATTGCTTTTGATGGTATTAAAATTTATATTTACTTTCATACGTATATTTCTGAATATTATGTCCAACATTTTTGCAACTAAAATTATTCAATACTTGTCGTTTTTATCAAAAATATAATTATATTCACTCTAATATTTCACATAAGAAATTAAAAATAAGAAATAAATGCTAGATTAGTGAATTACTATCATATTTGAACATTGATCAGAAGACATTGATCGCTGAAAACACAAATATTTAGTTTTTATCAATGAAATGTTTGCTTACAATTCATTCCACTATTCTACCACTTGAACGATAAATGTTTATTCATTTTTCTTAAAACATACATAAAAAAAATGTATCATAACAAACAATCACATTTCATTCATTCAACAAATGGTTGATTACACAAATATGTACAATTAATTGTTTTAACTTCAAGTGTCTATGAAATAAATATAGAACTGGGTATTCCACTCAGATGCTTTTTAATACTTAGCGATAGAAACTCTTAATCTTAGATTAAACATAAATTTAAAAAATATCTTATCTTAAAGAACACAAATAACGTCATTGAAAAATACATACGTCACATTTCAAAACAACTTTATCAAATACAATTATGATACTACTCGTTTAAAAGATATTTTGCAATAAACTGATACATTTTTATTATATAAATGATATCATAAATCAAGATAATACTGATAATTTTTTTTACTTCTTTTTTTACTACTGACTATTATTACATATAGCTAAAAACTAACAAAATAAATATACTACATATATATATATATATATATATATATATATATATATATATATATATATATATCTGTGTATATTTGTATAATTTGTATATAAGTATATTTTAAAAGTTTTTGTCTCTGAAAACTCTACATTTTTTTATATTTCCATATCCTTTAGATGGCATAATAAATAAAATTTAATTTTTCTACAATACAAATATTATTTAATTAAGCAGATTAGTAATTTGAAAGTATAATTAATCGAATACATAAGAATATACAAGAGATTATTAAAAAAATTTATAATCTTACATAATAAAAATCTCATATAATAAAAGTTGATTTTTATAATATATGTCACAATTCTTTTTTCGAATATATATCTGAATAAGTTTGTTTATATACTTTATATATATATATACATACATATGTATATATATATATATATACATTTCAATTTTTTTAAGTAACAATGTTGGGTGGTTGTTTTCAGTCACATTTCATCTCCGTGTTGCTAATAATGAATTATGCTATTTTTATTTTTCTAATCAGTATATTTTATAGTAATTTCACTTAACATTATGTATGTATATATATATATATATAATATATATCATATGTACCAGTTGTGTTGCATAACACTTTTTTCAACTCTCAAAACTGACTCAAGATGCAAAATATCTAAAAATAATATATCAATGGGATTTAAAATTATTGAATCTCAGATGAAATGTCTTCTGTTTTATATAAATATTGTTACAATTTTTAGTTATTCTTCTAAAATAGATGCACGTTCATAAACAATTTTTGTGGCGTAGATAAGAATATAGAAAAAATACTTAATGTTATATGTATATATATATATATATACATTTCAATTTTTTATCTAATAATGTTAAATGATTGTTTTTATTCAAATTTTGTCTCTCTATTGCTATTAATGTTATGCTATTTTTGTTAATCTATTTAGTATACTTTAATATTATATAATGTCATTTACCATTATATATATATATATATATATAATATGTATAAATTGTGTTGCATTACTCTTTTTAATTCTCAAATCTGACTCAAGATACAAAATATCTGAAAATAATATATCAGTGTGATTTAAAAATAGTGAATCTCAAATGAACTGTCTTCTTTTTGTATGAATATCGTTACCGTTTCTAGTTATTCTTCTAAAATAGATGGATATGTACATAAATAATTTTTGTAGAATAGAGAAGAGTATTGATGAATTCTTAATATTGTATATATATATATATATATATATATATTATATATATATATATATATATGTATATACATACATATATATATATATATATATATATATATATAGGGAAAGGGAGAGAAAGTTATTTATATATGTATTTAAAATGATTATAATCTTTCTTATCTAAAAAGAAAATAAATGTTACAATAAACTTAAATTCCGGAATTCCACATGAATTTCCACGAAAATTAATCAGTTTTTAAATTGCAT
>CM068318.1:38923455-38933455 GCA_034766995.1 Acanthacorydalis orientalis | reverse complement strand
TGTCAAATTTAATCAAAAAAAATTATAAAAAATATTTTTACAATTGAATTTTCACTCTCTCAAAAACCATACAGAAAGTTTTTTATTAATAATATTTAATAATTAATTTTTGATTAACCGAGTTTCCATTTCAATTCCATTAACATCAGAGTAATAAAGTAGAGAAAAATCTTTTCTATATTTAAATATTGTGAAGTGATCTTCAGCATATTCGTTTGAACTTTTTTATAACTTTTTCAAAAAATCAATGTTCTATTATGGTTTCAAAATACTCATTTAATATAATAATTAATAATTATACATATAAATATATATATTTATATACATATATATATATATATATATATATGTGTGTGTGTGTGTGTGTATAACACTTTAAAAACATTTATAATATAAAAAATATCTTTCCAAAAAAATAAAAATACTGTATATAATTTATATAAAAGTAATATTTAATCTTTCAATACAATTTCAAGATATTTATTATTCTTAATTGTTTTTGTAAATTATTGGGTTAGTAAAAAATCCAGTTGGTAAAAAATTCATAACAAAAACCGCAATTATTTTCCTACGACCTAATAAATTTAATTTATTTGAATGATAAAGTTTCTTATTGTAAATGACTTGTCTTTTCTTTTATATCTTATAATAAAAAGACAATAATTTCGAAACAAATTACGAAGATTAAGAATAAGTGAAAGATTCAAAAATATCAGTAGTATTGAGGTTAAAGAAAGAGCTAGATATATAGGGTTAAAAGAAATAGAATAGTTCTAACAATATAACTTTAGTACTGTGGCTAATTCAGATTCAGAAATACATTTTTCATTGACTTCACGATCCACAAAATATTTTTTTGAACAAAATTATTTAACAAATAATTATTAAACATTCACATTTTTAGTTATGTGTATTTTTTTGTCAATTCTATTATCCTAAGATCTTTTAGTCACTCAGAAATCTGTTTCTAAGCTATGTATCTACATTAGTAATCTCAAGATGATGGTAACCTAATTCAAATGTTAATAAGCAAGAATCAAAAACGATCTGTAATCAATTTATTTAACATTTGCTATATTAAAGAATATTAAAATTTTATTATATTATTTATTAAACATATAATAATAATGTTATGATTTTTAAGATTAACAAAATAATAATTTCGTTAATTAAAACTGAAAAAATGGATTGTCAATGGATGTACATACAGACACACAAAAACATATATATGAATATGTATATATGTATGTGTGTGTGAGTTGTAAAATTATGTATATGAAAATAATACTTATTTATCATGAAAATATAAATAAAATTTAAATGAAAAAATAAATATTATAAATACTGATCTAACACAATATAATTTTTTAATACATGAAATATTTTCAATATTTTTATGTATATAAAATTATTTCCTTTTTTTCTTATTAATTAATTACAAAATGATACTTAATCTGTATGTTTATTTAAAAAAAAATTTAGTTATTATTCTTAATATCTATTTTATCAATTGAAATAATACTTAATATTATCTCAAACACAAATGACTACTTGACTCCACTTCAAAGTGTCAATATAATTAAACCATTGATAAGTATCACTGATACATATACAATTCATTCACAAAATAATTAACACCGAGATTTTCAATTCAATATGAGTATTTCTAAGAATTTTTATTACAAAATAAACAATTTATGAAAGAACGTATAGTAAAAATAAATTTACGCTCTATTGTATTCTTATCAATATACGAATTATTGATCTAGAATAGTATTTCTTGATTTTATCTATTACCTTTTTTGTATTATTAAACTGTTTATATATTATTTTTGGGTTTTCCAATGTTAAAGTAATCTTGTAGTACATATTATCTTAGAACAGTAATCAAATGGAAATAATTTATATTGTATAGAGGTTAAAAACTATGAAATCAATCAATTTTCATTAATCTATTTTTTTAATCAAATGGTTTTAGTTTTTAAATCTGAATATGTATGTAAATGATTATAAATTATCAATTTAAAATATTTTTTATATATTTTAGTTTAAAATTATACAAATTGAAGTTATATTTTTATTTTTAATAGCTTGAATATACTTTCTCGGGAATGTTTCAAAATGATTATGAAAAGTAAAGTAATTAAAAAAATTGTTGGATCTGTAATACGATTTAAGTGACAAAACGAGAATTAAATCATCAGAGATTGAAATGTTGCCGATTTTATAAACAAATCACACACATACATAATATAAATCTCGAAAAATCAAAAAGTAGATAACTTCTAAAAAGTAAATAAAATGGATAAGATCGACATGCTAAGTTTATTTCAAGTATGTATCGAGGGAAAAGACATAACTGTATTACTGTTTGAGTTATGATCGTCATAGTGAATAGACTGAAATTTCTATTTATTTATATGATAAAATGAGTTCAGTCTCGTTTCTCATTTTTATATCAGTTGTATATCCCCATTATTATCTGTTGTATTAATATGAAAGTCATTTAAAAATAAAACAAAGTCTTTTAGCAATAATATAGGAAATATACTTTACTAGTTTATGTGTTTGTGAGTATAGTACTACAATAATGCATTTAAAATATATTTTTCTAATTCTTTTCGACTATTTAAGCGCCTGTAGTTTTGGCACGGATGCTATGTTCAGAATAAACTCATTAAAGTCTTTTATATCTATCTGAAGATGGTACAAGTTCCGAAACTAATAATGGAGAGTACACTCAAAGAATTCAAAAAAAAATCGTCAGGATAACTCATTAGTGAGATCACAAGTACACAAACATTCAATTATATTTTAAATAATAAATACTTTATTTTTAAATGAATTAGTAAGACACTGGTCTGTTTTTCATGAGTGTTTGTAGGGCCATAAAATATAGCTCTACAAATTACAACGGCATTGGTAAATATATACATTCATGTATCATCTGTATGAATGGATTTACTAACATTGTGTTTCTCACTGATGATCCCAATGCTTGTGTCAATCTTTTGTACTTCTCCAAAATGGAAATATAGGAGAATTAGTTAAATTAGAAAAACATTCTAAATTTTAAAATATTTTTTTGCTGTCGCCTCTTAAACCACGAATTTTATATGATCAAAAATTTCCAACAAATTATAATTGATCATTTTTGATTGTTACTTATACAAAAAAATCTCGGACAGGAATAAAAAAGTCATTTATGAACCTGATTTATGAATCATACATGAGAGAATATAATAAAAATTAATCATTTTTTATTCGATTGCATTTTCATTTGTAAACCAGAAAAGAAATTCGAATTGAAAACATTCAATAATTAATGTTTTATCCATTTAAATAATTATATTTATTATTATATTTAGATATTATTCATTTAGCCATTACATTTTATTATACATTTTTGACAAAAATAGTTTTTTGATTTTTGCAGGAATAAAAAAGTCATTTATGAACCTGATTTATTAATCACACATGAGAAAATATAATAAAAATTAATCATTTTTTATTCGATTGCATTTGCAAATGTGTCTGTATTCTCTTAGATTTTCTTTTTCCTAATGCATACATATATATATAGAGAGAGAGAGAGAGAGAAAGAGAGATTATCATCATTTATCAAATCTACGTAAATACACTGTACAATTTAGCCACATATATTATTTTATTTAAGTTATAAAATGACAAATTATTTAAATACTAATATTGAACATTAATGAACATTACAAAAAAAAATACTAAATTAAAAATTATTTAAAATTTAAAGAAATTTAATTATTTGAAAGAAGAATTATTTAATTTTTCAAATTAATTACAAGAAATAATTATGTTAATCATCTTGTATGATTATTTTCATTTATCTACTGAAAATAATTCAAATACCAACAACAACTATGCTTTCATATAAATCTTACATAGAAAATTATTCAGCAAATTATGTCAAATTTCATCAAAAAAAAAATATAAAAAATATTTTTACAAATGAATTTTCACGAACCATACAGAAAGTTTTTTATCAAAAGTATTTAATTATTGATTATTGAGTAAGCGAATTTCCATTTCAAATCCATTAAATTTTCAATTGATTGAGATTAATTTTTAATTGTTATTTATAAGATACAGAAAAATCTCAGACTTTTTTCTACTTCAACACTGAGAATAATAACATGTCTCTCAAATATAATAACAATAAATTTCTATACAATGTATTTAATAAATAAAAATGAAAATGATATAAAAAATTGCTGATAATATCTTATAAAATAAAATTAAATTATAAATATTATTAGATTTTTTAAAATATTTTGAAACTAGATTATATTAATAAATATCAAAGGATTCGATGAAGTAAATGAATGTAACTGGATATTATAAATCATTCATTTTACACACAACTTATTAAGAAATAATTACATTACACAAACTAAATGAAATATTTTACTTGTAAACACAAATTTAGTCTTGTTTTGTAAATAATTTGTCAATGATTTTTTTTATTTTCGATAATTCTTAATCATATATATTAAACAAACATTAAAAATTCACATATTATATGTCTATTTTTAAAACTTATTTCCAGTATGTTACAAATCGTTCATCTAATCTAACAGGAAAATCGATTTTTACAAATATTTTAAATTGTAAATATTTTATTACCTACACTGCTATATGAATTACAAATTAGGTGATTTACCTTTGTATATAATATAAATGTACGCACGCTATTATCTCACTAACATCCTCAAAACGGTTATTTATCTGCATTTTCTTTTCATAGATTATTAAATTACGAAAAGGCTCTTTCTTAGAATTGTAATTGAATCGCTATTACATAAAATCTTCGAAAAAGATTACTTTGAACACAAATTTGCAAACCGAAACAGTTTCTCACAATACAATTCTCACATTGTAGCTACTGTTAGTTTCTGAAGTAAATTTTTCAACTCTAAAGCAGTTTCTTTATATTTATTAATTTAAATTATTGAACTATTTTGATTCATCAATTTATTAATTTGTTATTCAGTATATATTCTATTCTTTCATTGTAAACGAATTTATTTTCGAAACCTTAGTTGTCGATGAGCTGCTAAACTCAAATTATCATTATTTGTGCAAGTATAGTATTTGGAAAATAGATTTTTTGAAAATGTGCTTCTTTGAATTTTTCAAAAAATGCTTTTTTAAAATCATTAAAGTGTATATATATATATATATATATATATTTACATTTGGATCTTTTTACACGGTGGATACGTACCGTGCAAAAAAAATCGTATAAAAAAATCTTACAAAATTGATTTGCAATGTAGTATAAAATTCGTGCTAAAGTAACGAAAACTAAACAAAAAGTAGTTAAAACACAGAAATACATTCACTGAAAATATTTTATTTCATATTTTATTTTATTTAATATTTTATTTATATATATATATATATATATATATATATATATATTTCTCTATATATATATTTATATATATATATATATATATATATATACACATATATGTATAGCTATATACATATATATATATATATATATATATATATATATATATATACACATATAGATAGATAGGTAGATAAATAGACAGATAGATTTAGATATTTAATAAGGTAAAAATGCCATTCAAAAATAACAATCACATTCATAAAAAAGTTTATAACAATTTTAAAAATGTCATCAATTTTTTTATACAAATATAACTTATACAAAAAGACAAAGTTTGAGTTTTACATTAAATTTTAGAGTTATTTTTAGTATTCATGTTATTAATAAGTGGATATTTTGTAGCAAATACATAAAGTGAATGACGTTAATAACATAATTAAAACACTGAAAGACAAACAATAATCTGATAGATTAAAATCGCATATTTATATATATATATATATATATATATATATATATATATATATATATAAATATATAGAGAGACAGGTAGATAGCTAGATAGATAGACAGATATATCCAGATTTTTAATGAGATGAAAATACCATTCAAAAATATCAATTATTTTCATGAAAAAGCTTATAACAATTTTAAGAATGTCATCAATATTGTAAATACAAATATAACTTATATAAAAAGACAATTTTCGAGTTACATATTAAATTTTAGAGTTATTCATAGTCTTCACGTTATTACTAATAGGTTATTTTGCACATAAATAAAGTGAATGACGTTAATAACATAATTAAAATATTGAAAGACAAACAATAATCCTATAGATTAAATTCGCAAATGTATATATATATATATATATATATATATATATATATATATATATATATATATATATATATATATAGGTAGATAGCTCGTTAGATAAACAGGTAGATCCAGATATTTAATGAGATAAAAATACCAATCAAAAATAACAATTACGTTCATAAGAAAGCTTATCTTGATAACAATGTTAATGTATATGCAATTGTTATAAAGATATATATATATATATATATATATATATATATATATATATATATATATATATATTTAAATGTTATAAAAAAAAAAACAATTTTCCAGTCATATATTAAATCGAAGAGTTATTCTTAGTATTCATGTTATTAATAAGAGAATATCTTGTAGATAAATAAACTTCATGACGTTAATCACATAATTAAACATAGAAAGACAAACAATAATCTCAAAGATTAAAATTGCAAATTTATATATATATATATATATATATATATATATATATATATATATATATATATATATATATATATATGAGGAGTGCAGCTAGTTAGATAGATAAGTAAATCCAAATATTTAATGAGATAAAAATACCAATCAAAGATAACAATTACATTCATAAGAAAGCTTATCTTGATAGCAATTTTAATGTATATACAGTTGTTATAAAGATATATATATACAGATTTATATATATATATATATATATATATATATATATATATATATATATATATATATATATATATATATATTTAAATGTATATAAAAAGGCAATTTTCGAGTCATATATTAAAGCGAAGATTTATTCTTAGTATTCATGTTATTAATAAGAGGATCTCTTGTAGGTAAATAGATAAACATCATGACGTTAATAATATAATTAAAACATTGAAAGGCAAACAATAATCTAATAAATTAAAATTTCAAATTTAAAATCCTATAAATGATTTGATACAAAATACTAATTACGGAAAACCAGTTGTGAGTTCGAAACCAAATAAATGAATGAAATTTTCAGTTTGTAATATGTGGTCCGTTTGATAAGTTTGGTAAATTTCTATGATATGGCGCCACCATCCTTTTGGTAATGTAGCGGCTATCAAGTGTCACTTTTAAAACTAGCATGTGTGAAATTTCAGCCGGAATCTACGTGTTCTTTACGTTCTACAGGTGTTTGAAGCAAGCATTGTAACAATTACCGCAAAAATGGAAGAAACGAGCATCGAATAAACGAGGAACGAACGGTCTTTTTGTATCGATTCGTCACCGTGGATGAAACATGGATCTGCCACTACACACCTGAGTCGAAGCAGCGGTCAAAGAAATAGACAATGACTGGTGAAACTGCGCCGAAGAAAGCAAAGACAGTTTTGTTGGCTGGGAAGGTGATGGGCACTGTTTTTTTTTTGAGATTCCTAAGAAATATCCGGATCAACTACTTAACGAAGGAAAAATCGATAACAGTAGCCTATTATACAGCATTATTGGATCGTTTGAAAAAGAGTTGAAACAAAAACGGTCAAGATTGGTACACAGAAAATACTTTTTCACCAGGACAATGCACCGTCACACAAATCGACCGTCGCAATGGCAAAATTGCACGAATTAGTCTTCAAATTGATTCTTCATCCACCCTTTTCTCCGGACTTGGCCTCCGTGCAACTTCTTCCTCTTCCCCAACTGGAAAATTTGGCTCTGTCGAATGAGGATGTCATCGTCGCTGTCAATGCGTATTTTGAAGACTCACTGGACCAAGTGTATAGTTCACGATGGAGACTATGTTGAGAAATAAAATCGATTTTTTTCAAAAAAACGGTGTGTTTTTGTGTGTTTTTGTTTTTTTTTGTTTGTGTGGCTTTTTTACCATACTTATCAAACGGCCCACGTACATCAAAATCTGATAAAAATGTTTTTAATTACATTAAACTCGAGTATGAATTATAAGAGCGAATTATTCAAATGAATATTGATCAGGTATATCAATTTAAACATCGTGTGATTGGTCATACATACACACACATAAATATATATATATATATATATATATATGCAGAGAGATAGAAGACCCATCTAGATACGTATGAAGGATACAAGTTGGTGATTATTTTCTCTTGTATTCAATACGACTTAACATTCAGTCATTTAGTTGGAAGCGTGACAAAAACTGATGTTATTAATGTAATTCTTTCGACAGTCGTTTATCTTTGTCATATTTGACTTTCGTATTCAATTCGGCTGACATTTTGACTGTCGTCTCATTAATTTTCCAAGTACTGTTATACTTAATTTGTATGATTGAACTGAAGTGTTTGCGTAATTAGAATATTTCGCTAAAAGAATTTTTTATTGAATGATACGATTTGAGTAAATTTCGTATATAAAATGGGAGATAACTGAACAAAGTATTTAAAATTAGAGATATGTTTGTTTTGAATAAATCTTAAGATTTTAGTTTAAAAAAAATACGAAAATCATTTTTTTATGATTGATATATATATATATATATATATATATATATATATATATATATATATATATATGAATATGTTATTATTTTATATTTTTCACAAGAACAATAATTCTGATTTCAAAATTTTATAATCGTAGTTTTTTTGATTTTCTTTGAAATTATGAATTCAAAAATTAGGATGTGCGGAAAGCGTTTCTCTTTAGTACCAAGTAAATAGAGAAGTAAATATTTTATTTGTATTATTACATATATACATTTATTTAAACTATAACAGTTTTTATCAACTATAACTTTTTAACTATAAACTTACTTTATTATTATCATGCATCTTATATCACCAGTATACGAAAAAATTGAAAAAATTCTTTAAAATTCAACTGTGTCTTATACGTAAGGCAATTCTATACTCCAGATATACGATACTTAAAATCTTTATTAAAAACTAACATTTAAAAATCATCCTTAAATATTACACACACACACACATATATATATATATATATATATATATATAATATGTGTATGGAGAGAGAGAGAGAGAGAGGAAAAAGTAATAAGATCTATTCTTATATACTTTTCTTTTTTACACACTATTTTACATATCCGTTTTCTAAATAAAGCTATAATGGTAGATATAATTTCCTGAAATTATTTTTTTTAATTGTGCAATAAAATCTAATATGTAAATAAATTTATAAATAGATTTTATTGATATTACCTTCTAATCTCATAACTAAACGATCACTAGAAGTATTAGAATAGATTTTAATTTAATTATTATCATAAAAACAAAGTGGAATAAAACTAAACATCCGTTTAATATATATATATATATATATATATATATATATATATATATATATATAAATGTATATATATATGTATTCATACATGTTTATAATTGTTTCATTCAATTTCCTGGAAATAATTAGAAATGTTATGAAAAAAACCAATACAGGTACAAAACTAAACAACGGCAAAAAAACTATAGTATGAACTTATTCTGAGATACGTTTTAGAGAAATTATTAATGCACACATTTTTTGTTTTATCCGTTTTCGAAAAAAAAAAGTAATGCTATACACACGTAAACTGAAAATTGATATCTTTCCATGACATTTAACTCGTACATAGAGATTTTTTTATGTTTCCATTAAATGAATAAGTGCTATTCACAAATTCACATGATATTTAAACAACACACAACAGATACAAGTTGCTTTTTTATTTCGCCATAAAGAATTGATTTCTGTGATACAAACATGAATATGATACTAAAGTTCAATTGTGATATATTTTCATGTACACAATAACATTTC
>CM068318.1:38855955-38920955 GCA_034766995.1 Acanthacorydalis orientalis | reverse complement strand
ATATGAAATAAAATAGAAAATTCTTCCTGTTATATTTTGAATAAATTTCAGAAAACTTTAAAAATATGAATAAATTTGATCAGCTGTACTACTTTTTTATTTATACATTAATGCTCCCCTGAATGAATTGTGATCCAGGATCCAATTCAGGTTTTTTAAGAACTGAAATCAGTTTGAATTTTCGTTCATTTTTTTGATTTTACGGAATTTAATGTGTCTAGTAACTATTTAACCTTTTTTTTCAAATTACTTATAAGGCTTGGAACTAGAAAAAAGTACACAAAATAATTCTAAATGTATATAAGTAAAATAAGATGTTATCAAATTTATAAGTTAAATATTTGTATTAAAAACAAGTTATTTAAGAATTTTCTTTAACATAATTTCTAGTCCTTTTATAAACTGCATTTATAAATTTATTATTCCACCCTTAAAGTTGTAACATTCAGCCAGTTTAGCTTAATTACTTTTTTACAGAAAACAGTCATTTCTCATTTACTTATGACTTTTTTAGATTTACCTATTTATTACTATAAAGTCAAGGAGAATAATTATGAAACATAAAATAAACATTTAATTGTTCTATAACAAAATTTTACACTCTTTATTACAAAACTAAATGATTTTGTTAGAAATTAAATTTAATTTCCTTAAGAGAATCTTTGTTATCTTGAAAACCATTTTATAGTGATATACAATTTTTGTATTTTCTGCCTTCAAAAAATTCAAAATTAATATATTTTCAAATAAGTATTTCTCAACACTTCTTTAAACAGTATTTAGTTTCAGTTCATCAAATGTGAATTAACTAATATTTCCCATAAAATGTTTGATCGGAGTTTAAATATTTTACATTTTTAGATTAATTTATGTAATCAATTCTTTTTTTATCATACATCATAACTATATTAAAAAAAATATTTCAATAAATAAATTAACAGCACATATTTAATCATTTTTTATGTTCTCATTAAAAAAATACAGAAAATATTAGCTTTTTATTTATTCTATTAGCACGAATAACTTAAATCAATTTTATATATCAATATTGAACTTTTCAATATTGATATATAAAATATTGAACTTTTCAAAAGGTCAATATTGAACTTTTTTTCAATAAGAAGATTAAATTCTTAATAATTCACGTATACTTCTAATCCATCAAATGGTTCAATTTAAAATTGAAATTTTCTTTCAAATAAGAAAAAAACATATATTAAATGATAGTATTTTTAACAAGGATTTGTCATTTCAGTTATCTCAAAGAACTTGTATTTGTTTTGTTACAGTTTGAATATATTTATTTTTAGATTAGTATAAAACAGTACAGTGACCTAATATAGTGATATAAAATACCTCATTATCAATCTTAAATTTCATGTTATAAAAATCTTAAATCATAAATTCAGTAATCATTAATAACGTAATAAAACATTAATATAAAATTATCTGTTAATTGCCGTATGACGATAATGGTTTTTTATTGTATCTTTTATAAGCTACGTAAGAAAATTAACATTACATTAATCATATTTGCAAGATATCTCAAGTATATCTCAAGTAGAAAATCACATATTTGAAATCACTAAAAAGTCTAATGTACACGCTATTAATAATTTAATATAAATAAAAACATATCAAGTAAATATAAATAAATGGATGAGTTATGAAACTGAAATGGATTATAGATAAAAACTAATTTCATAGTAATTTTGATTGCACTTTGGAAATTCAAAGTATTACTATTCTATGAATACTGGGAAAATGCATTTACGGTCATAAAATCAGTGTTCAAATGATTTATTGATATTTTACATATTATAAATCATACTTACATATTAATAAAGTAAAAAATAAATTACGTTAACAGTTTTTAGTATACAATATCTGAAGTATACTAGAAGATCAATACAAGAATAATTTATAGTAATAAAATTTCGATTTTTATTTATATACGCTTGGAAGAGATCACCTAATTTAAATGAAGGAGGACATACATTGCAAGGAACAAAAAAATTGATCTGAACATTTTTTTAGGATATATTATAGTTTTGGCACTATAGCTAAATTTACTTTCACGAATATAATTTTCAATCATTTGGCCAGAAATGTTTTTCAACAAAAATGTTCATTAAACATTTAAATTACTTTTCAAACGTGCACCAAGATATCTAGTAAAAACAAGCTCAAAGAGAGAAAGAAAAGAAAGTACTATAGGGAACAGTTTTTGAATATTATTCAAATGCATTATTATAGATATGTATGGTAGAAAATTTATCAAACAAATACTGTGATAATACAAGAATAATTGGTTAAAAAAACATACACTAAAATACAACTAGAACTAGCATATAAATGAGCTCTTGAAGACACTTCACAAATAAGAAATCTGGTATTTACAAAATAAAAGAATAGTCAAAAATTATAAGATATGTTACAAGATTATGATAAGCAAAAAAATCAAAAGATTGGGGTTATATATATATATATATATATATATATATATATATATATATATATATAACCTACCTTACCAACGGTAGCGAAACATGGGTGCTTACCGCCGAAATAGTTCAGACTCCAAACAGCACAACGAAGAATGGAAAGATGCATGTTGGAAATAACAAGAAGAGATAGAAAGAGAATAGAATAGATACGAAAGAAACAGGAGTCACAGATATGATAAGAAGAGTAAAAAGTCTGAAATGGAAATGGGCGGGACATATCGCAAGAAGAGAAGACAACCGATGGACAAGAGAAATTATTGACTGGGAGTCAAGGAATATAAAAAGACCCGGAAAGAGACACATGAACAGATGGGATAAAGATATTAAAAACTTTCTTGGAAATCTATAGAAAAGAGAGGCACTGAATCGAACAAAATGGAAAATCATGGAAGAGGCTTTTGTCCAGCAGTGGATTAACAGAAGCTGTTAATAAAATATATATATATAGAGAGAGAGAGAGAGAGAGAGAGAGAGACAGAGTATATATTTCCCAAATATATAAACCGAGTCTTACCTACTAGAAAAAGTAAACTAATATTTCACTAGAACTACGACGGAAGTAGGGCTGGTAAACAAAAAAAGATTAATATTCCACATAAATGAAGAACAGAATAAAATGAAATATAAAGAAAAATGACAATTTTACGCTCTAAAATACTTTGTATCAGATAATAATAGAATTACAATAGTAAAAAATTCTGACAGAAGTATATGGAAATATATAAAGGATATTCTAAAGCTACACAAACCGTACAATGGATAATATATAAAAAGTAAAAAAATATATACTACCACTTATAAAAGATAATAAACTTGAAATATATTCTTCAGTTAAGATGTAAGTTTATAAAAAGTAACATATGAGAATATATTTAACCATTTCGTTAATATTGTTGTCTTATCTATTCATAACATTATATAAATGATTGACATGAATTGACCGGTTACAAAATATTTTATTAACTACGGTCTTGAATTTTACAGTGTTTCAATGATTTTTGAGTCATATAACAGAATCTGTCTATATTTAATATTGATTTATACATTTAAGATAGAGAAGTCAACGAATGAACATGTTTTTACAAAATAATTAGAATGTAATTTATCTCAGTCATTATTAATAGAGAGTTTAGATAGAAATCATAGACATAATTAATACATACTAATAATTTCACTCTAAAAAATCATTACAGAAGATTAATGCGAATATGAAAAGTAAGATAATGAAGAGGAATGCAAATATAAACAAGTAAACCAGAGATGGAACTACAAAATGTAATATTTATGAATAATTAACTATCCTTGTCAGAAGTTTGTTGAATTGTTTAGTTGAGAGATAAGAACAAATTAAAGATCATTTAATGTGTGTAAAATATACAACGGTATCAGAGAAAGAATCTATTGTATTTAGTAACGATGAGCGAAATGAAGATTTAACATTTCCTTAAAAATCAGATTTTCCTTTCTGTCTTAAATAAACAATTTATGTCTTCAACACTACATTCATTCAATTTTTTTTACTGATAGTTATATTTTTATGGATACTCGCATTATATTTCATACATTATGAAATATAAAACATTACTTAACGAAAGCATAAAAAAATTTTTTTGGGTACAGTTTATACACCTATATCACTGCATATGAGTATAAGACAAGATCGAAATTTTAAGATAAAATGTATACATTCATCGTATATCGGTCGTAGAAGACGATCCTAAATTGGACACTTCTTTCACATGTTATAATACAATTTTATGGATTTGAATCTCTCGATCCGTACGACGAGAATTTAAACAATGAACCTCAGAATGTGCTTCATGAAATTTTAGACTCGAATCGCGAATAAAACTGTGACTTAAAGCAAAATGTATTTTATTTTTAAAACTTTTATATACATGGAATTTATGTCACACATTTATGTCTTACCAAAGTCAAGATACCAAAGTTCCTTTTGTTGAAATAAAGAATTTAATTTTTGTATAAATACAAAAAATTCATGGTGTTATTTTAAAATCTCTGTTTTTGTATTAGGTGTATAATACGACCCTCTATTTTTTGAAGAACATTTTGGGTTTTAAGTATCGCCTTATATATACTGAGAACTGTGTATATATATATATATATATATATATATATATATATATATATATACAGTTCTCAGTATATATATATATATATATATGTAAACATCATTTTACATTTTTAAAAAAGGAAACAAAGTGTAAAGTATATTTTACTCTTACTAGACTTTCTATTCGGAACAAAATACATGGACTTAAATACGGTATTTTTAATCATTATTAATTACAACTATAATAGAAACCGAAAAATGCAGAGATTAGGTATAAAAGTCTTTAATTACAATCAATATAAATGAATCGAGTTTCTGTTTCAACTCAAAATATTTCTGTTTTTTATCTTATTTCCGATTAGATAAATATAGAAGAATACTTAAAAATCAGTATTAAGTAGTAAATGAAATTTTATAAATATTATTCTATTTATGACACTTTGTATAATTAACTCTAAAATTAGAAATTGATTTTTCTATGTATTGAAATGAGCATAATTACTGTTCCATCTTAAATTAAAATAGTGTATAATCGCATCACAATAATTTAAAAAAATTATATGCAAGTGAATTTCTCTTTTGATTGTTGTGTATGTGTGTTTCGATTACGATCCCGTCATCTTCAGATAATCATGATTTTGTATAACGATATTAGAACAAATACTGGTTTCAATTTTATTATAAATACATAAATGTCAATAAGAAAAAATCAGCAGGATTCCTCACTTATTTGCAATCAAATTTTGTTAAGAATATAAAATTTATATATATATATATATATATATATATATATATATATATATATATATATATCAACAGCAGGAGCAGCAGCCTCTGTCAATCCATTGCTTTATAAAGGCCTCTTCCATGATTTTCCATTTTGTGCAATTGAATGCCTTTCTTTTCCACTGATTTTGGATAAAAATTTTAATTTCCTTATCTCACCTATTCATTGGTCTCTTTTTTAGCCTTTTTATATTTCTCGGTTCCCAGTTAATTCTGTTGTCCATCGGTTGTCTCCTCTTCTTGTAACATGCCACGCTCTGTACTGTTCTTATTAAATCTGTGACTACTGTATGTTTTCATATCCATTATATTCTTTTCCTATCTCTTCTTGTTATGAACATCATGCATCTTTATATACTTCTCTGTATTTTTTAGAGTCTCTAAATGATTTTGGTGTTAAGCACCTATATTTTGCTGCCATATGTAAAGATTGGTAGTATACATTGATTAAATACTTTTTTCTTCAAACAGAAAGGGATTATTGATTTAAATATCAAGGTATCTCGTTCAAATGTGCTCCGTCCCATTTTTATTTCCTGTTTATTTCTTCAATAAATTATATATCTTTGTTGATAAGCTGCCCTAGATAGACAAACTTTGTAACTTCGTCTATTTTTAATCCTTTTATTTCATTTTTTTCGAGTTGACAAACGTATTGAATAACATTTTTGTTTTGGTTGATTCATATTTAGGACCATTTTTTGACTGGCATCAACTATTTCTTCTATATATATATATATATATATATATATATATATATATATATATATATATATATATATATATATATATATAATATTAAGAATAATAAAAAAAGATGCACACGTGATGATTTTTATGAAAACAATTATTATAAAAAACGTATGACTTTTTATGATGAATAGATTCAAATAATCTTCAACAAACATTTCATATATTTTATTCGCAAAAATCCAAAGAAAATTCTGTATTAAATCTGTATCTATATCCAGACATAGGACTTAGTAGCGAAGATCATGTCGTTACATGCACTCCCGTTTGTCTTTATAAAATTATTCTTGTACCTATATGAATTTAGAACACCTGACTATGTGTTTCTACTCTTAATCTGCTATAATTACTTTCACTGAAATATTCTTATTATGGATTGAAATAATTTTCATAAATTGTACCTGATTTAATACCAATGATGTGAATGTTATTTTATATATAGCCATCTAAATAGTATTTTTAATATAAATTTATATATATATATATATATATATATATATATATATATATATATATATAGATATATATATATATATATATATATATATATATATATATATATATATATAGATAGATAGATAGATAGATAGATAGATATCAGGTAAAAATATTTAGATTAGAACTTATACAATATGACACAAAAAATATAATATCTGTAATGTCTCTTTTACTTCGAAGAAAAATTTTTTATTCATTTGAGATAAAGGTTTATATGAAACGATGACCTCTTACTGTAAAAAATATGTAATATTTAAACCAGTTTATATCATTTCTAATTTTAATTCTATCGATAGTTTTTTCAACTGATGAAATTTTACTAATATATTATTTTCTTTTATTTTCAGGTAAGACATTCAGATATCACATAGATAGTGAAATAATCGTAAGTAAAAGTGTTCCTGTTTTATTTTATATATATATATATATATATATATATATATATATATATATATATATGTTGACGTACAGATAAATCTGTGTAAAACTAGTTTGGTGTATAAAAAAAAAATGTAATATAAATCTATGAATGGCACGCTGCATGTAAGTTGCCGCGGGCCACGCGAGGTAGCCAAGAGACCCAGGCTCAGCGGTCGCAGGCTAATATCTTGAGAACGGAAGTCTGTCTTGTAAAAAGAACAAAACAACAAAAGTGGGAGAGTGGTGGGACCAGGTAGAGCGGCAGGTGGCTGTTTATATTCATTAGACACGTCCGTTCGTCTGTCTCTATGTACAGCCAGAAGGCAATAGCATCGGCGGCAAACGACTCCTTACCTCCCGCCTAGTACGATATATCTGTCCGTGACATAAACTACTAGCTATACATACACACACACACACACATATATATATATATATATATATATAAATATGTATATGTATGCACATACATATGTATATGTATTTATCCCCACTCGTTCACCACGCGACCGGCGGCCTCGGCCTGAACAGGTTGTACAACTATCATCATCGTCGTCGTCCCAACCTCATAATAACCAGAATATAGACCCAATGATGTTTGGAAAGAAATAGAACGAGTCGAGTCAATTGAAAATCATTACATTCGCTCTGTTCTTTTAATTTTTAATCGTTATATGAGTGTGTGTATTCGCCAAGAAGACTGTTCAATGGGCCGATGACTTGACTTTTGTCGTTTTTTTTTATACCTTTTTGTACAGAGATCCAACGCGTTTACGTACGACTTTTTTATACTTTTTTTCGTTCCGTTTTTGTATGTTACGATTTTATTTTAATTTTTCGACACACGTAGAACTATGTTTACATTCAGTTGATTTGGTTTTAAATTTGAACCGTGTCGAAAGATGTAGAGCTGTTTGTGAAATTTTCGTCGTGAGAATAAGCATGTGATTTTAGTAAATAATCTAGCCTTGTTTTTTTTTCTATTTACGTAGAGTTCTGAGAAGAAATCTTTTAAACGATTTAATCGAGATTCGTTAGAGTATAGATTTAATGAACTGATGTATACATACTTTTTAATTTAATACAAATCGCTGTTTTCAGTTAAAATACAACTATTTTTAAAAGTCATATTTTTAAATATTTTACTTCCTCTGAATCAGTCATACAGTAAAAACTGTAATTCTATAATTTTTTTCTTAATAAATAATTAAGTTTAATGCAATACAATTTTGGCACTGGCTTTTATAAATGAATTCTTTATTTCTGTACCTTATCACTGTGAAGATGATAACTTTGTCACTGAAATACAAATAATCAACTATCAGAAATGATCGTTAACAATTTATTGAACATTTTTGATCAGAAAAAGTTTAGATATTCATTTTTAACCCTAACAATCACTCCAACTGAAAACTATGCTGTCAAACATCTATGAGTTCATCTCCAACAGGCACCACTGCTGGTAGAGATTTTGCAATTAGCTGTTAAATGTAGTGATATTTTGCAATCACTCTTAAGGTGCTTTCTTGTGTATTTTAAAATTATATATCTTATTTTTCACACTGCAATGTTTCCTTTTAAATTTGAACACTAATAAAGAAGTGCAGATACGTAAGAATTTATTTACAGATTCATATAAACAGCAGAAACACTAATATAATCAATGCTGCATTTTAGAGTTAGTTTTTTGTAAACTAATGAAGAGTGTCATTATTTTAGAAAAATGTGCAGAGATTTTCAAATGCTTTTTTAATCCTTAATTAAAGATATTAATTCTTTTGTAGTATTTATTACAAAACAAACTACAAGATAACTGAAAAAATGAAATATGAATTTATTTATGTTTGCATTTACTTAACCCACATAGAAATTTTCTTTAACAAAAAAGTACTTTAAAAAAGGTATTAAAATTTTTTCAAGAGTATGTCTATTATTAAAAAAAATGTTTATTATTTATACTGAGTTGCTTACTAACAATAAATGTAAATGCTTGGAGTGATAAGGGTTAAATACACAGTTTATGTGTATATTCTACTTATTAATCCTCTTTTCAATCGTTTCATATACTGTGATAGTATTTATGGTAAGACTATAAATATATGAAATACATTTTTAGATCACAGTGCTAAAAAGAATGAGTGATATTTTTTTTTATATCAAAAGAAAAAATTAAATCCGAAATAAATTATACTAAAAGCTTAGAGTTGTGGAGTAAAAAAATGTTTAAAAAAATGTCGTAATGTTTTTTAGAAATTCATTTTAATTTTAATTATAAAATTCTAAACACTCATATAACATTAATTATATTTAAGTAGTTTTAAATGAATTTATTTTATAATAAAAGAAATAAAATATTACACTTTATATACTAAAATTTTCATCCTCAAAATATCGCCCATTATTTTGTATAACTTTACTCGACCTGTCGGGTAACTGTCGAATCCTTTGTCGAAAAAAGAAGGCGAATTTGAGTCGATGAAGTCATAATGCATTTTCGGATCTCTTCCACTGTTTTAATATTTTTTTCGTGTTTTATGCATCACAGCATCTTCCTTGGAAGATGAACAATTATTTCCGCCGCTTCAACAGCATTTTTTTCAACTGGAATGATAAAAGTTTTCAATTGCTAATATGCTGCTTTTCGGACTCCATTGTATTAACTACTATTTTGTCAGGTTATGCTTATTATTTAACCAAGAAATATAGTGTTTTTAAATAATAAAGTTAGCATTTCAAAACCCTAAAACGACGAGCAAATATTTAAAATTAAAATAAATTTTTAACTGATTTAAGGACCCAAAGTTAATTTTTACATCTAGTAAATCTGTTTCTAGATTTCTTCCTTATTTTATAAATTAGAATTTCATAAGGAACAAGTTTTAAATAGATTTGATGACTGAAAATGTCAATAAATATACAACTAAATTGGTTTCTCTTATTTTAGTATATGATTTAGTTTCATATTCATTAATTACAAAACTAGTTTATTTTAATAGAGTTCTGACACTGTGGCTAAATTCAGTTTCAAAATGAATTATTTTCACGCCGTACGAATCAAAATTGTTGTTTTTTTTTATTAATATATCTGAAAAAAGTGTTATAGGATGAAAAATGAATTCATTTGTGAAAACTGATACATTTATCCAAACTTAATTCTTTGTTACTAAAAAAATAACGTGTATTTAAAGTTCAAATTCAGTAAATTGCGAGAATAGAAAGGATATTTAATATAAAATATATGATTGAATAAAATGATAATATTAAAAAGAATGCTAATAAATATAAAATATTCATCGACCAATTTTATTTTTCAAATGCTATTTGCTGATATTTAAAAAAAGATTTGGTTCTTTAATTTTAATTCTTGAACTAATACTTTATATACAAGTAATTATAGATTTATTTAGATAATATTTCACTTGTATAAAATTTTCTAATTGATTTATATATTTTTAACGAAAAATCTATCAACAAGTTAAATATAAATATCTTCAATACGCATATTTTTAAAAAAGCAACATACTATGAACGTACTGACTGAATTTATTTAATAAAGCAAATTTATTCATTAATAAATAATCCGAAGGGTATCCCTCATGATATATCACTCGAACACACGAGAAATACATCTCGTCGTGAGAATTACAAAAAAATATACAAAAACGTATCGCCACTGTGACATTTTGACGATCATAGTTGATGTACTCGTTTCGACTCTATATACAAAAAGGATAACGTTAACAAATCAGACTTTATATATATTCTGTGTGTGTATATATATATATATATATACATATGTATATATATATATATATATATATATATATATATATATGTATATAAGTAGGTCATACTGCTGATAAGAGTACACAAAATTATTACCCGTTTGAAAAAAAGAACGAGCTTCGAAAAGTCGTTTTATTGTATTCACATGTTTCTATAATAGCTTTTTTATTATTGTTGCCGACGTATAAATCACATCTCTACTATGATTTGTTACTTGCTAAACGATGAATTCATACTGGAATTCAATGCAATTTTTATTTCAGTTTTCACTTTATATTACAATAGGGACGCATTCTTTCATTTTTCTTTATTTTAATTCCATATTGTAAAAAAATAATTTTACCCAACCTACACACTACACACACACACACACACACACATATATATATATATATATGAGGGTCGTTTGATAAGTATGGTGAAAAATCAAGTTAAACATCGTTTTTTGGAAAAAATCGATTCTATTTCTCAAAATAGTCTCCATTGAGGTATGTATACTTGGTCCAACGAGTTTACAATTTTTTCATCGTGTCGGAAAAGTAACTTTTCTCAAAGTGTTCAAATCGCCCATTGACAGCATCGATAATATCCTCATTTGACGAGAATTTCTCTCCACCGAGCCATATTTTCAAGTTTGGGAAGAGGAAGAAGACGCACGGGGCCAAGTCCAGAGAATAGGATGGATAAGTAATCAATTCGATGCCTAAATCGTGTAATTTTTCCATTGCGACAATCGATTTGTGGGACGGCGCGTTGTCCTGGTGAAAGAGCACTTTTTATGCACCAATCTTAGCCGGTTTTGTTTCAGCTCTTCTTTCAAACGGTCCAATGATGTTGCATAATAGACTCCTGTTATCTTTTTTCACTTCTTTAAGTAGTCGATTAGAATTTAATTTTAATAAGTTTTTATATCACGATAGTAGTTATTATTTAAAAATACCAAATATTTATCCAAAAGAGCCAAATGACTAGTTTTGTCATTTCTTGTAATCATTACTCATTTTCAGTAAATCTTTTTTTCTAAAATTGTTCCTGACTTTTATTTAAATATCTAAATGATTAATTCTGTAAAATAATTGTCTTTTTTTCATTTTTTTTATGTAAAATTTATATACAGTATATCTACATATAACGAAATGACTCATTTTCACCCCTCACGGAACGTAGGTAAACTTTTGATTTCAGAAGTGTAGAAGAATTCGTTGAAAATAACCAAATTTGTTATAAACCAGGAGCTGTCATTACAGTTGATGAACAATTATTTCCGACTAAATCTAGATGTAGGTTTACCCAATACAAACCAAATAAACTAGATAAGTTTGATATAAAATTCTGGTCGGCGTCAGATGTAAAAATTAAATATGTTGTAAATAGATTCCCTTACTTGAGAAAAGATGAATTCAGATCATCAGTACTTTTGAGTGAATTTGTCGTCCTAAAACTTATGGAGACACATACTGGATGCAGGAGAACAGTGACAACAGATAATTTCTTTACAATTTTGTCACTAGCAACAAAACTAATAACTAAAAGAACCACTTTAATTGGCACTATTAGACAAAAATAAGAGAGAATTACCTAAACCTGCAAAATTAAGAAAGACAACATGTCTTCCTTCTCGACAATTCTTTATAAATGAGAAAATTGTACTTTTACTATATATAAAAATAAATCAAGTAAAATGGTATAGTTATTGAGTTGAAAACATAAATCGGTGAAAATTGAGAAAGATGGTAAACATTTTCTCTAAACTATGGAATTTTAGAACAACGCCAAAATTGGAGTAGATATGACAGACCAAATGGCTAGAAGATATACTGTGAAGGCTGGATTCCCGAAGATGTCCTTTACAAATATTTTATTATATCTTAGATCTTTCCTGAATAAATGCATGGATATTATATAACGAAACAACAGGGGAAATATGTCTAGAAAAGACTTCTTTATTCATTTAGTTGAAAAACTTGCAAGTGATTATAAAAATCTAACTGGATGATCCTTAACGGAATCAGAATAAAAAATTTCTTATACATTATCAAAAAAACAGACACATATTTCGATGAAACATAAACAATGTCAAATAGTACATCGTACAATTAATAAAACAAATAATATTTGTAGTACATGTAAAATGATTTTAACCTGTACAAAATGTCTTTGAATTGTGTGTGTGTGTGTAATTATTTTCAAAATTAATATTATTTTTAAATGTATTTACAATTTTCGTTAAATGGAACAGAAAATTATACAAAAATGCCATGTATTTTTCTAAATGTCTTGTTTTTTTCAAAAACAAGTCATTTTGACCCATCTGGTAGAAGAAAATATGCATCAATCGTCGATAGTTCTAGTGTTAATACAAATATTAATCATCTATTAAATATATAATATTCATAATATAAACGAAAACGTTTTATTCTCGTTCAAATTACAGATATACAATTGAAAAAGAACTGTAAATATTTCTATTGTATGCTTTTATATAACGACACAATATATTTAATATCTAAATAAAGTACATTGTTCAATAACTGTACGCTGTATCTCGATAGACTGTCGATTATATAATTACTTACTGTTCAGTATTCAGTAGTCTGTCTGCATAGCCTGATAGTGAATTCGAACGCATTTTATATTTGTATTACAAAGAAAACATGGTTGATCCATTTAGTGAAATTGTGACTAATCCAGTGAATTTTAAATTAATTAGTATATTTTATCACTTTATTTCATTGTCATTTGCTGTCATTTCGATAATTTAATTGTATTTTTTTAACTTTACATGTGATAAATATTGATGCTGTAAAGACTAGAAAGTGTATTAATTCGATGTTCCGAATAAACAAATTAGTCTTGTATAAAAAAGTGCAGGTATGTGTTTATAATTATTAAAGTTATATTTTTGTTGTATACTATTACACTTTCGTATTCTGATGCTAATACTGCTATATTTTTTTATTATTTGATATAAATAACATGAAAGAATTTAGAAATTATAAATATTCTCAAAAAAAACTAGTCTGTAGCAGCTGTGTTTAGAGAAGAATTATATTAACCTACTATTCATTTCCTTTTAATTAAAATAAACCATTTGTTTGATCGTATTATATGGTGTTTAATTTCAGTGAAACTATAAATAATTTATCATTTTTTAATTTATAATCGAATTAAAATTGCTAAAATTTCATAATATTAATCTCTTAACTGGGCATGACGAAATATTTCGTCGTGCCAGAAATACAACTCGAATGGGCATGACGAAATTTTTGGTGCTTCAAAAATTGATCTCTAGTCGGTATTACGTTTTACATCATTTTTGTTGTACCTATCTCAATGCATTGCTAGTTTATATGTTGTTAGCATCATCTCTTATGTTCATGATCAAGAAAATTGACCACGATTTTCTCTTACTGTTTTAATATCATTTTATATGAGTAACGGCGTGTTCTACATCTAATTGTTTTGTATTAGGTTGGTGTAAAAATAATTTCGGTTTTTATCATTTTAAATTAGGCATTGATTCTTCTAGTAACCGTTATCTTTTGTTATAGTCATGTGATACACCATTGTAAACATGAAATTAACACTAATGGTTTCAGCTTGTTTTCATTCTTTGGTGTTTTTGGATATAACATCCTAAATTAGTCATGGAAAAAAGCAAATTCGCGCGATTTTGTTGTATGAATTTCAATTGGGATGTAAAGAAACAGAAACTGCTTGAAATATCAAAATTGTTTTTGGCGAAGAGGCAATTAGTGAACGTACAACTCAACACTGGTTCCAAAAAGTTCGTAATGGAAACAAAAGCCTTGATGATGAGTAGGATTGTGGACGTCCTTCAGCTGTATATAATAATGGTTTAAGAACCATTATTGAAGCAAACCCACGAAAAACTACTCGAGAGGTGGCAGAAGAACTCAATGTTGATCATTCAACAGTTGTTCAAAATTTGAGCCTATTTGGAAAAAGAAAAAAGCTGGATAAATGGGTACCTTGAACTTGTGAACTAAACGAACATCAAGTAATTCTGAAATATGAAGTCTACTCTGCCCTTCTTTTGCCTAACAAAAATGATCCTTGATCACATTGTCACATGTGAGAAAAAGTGGATTTTCTACAACAATTGGAAACGTTCATCACAATGGCTAGATTAAAGGGAAGCACCAAAACAGTTTCCTAAACCGAAGCTTAATGAAAAAAAAAGATTATGGTCACTGTTTGGTGGTCGGCAAGTGGCATTATTCTAAAATTTCTAAAATCCTGGTGAAACTAACAGTAAAAAAAATTGTAAAGAAATTAAAAAATGCATAGGAAGTATGGGTGTATACTATTTTTTTCATATCAGTTATCTTCAAACTGAAATGATTAAATATAAAGTATTTAAATATTTAATTCCAAATTATTAAAATGAACTAATCATGTATCCGGCTTAAGAATACTTTAATATACTGCTCATTCCAAAAAAATGTCTTTGCTGTATTCACACGTCTTGAATAATTTAAATTGAAATTCAATCATTTCATATGTAAACATAGTCTGTGCACATACGATTGTATAATATTTGTATGAAAACATAGATTTACACGTGTGCATATGTGCATAAATACATACATATATATATATATATATATATATATATATGTATATATAAATATTGCACACATATGCTTGTAGAACAAGATGAGTTCATTCGTAGATATATTTAGATATTTTTATATCTTATATTCGACCAGTTTCGTCCATTGAACTGTGTGTTGTGGCTTTCGTATTTGTTTGTTCGTTGTACGACCGTGTATTTTGATTCGTCAGCAGTTTTGTTTCATTCATTGACGACAGGAATTGAATGCAAGCCAAAATGTTTACAATATTTTGAAATTGTTGCGTTTAAATGTACAAATACGTATGTAATATAAATGTACACACTTGAGAATTTACATATTTATTTTTTATCCCTTTTTTGATGTTACATCATATTTTGATTATGAAATATTCATGTTTGCATTCGTACATATACATACATACATATATGTATGTATATATATACATATATATATATATATATATATATATATATATATATATATGAATATGGAATAAAATCCTGATTATAATGTTTGTGGATTATCCAGTATGTGAATTATGGAAATATCGCAACCGAACAAAGTCAATGCGACAATATTTATTAAAAGATCAAATGATGTAATAATCTTTTAAATATATTCTATACAGCAGTCATTTTTGCAATCTAGTCAAATTCGGTTATAACGAGAACTATGATATCGAAATCACTGGTTATAATCGTTGGTCGTTACTTTAGCAAAAAGTAAATTCCACTTAGGTTTTATTTTTTGTCCATTTTGATCACAGTAATATGATCGTTAATTAAAGTTAGAACTAAATTTTAGATGAAAGATAAATCTAAAATTTTTATAATATTGAGTTGACCGAAAAGTAATTGCGTTTTTTTTCTATGTAAATGAAAGGCGATTTCTTTCATGGAAAACAAAAACTTTATTAGACAATATATCGTCCATTTTGTTTGATTACCTTTTGGTATCTTTCAGACAACTTCATGATTCCAAGCTCACAGTTTCTTATATTTTTTGGCAAAAAACAGTTTCAAGAACGATTTGTTATCCTCATCAGCTGTGAAGTGTTTACCATTCAAGACGTTTTCCAAAGAACGAAACAAATGGTAGTCTAATGATGCTTGGTCTGGCGAATATGGTGGATGTGGTAACACATTCCATCCAAGCTTGTAACAATTTTTGACGAGTGATCAAACTTGTATGTGGTCTAGCGTTATCATGGTGAAACAAAACATCTTTGCTACTCTTCAATTGTGGACGCTTCTGTTTGATGCCATCATTTAATTTAACCAGTTGATGACAGTACACATCCGAATGAATGGTCTGGTTTCTTGGACTCAGCTCAAAATACACAATACCTTTGAAAAACCACCAGACTGACAGCATAACCTTCCTCTGATGAATATCTGCTTTTGAATTGCTTTGAGCAGATTCATCACGCTTGCTCTACGATCATTTTCGTTCGATGTTGTTATAGACGACCCATTTTTCATCTCCTGTTACCATACGTTTCAAAAATGGATCGTTTTCTTCACATTAATGAGATGAATTTCTTTGAACTCGTATGGTACTCAAATATCGACTGTTTCAAAACTGTTTTCAACGCTCGATTTCGATATGTTAAGACTTCCAGTAAACTCCTTTATCGTAAAACGTTGAGTAGGTTCGATCAATACCTTTATTTTGTCATCATCAACTTTGATTGTTTTTCCTGAGCGTGGTGCATCTTTAACATCAAAATCTACAGACCGAAATTTAGCAAACCAATAGTTTTAAAACATGTTCATCATACACATCACATAAGTTTTTATTAGCTTGCATAGCGTTTTTTTTTCTTTTCGGAAGTAATACAGAAAAATATTAGGAAAATGTTCCTTTTGATTTTCTATTTAAAATCGAACGAACAATTGTTAACGAAATCGTGCACTTTCTTTTTCTAAAACGAGCATGAACTGTCCGCTGTCAAGTTACATTATGATTTTGCGGTTTAAAATGAAGTTAGTTACATTTCATGACATGTATGCCCAAGTATTAAAAAAAACAATTACTTTTTGGCTAACCCGATATATAAGCATGTATCTTAAAACAATATAAGTATACCATTACTTTATTTAATACACAAACACATTTTATGCATTAATTTGAATGAATATTTAATTCAAATAATTATATTCTAGATTATATATATATATATATATATATATATAAATGATTGCTTGTTAACAATATTTACCTTAGTATCTTACTATTATCTAGTTTATTTTTATTTAACTCTTAAATGCATATAGATCCAGGACTGCAACATATTTATTTTTCTTGTATATCGATGCTGTTATGTACTAGAGATGTTAGGTTTTGTTTCCAATAACATCTACTGTTGAATTTCTACAACATAAGTGTTAATTGTTGAGTAATCATGTAAAAAATATATCATGGAATATAAATATATCATAATTTTCTTCAATTATGTTTTAAAATTTCAAAAAAGTCACAAATTTAAGGGTTAAATATACATAGATTTTAGTTTTAATATAATTTCAAGTATTAACTATTTATTTACATATTTAATTGCTTTTGTTCAAATATTAACTTTTACATACCATTTTTTTCACATGATAAACTACACCAATGTTTCTATCAAAAATATTCACTAAATTATTATTGATGAATTTTGATCGTCGTTTATGCGATTTAGAGATTTTTTGGTAACTTGTTGCTCTGAGAATGATGAAATACGGATATGGGTCAGTCGAAAATAGTTAATAATAATTAACCTTTAGCTGCCACTGTGGGTCAATAAAAAATATATTTTTTTTTATAAAAATAGCAATTTTTTCAGTTTTCCTGACTTTTACAATTTTTGTTCAATAGTCAATTTAATTTTTCAATTATATAACCTATTCCATTTATTAAATTAACCCTTCAGTATAAACGAAAAAAAAATCAAGTCAAAATATTGTATAGTTTTTTTGCAATAACAATTTTTAATCGCTGGGGTCATATCGACCCCTTGTGGCAGCAGTGTTATACCAGATAAGTGTGGTATCGAAGGGTTAATTGAATATTTTTGATCGAACAATTTTCTATAGTTTATGGTGTAAAAAAAGAATTCATTTGTGAAAGTGAATTAGGGACATTGTCAGAACTGTTGTTGAGAAATATTAACTTATTATAAATACAACTTTTTATGAAAATAATTTATTTTTTGAATATTTTTTATATTCTTCTTAACTAAATATTAAGAACAAAATAACTAAAATAGAATATACGTTTTATTCGGGCATTTATAAAAAAATCTATCTTTTAATTTGTTTGTTTTTATAACATTTTACAGAAAAGTGTGTATTAAAAAAAATTTGGTATTAAATTCACATTTAATCGATATTCTATCATAAATTTATGACTTATAAGAAAACATAAATTAACAAAATGACTCAATAAATATAGTATATTAAATTAACATTCATTTATTATTCGGTAATTAAGATATAAGCTGTGTAAAATGTATTGTAAATCATTTTATTTCATTCAAAAATTAATATGAAAAGAATCTTACCGGATGCTTTGAATTGATTCTTAACCGTTATTATTTATTTGTGCTGCTCTCAGTACAAATTTAATTTTCACTCGTGATTAATTTTTTTCTCTTTATATAAATTATTGAATTCGCACACAAATGATATCAATTAGTTTGAGTGTTCAACAAACTTAGTACGAAGACATCGAGTAATTTACTAATTGTGCTATACAATACTTGTCTGCTTTTTTTAAACATGTAATTGTTTAAATTGTACTTCTTAGAAATCACACTTTTTACCATCTGTACTATGAAAGCAACCATGTGGAAGAAAAGCAGTGATTCATACTATTATATATTTTTTCTCACAATATGTATGAATCAGTTTTGTACAAGTTTAAGAAAAAGACTTTCTGTTTCTTTTTAAAATATCTTTGCTTAAATGGTCATAAATTGAACAATGACGGAGTTTAATGATTATAGAAACCACAGTGAGAGCAATGACTGTTAAAATAAAAAGAGATTAATCAGAAAAATTCTACTTAGTAAAGCATAAGAAAGTAGATTGAAATATATTTATGTTAATGTGTTTACAGTTTTGTAGAAATAATGAAATATTCTTCCTACACAAGAAATAGTAGTTGGTTATTTCTGCAAAGTAGTGTTCATTTTATGAAACAAAATACTATTTTTGTTTCAGGTTTATATCGATTATGTAAATAAATATTTTGAGCTCTCCTGCATTTTTATTATGGAATTTAATGTATTTGTATATATTTTTATTACATTGTTACAAAACAGTTAAATATATAAATTATTCATATATGAAACTTTTTTACTTTATATATATATATATATATATTTATACATACTTATATATAGAAAAACAGATTTGTATTATTATAAAATATCCATCGAGTTTCTACACCGTCTTCGTATATTTACGTTCATTCTTTTGGGTTTCAAAAGTAGCTTTTTCTGTCAGATCCAAACCGATATATTTTTTTCTAATCGGATCAAAATATATATTTTTTTTGAAAATTTAATTTTCATAGAATAAAACTATTTTCCAGATGTAAAAATCGGTTTCACTTGAAAACTCTTTCAAGCATTTAAAAAATAATTTGAAATTAATAATAGAGAGTTGATATATATATATATATATATACACACACAATACTAAACTATATCTTCTTTGTTAATCAATGCAGTTATATTTGAATCTAATAGACAATGCTCGGTTTTTAATACCAAAGACTATTTTACTGAGTTAATTTCATTCGCATATCTTATGATTTCATAGATAGTATTCAATCGTGTTTTCAATGATTTAGCTTGATATTTAAAATCATTAACATTCGCATACGAAAACAATAATTTTTCAATGAATATTTATATAGTTGTCTCGAAAAGTAAATCAGGTACTTGTCCCAAAGTTGTATACTTTTGCTTGAATTGATGTTTGAATAGTAGGTTTGTCTTTTTTGTTTATTATTTCATTTCATTCTCCTCGCTTTCTTAATTTTATTGTACTTTCAATAACTTGACAAGTTATAAACAAATTCTACTTTTTTTTCAAGATAATATCTTTTAGAAACAGAAATGTCACAGAAGTTAATAACATCACCACATATACAAACATACACACACATTTATATATATATATATATATATATATATATATATATATATATATGTATATAGGTCAGTTGGTATGTATGGTAAAAAGCAAGTTGAATACTATTTTTTTAAAAAAATGATTTTATTCCTCAACATAGTCTCAATTGAGGGCTATACACGTGATCCAAAGAATCTGTAAAATAAATATTGACATCCTCATTCGGTGAGAATTTCTTCCCACCGAACCAAATTTTCAAATTTAGAACGAAGAAAAAATCGCACGGGGCCAAGTCCGTACAATAGAATGGGTGAACAATCAATTCGAAGCCAAATTCGTGAAATTTTGCCATTATGATAGTCGATTTGTGGGACAGCACTTTGTGTTCCAATCCTGGCCGTTTTGTTTCAGCTTTTCTTTCGAACAATTCAATAAAGTTGTATAATAGTCTCCTGTTATCGTTTTTCACTTCGTCAAATAGTTGTTCCGGATGATTCCTCAGAAATTCTAAAAAAAAAAACAGTGGCCACCGCTTCCCAACAAACGAAACGGTCTTCTCTCTCTTCGGCACATTTTCACCAGTCGTTGTCCATTTCTCTGACTCCTGCTTCGACTCAGGTGTGTAGTAGTGGATCCATGTTTCATCAAGAGTGACGAATTAACGCAAAAATGCCTCGTTTTTTCCATTTTTGCGGACAACTACAATGCTCGCTTCAAGTATCTGTTGAATGTGAACAACGCATCGCTTCTGGCTGAAATTTCCATTATGCTAGTTTGAAAAGTAACACTTGATAGCCGTGACTTTTCCAGATGAATAGTGGCATTACATAATAGTAATTTACCAAACTTATCATACAACCCACCTATATATATATATATATGCTATCGAAAATTTTATTAAACCTTTAACACTTCAAATCAATTTATATTTGGACTTAGAATTAGCTTTTCTATTTTATTTTGGAGCTTAGAATTCCATATTTATCACACTATGAAGAAAAGTCAATATGCAGTAAGCTCTATAAGCAGTTTTTTTCTCAGTATCTGAAAAAAATGCTGTTTTTTTCTTGAAAACGGATAATTAACTTTCACATTTAGAATTCATTGAAGTGGTACTTTTTTTAAATAATCGATCTTTAGAAAGATACACTTTTATATGAATTAATAATAAATTAAGCTAATTTATTGGCAGTATAGTATCATCCAGTGTATTAAAACATGTCAAGAAAAGTATGTACGGTAAATAAATCTCAAATAGTTCCACATGTAATTGTTCTCACTTGTAATTGTTCATTAACTGTTAAATATATTAAATATTTAATATGATTCATACATTAAACTATTTTCTTCGATTTCAACACTAAAATAAATCTGAACATATTCAATAAAATTGTCTTAAAGCTTCAAATTCACCTGAATACGTAACACAGCCGAACTGTCTTTACTTCAATCAACCAAAACGACCAAATATCAACATGCGCTCAAACCTAAGACTCTTCACTCCGATTTAACGACGTGTTTTCCACATTCATATTTATGTTGTTCGTTCTGTTCCGACTGGGTACATGTATTCTTTTTTTCGAATACTTAAACTCAAATCTATTGAATAAAATTTATGGTATAGAGAGGAAGATTCGTCGGATGCATTAAATCGAAAGATAAAAGGCAACTTGCGGGAAAAAATTCTCGTCTAACTCTGCTTTACGGCTTTGATTTATAAATATGCAGGCGGTTTTTTTTTATTCGAGATTTCTTTATGCCAGTTTGACTGGATCAGCTTACTCCAAGCGAGTTTATTTTTCAATTCCTACTATATATATATATATATATATATATATATATATAAATCCACATGTTTATATTTTTCTTTAGATGCAATTCTGTCTTTATCTCTACTTTGTAATTCATTTTATCTCGAAATAAAAACATTTATTATCATTGAATTCGTACATATTTTATGAAAATATCACGTTTATATATATATATATATATATATATATATATATATATATATATATATATATATAGGGAGAGAGAGAAAGAATGAAATATAAATAAATTCTGATCCATATTATTATATATTTACACACGTGTATCTTGTAGACATTCTAGTGGTATTTTTTTTCCTTTTCTAAACTGTATTAGTAAAGACAGTCAATTTTGGTTCTTATATATATATATATTGTACAAGATTGAGTTAGTGCAGCAGACATATGCAGACCTTCTGTAATGTCAAACTGCACGCACTTATTAATTTAATAATAAGTGTATTTTATTTTAAATAATCAATCAATGCAGATCCGATTCTGATTGTGCTATGTTCTCTCTTGGGCTCGCCTGTGTACTCTTGTGGACTGTACTATGATCTAATGTGGATTCCCCTGTGGACTCCTGTAGACTGCCTGATCCGATTGTGGACTAATCAAATTTTGAACTCAACTGCTCTTGTTGACAACACGAAAAAGACTGAAAAACCCGTGTCTACAACACTAGCCTGCTCTAACAATGCAATATGCCTTCGTAGGCACCGGCCAGGCTGTGTACTCCTTTTAATTGTTGAATACAAATGTCTGACGCCGATCACACATACTCGAGTCATAACATATATATATATATATATATATATATATATATATATATATATATATATATATATGTGTGTGTGTGTATTTATTCATATATCCGTTGAACGTTAATAACAAATTACTTAGCTAATTTTTCATTTAATTATAATAACACTCAACTCAAGGCTCATGTTCTTAATCATACTAAATTGCCGCAACATATTGTGACATTCTCGCGAAAACAGTTAAAATTCGTGAAATGAATAAAATAATTTTATTCAGTTGACGCTCTTTCAAGACCCAAGAATACCGCACCGAATTGTCGCATTAATTATTTTATATTGTGGGCGTGTGTGTTTAGTAGCAGAAACTGTTCGACTGCTCACGTGAAATAACTAAAACACATAATGACTGTAATTAGGTGAGTCACAGAGGTCAGCTACAGCTCACACAGAACAATTGGCTTTATTCTGATTTCCTCCGACGTACGCCCACGATGTTACCGCTGCTACGTTAGCGCCGCCGTCGGCGGTCAACGAAACTATCTGAAAATCGCTATCCGTTTGACAGTTTCGCAGTGGCTGAATATCAACTCATTTCAGACGAATTCGTAAATGGAAACGCCGAAGGTCACTGTTAAAAACACAATGTACAATAACTGATCACAGAAAAGTCGGCTCCATAATGTACATTAATTATAACGATGTTTATTCGTCTATGAATTTATATAAATTTTCAAAGAGATGAGAAAAATAAATTCATAAACATAACGTTCTATTTTTTTTAATAAGACCGTACGTTCATTATATTTCTAAATTGGTCTCCTTTATGAATTCAATGAACACTCAACAATTTACCACATACTCCCTAGACTATATGAAATACAGAAGTAAGCATATACTTTATATCTGTTTGAATTGAAGCCACATATTCTCAGTTTCATGAGGTCAAATCCACTTGTTGGAGATGTTGAATTTTTTTTAAAAAAAATAATAGTTAATGGTGCTTTATGCTATTTTTTATTACATTATATTACGTTGGTAGGAAAATAATTTCGATTTTTATTTTCTGAAATCTAACCTTATTTTTTTTCAATGAAAGTGTCATTTCATCATGTTCATATTAATATCATTTTAAAGTGCATTTTCGGACTGTATTTTGGTAAAATCGACTTTGATTTTATTATTCATTTTGCTTCAAATTAGGATATTGAATTAAAAATGGAAAATAAGAACAAATAAGAGCGACTTTTTAGTTCAAAACTGATGATAAAGCAGCAGAAACTGCTCTTAAACTAAACGATGCTTTTGGTGTAGGTACTGTTAAGAAACGTACGGTGCAATGTTGATTCCAAAAATTTCATGCTGGGAACGAAAGCCTTGAATGTGAAGAAGGTCGCGGGCATCCTTCAGTTCATAACAATCAACTGAAGGCGTTAGTTGAATCAGAACCACGGATAACAATTCGAGAGCTTACACAAAAATTAGTCGTTACTCATCCAACAATTTTGGACCACTTAAAACCATTTAAATTAAAAAATATACATGAATTTGTAGGTCATAAACCACAATTATTTTTCTACCAACCAAATATTATGTCTTACTTCAAACAATTAAAAGTTCTAGATCATTTTTAGTAATTTTCGACATGAAAACATATCTTTGTGTTCCTATAATTTTGGAATTCGTTAATAATCAAAAAGATAGGTAACTGTACTCTTACCATTTGAATTTAATTTTGAATATTGTTTATTCATTTTTTTTCCAATATTCCATATAACAATAAGTTTTTTTTAAACGTTGTACGGTTTCAGATATTAATTCATTAACACTTTGAACCCAGATTTGGATCAAGGAATCCATTAACGTTTTCCAAAGAAACTGTGTTCTCAGAGCGCTATCTTCTGGATGATCTATTTAAAGATCACAGATATCTTTCTAATAAGACTCAATTTATAACTATTTCTTTCATTAGAAAAAATTATGGTCGTCCAAAAATCAGAAAAATTGCTGTTTACTAATTTGAAAACCTATAAATTTAACAATTGGCTTGAATATTTTTTTTCCGAAAGTTCTACAGAAAATTTTTCTTCCATATTTTTGATCTTACAATCTACAATGCATACGTTATTTACTTCTATGTGAATAGTAAAGGAATAAATCTTGATGACTATATTAGCTCACATATTAGCTTCACATATTGTTGAAAAAGTTGCTTCAAATACATCTTTTACGAGAAGTCCAAATCCAAACCGATCTATGCTTCATTTTTCAGAAATAATACCATCAGATCATGATCAACGAGCACAGTGCATAGTTTGTAAGGCAAATGGAAGAGACCAACGTTCAGGTACAAGATGTGAAACCATTTTGTTCACACTTGATTGTTTCCAAATTTTTCATACCCAATAGCACAGTTTTTCTGCAAATTTGCAATTGTAATTAATTTTTTTCCTTCCAATTAGGGTTTCAATTAAAATATTTATATTTCCCACAAAATTATCAACGATTTTCTTCGATATATCAGACAGATATGAAATTTCTAATGGCTAATCTGAATTTTTCACATTTTTCTTGTAACCGACAAATTTGCAATTTTTATTTTGTTTGTGTTAAAAGAATGTCCAATTAATCAAAAAATATTTATTAAAACATTTTAGCACAATTTCCTCCTCCCCGATTCCATAAAGTTATCCAATATAAAAAGAAAGAACATTATAAAATGAAAACACAATCATCTCATGCTCATATTCATACAAAACAAGTTTATCACGAGAATACAATCCATAAATTTTACAAATATGATAATACAATATTATATCTAAAACTTCATTTGAAAGCCTTTATTTCTATTAACGTCAGTTGACTTGTTCGGAATTGATTCCACTAATTTTTTACTATCTTCAAGGTTGATATTTACCCACTCAGCCAAGTTTCGTTTTTAGTTCATCGATGCTGATAATACCCTGTTACTGGATTCTACATTCAAGCCCTACTCACAAATAAACAGAACCGAAACGTTATTGGAGACTACGTATCCTTAATATGTACTACTTTATACACTTAATATATAAACATTCATTTTATTCAATTACATCACTGTTTTTCCATTAAAAGAATACAACGAAATACACTTTGAAACTTGTATAATTACAAACTTCGTATCAGAACTTTTACAAAACGCAATCAATCTAAACCGTTATATTTTTTCTGAAATAATATTTGTATAATAAATGACAGTTTAAATATAATTTGGTATAAAAGAATACGGTAAACTGCTTTAAGAAATGCAGTCAGTTTGGTTCTTTTAAACAGGAAATTAATTTATAATTAAATTGACATTTTTCAGAATAAGATTGACATCTGAATAAAATGATTCCAAGAATTCATTATTTATATTTTTTTACGAATGTTGAAAGTAGTAATTTATATATATATATATATATATATATATATATATATATATATATATATATATGAACACATATATGAGTGTTTTGTAAGTAAATGTATCACTCTTTGTAATTAACAAAAAATCTCAATTTAAAACATTTGAAAACTTTAAGTATAAATTTTAATAAATATTACAACTAGAAAGCGTTGTTATATATATATATATATATGTGTGTGTGTGTGTGTGTATGTGTGTACGCATCTTTCTATTTAAATAATAAAAAAGTTCTAGTCTAAAACTTTCACACTAACTCAATTATTTGTATAGAAATGTAGTAGAGGACCCGTTGAAATATAAATCATTTTGACTCTGTTTCACGCGTTCCAGATAAAGCGTTTTTTTTTAATCTCAGACAGATCTTAAATACTTAAAATTCACATCCGTTTTATATATTGAAATGATAAGTGGATTACATTAGATATTTAATTCTGATATAGTTTTAATTGTATTATTCTCGTATCGCCTAAGAAAAAAACATATATATATATATATATATATATATATATATATATATATATATATATATATATTTTATGTATATAATTGCATATATATGTATATGTATATGTATATATATATATATCGATTAAATTTAAGTAATTTAAGAGAATTCATAATAAAAAAAAATATGAAAGAATATCAGAATAAAATATAGTATGTTACATCTACAAACTTTTATTTTATTCTCAATCTTTTTGGTTCATTTAGTGCTTTGGTTTCACAAAAACAACAACACATTTATAATAATATCCCATGTATATAATATACATATATATATATATATATATATATATATATATATATATAAATTTCTGAATGTAAGTGTAGCTTATAAGGTCTTTTTCGAGTACTCCGACAAAAGGATATTGGATTTTTTTTATAATGAAACCGGCACAAGAAACGTTGACGTGTATATATATATATAACCAGGAGCGGATTTTACAACTGGTTATGAAGCGATGATTCCATGCTATTGAGAGGAAACGGGGTAATTAGCGCGTGTTTTACGATATGAATTTTTTCCTCGCGTTTCAATTTTCACTCTGGTCGTCCGCAATTAGTACGCAGCCGTTGATTTCTTGTACATGGGCCAATGATTAGGTTGATGTTCACGCACAATTATGTTAGCGTTCGTTTATGTATCAATTTAACGCGTTGCAGTTTCATGAGATAAATAGACATCGCGTGAACATTGGTTAACGTCTCTTTTTGTAATCATTTATTGACGTTATCGTTTTAATTATTCTCTCTTCTGAATCTACTCACATACTGATATAAACATATATATATATATATATATATTAAGGTGTAACATGAAATTTCGGAATTTGTAGCTGAGAATTAAAACGTAATATTTTTAACAAAACAAAATATATTTAATCAAAATAAGCTTCAATGATCTTTTGCCAACGAGAAATTAGATTGTTTACCCCATTTAAAGTAAAGTTTATTTATTGTAAAGTTGAAGACCTTCTCGAATTATATGTGCAGAGGAGGGGCATAGGTTTTTCTTCTGCTTCACTATCGTTTTCCTAGATCTTCGATGATATCTAAAATTATATCAATAATATCATTGTCACTTAAGGCATTATCCACAAGCAATTCGTCAACGTCATTCTGGCTAAGAGCATCGAAAACTTCTCCACCAATTTCATGTGCCAAAGTAATGATTTCAGCAGATAATCTCGATGTTTGAATGGTTGCACTGTTTGCAACACATCCAAGTCAAGCTGCTTTCTGGTAGATATTTAAAGTTTGTGGTCTTATTTCAGCGATAGCAGATACAACATGATTTAAACAGTCCAAGATAATTTTTTTTCATATCTCAAGGGCTGTTAATAACACATTTTCTAGTTTATCCAATATTAAATTGATTAACGTATAATTAAATTAAATAACGATTAAATTGATTAACGTATAATTTTTTGAAAGTAGCAATTAATTATGCCTTAGCTCACTGCTTACACTTCACTATTTGTATGTTAACAAAATTCAGCTCATATATGTAAATAGAACAGAGGAACCCCGAATTTGAATGAATGTGCAACACAACTTCAAAATCGCATTAAAAAGATGCGCAAAAAAAGGGATTTGGCTATATATATATATAGAGAGAGAGAGAGAGAGATAAACTAATACTCATAAAACAATGTCCTCTAGACATAGTGACCAACTCTAAATAGTGATCTACCCAATTAAAGATATGCTGCTTTAATTAGTGTTCTTAATTGAATATTTACCTCAAAATGATTGGAAAATTCTGTGATAATTTTTTTCGCGATTTTTTAAAATTCGTAATCATTGAACTTATTTTAAAACGTGTTATCAAAAAGTTAATCATAAAATTTAAATCCAATATATAATGTTTGTCTTGTTTTGTAATAAATAAATATAAAGTTCAATACCAGTAGCTAAAAATCAAATTTCTCATCTCTGATCATTCTAACAAATAACAGAACAAACATTCACATTTACAAAAAAATAAATTTAATATTTTGATTTTTAAAAAAAAATAATAAATTAAAAAATATTTATAAAATAATTTTACTATATATATATTTGTATATATATATATATATATATATATATATATATATATATATATATACATACATGTGTATATATATATATATATGTATATGTATGTATATACACATGTATGTATATATATATATATATATGTATATATGTATATATATACATATACATATATAATATATGTATATATATATATATATATGATAAATCTTAAAAAATAGACTATATAAATAATTTTTAATCAATTAATAAAAATCCTGACAATTTTCTAACAATTTTATCTTACACTTAAACGATCTTTCCCCTTTTCCATACTATAAACTTACAAAATCATCTCAATAACTCACCATCAATGATGAATGAGATATGTTACTCGAGACGATACGACATGGTTATCCTGACCTTCAAGACCTACAGATTTAACAGCGTATGACTTCTTCCTGAGGACGTGTAACGGATGCTGTGTATGTACCATTACGGCCACAAGACATTGTTGAATTGAAACGTAGGGTCATTGAAACAGTATCATCAATCACTAGAGACACACTGCCGAACGACTAGAATGAAATGGAATGATTGTGGAACGTGGAGTTTACTTTGACGGTTTGTAACTCTAACTTCAACGAGGATTTTAACAATTTTCGATTATTTCGTCTTTTTATATCGGTGTACAAACAATGTTTCTATCTTTTTTAAATACATTCATTTATCAATTAACATAGTTTGTTTTTTTTTTTTTAAAAAAACAATGAAATATTTATTGATGTAAGGAACATTTTCATACACAGATGCAAATTTCTGAGTATCTTCCATAACTTCAGTTTTAAACATTTGTAATAAATTACATTTATAAAAATATTTTACTTAATCTTCTATAATAGGTTCCTAAAAAAAACAAATTTCCCTATATACATACATATATATATATATATATATATATATATATATATATATATATATATCAGGTCATTAGATGAATAATGAACATGTATTGTTTTTTCAAAAGATAAAGGAGTACAAGCCATAATTTATGAAAAAATAGAATCATAGTCTAAATAAAATAGAATTATAATTGTATATTACTTTATATTATTTGTAATTTTATATTATTTATACTTATGTTCCTGCTGAAGCGTTATCTTTTTTATCTCTATCTTTTTATATCGCACGAGTTTCCCTTTTCTGTTACTACTTTGTTTGGAATGCAATCTTCAGATACAAAAATGAAACACTGGTACGACATACCATTATTAATTTATTATTGTATGAACGAATGACTTCAAACTATTTTTTATTCTAGTTTAGAATAAAAAGAATTCCATAATAAATTTACTTTTTTATTGGAAATTCGATTCAATTCAGATGTTTTTTGAAATGGAAAATATACTTCTCATTTCTCATCTATAGAATAAAATTTTAAATTGAATTTTATTAGTGAAACTATATTTTGTTAAAGTGGAAACTCTGGTATTTGGAGATCTAATGATGATTGTATCACGAATAGCGCATTAGTAAAAATAATCAGTAATGATTTATTAAACTTTCTGGAATAAAAACTTTTTTCGAAGTTTTATGAGTTTACAGAGAAAATATTTACCACTATCATAAGGAAATTTGTCTTAAATCATCCTTTTCTTTTTATGTATATATATATATATATATATATATATATATATATATAGAGAGAGAGAGAGAGAGAGAGAGAGAGCCTCCAAATGCACACTTGTCTCACTGATTGTGGATGACTGTTTCCAATTACCTGATTTCGTACTGATCATCCCTTACATTATATGTGACAATACGAAAACAGTACTGATGATGTGTTGACGATTGATCTATAGATCGATTGTAAACATGAATAAATAAGCTAATTTTTAACTACAAAAATCAAGTATTAGTAATTCTATACTTACACACATTTATCATAAACAGTAGACAAGAAGTAATTTTCACATTTTCGATTATTTTAATAAAATATATATATATATACATATATATATATATATATATATATATATATACACACACTTATATATATACATATATATATATATATATATATATGTATGTATATATTTGCACGTTTTTAAATTAATACCACGGTCCTCTTATAGACAGAAATCTAAAAAAATGCACATCATGTGTAATAATTCAGGCATAAAATTACTTTTGAAGAATGTAATTGTGTCTACGAGTAAGAAAGTATATCATCATTTTTATGTTGTTAATGTTTTTATTATTAAAAGTAGGTATTATTAAAAAAATAATAAATTCATTACTCTAAAAAATTGATAGGTAAATTGCTTTGAAGGAATCTGAATTAAAAAAATATTCATATTGATAATAACGTTCCAAGATTTCACCGACAATTCCAATCTTAAAAACATAAAAATAATATAATGTCCACGTACTAGAATCTCTTTTTTTTATCAATTCTGTATTATTCTTATTAGGTTGAATACGTTATTTAAAACAAACAAACGTTCTAGCATACTTGAGGAACGGAAATGAGTATGCTCGATAATATATAAAACGTGCAACGTCATAGTTAATTATGATCCCTTCGTGAAAAAAAAATGTATATCTCGATTTTTATTCAAACAGCTGCATAAGATGACGATAATGAACCTGATTTTATAACGACTAACAAAAAGAAGAAAAACGAATTATTCCCATTATAACATAAACATAATAGGCGTCTGCTGGTTTACTTCATATAAAGTGGTCATGCTGTACTATCGAACAACTATGTACTGCTATTCTCTTATTAGAAGTGTTGAAAAAGAATATAGTTTGATTGAAACGAAGCTGTATAATTTATTTTACGATGACATGTAAATAAAATATATGTATGTACGGACATAGTATTTACTTTCAACGTAGAATTTCCATGTGAGATCTCTGTACATTTGAATCTGAAGTAATAACGATTTTTTTTCTGATTTCCGAATGAACTTTTATCAACTCAAAAGAAGCTATAAAATTATCTCTATATTTAAATGTCATTCATAACTTCATCTCAGTCTTATTCTCTTAACGAAAGTCATTCATAAAATCTAAACAGTAATTTTCATTTGCTTTTATATTCACAGTTCTCATAAAATTTCAAAACAGGTTTGATGTAATTTTCTGTTACTCGACTGAGAACAAATATAAAGTCATAAATTAACAGTTCTTCAGTAAAATAATTGTTTAGTACCTTATAACAGAAGTGTTTTTTTCTAAAATAAAAACAACAAATTGAAAATTATGAACATCGTTGGATTATACAGCACAAAAAATTAATTATATTAGTTTCTTAGAATTATGATTAAATACAATAATAATTATTATTATTTACGTTACTTAACGAAATATTGCAACTATAATTACTTGTTTCCTTGGATATGTCCTCGTTTTTGCAATAAAACGCAATATTAATTAATGTCATTAAAGTTATTGTACGTTTTATCTGTGCTCCAATTTTTACAGTCACTTATACTTTTTTATTTTCCATCGCAATATCTTCTTAATTCGTAACTTTCGGAGTATCAGACATTTTTAATTAAAATATTAATTATACCATACGTATGATTCTTAAAATTATTGAGATATTGCAAAAGAAAAAAAGAGATTGAATAAAAATGTATATAAAATTAAATATTTATATTTAATTAAACATTAATAATGATTCATCGTTGTATATAATTTTTTTAACTATTTCAACACAAAGTTAATCGCTTAATAAAAAATAACTTTATAAATCTAGAAAAGTATTATAAACAATAATGTGATCATAAAATCACACATCTGTCTAAATGACTTCTGTCTAAAACAAGAAATAGAATAGAAAAACGAAATAGCCCCCTTTTTATTAGGTTGCTAGAAAAATAATTGCGCTTTATGACCTTCAAATTCATACACATTTTCCTCAGTTAGCTGTTTTAAGTAGTCCAGAATTATTGTATGACTAACATCTAACTTTTGTGCAAGCTCTCGAATTGTTATGCTTGGTTCTTATTCAATTAACGCCTTCAGTTGGTCGTTATGAACTGAAGAAAGATCCCCGAGACAATCTCAAGGCTCTCGTCTCCGGTACGAAATTTTTGGAACCACCATTGCACCGTACATTCCTTAAGAGTACTCACACCGAACGCATCGTTTACTTTACGGGCAGTTTCTACTGCTTTACCATCCGTTTTTACTCATACAAAAAAATTCTCTTATTTGCTACTTTTGCATCTTTAGTTCAATATACCAATTTGGAGCAAAGTTGTTACCAAAAAACCGACCGAAAAATGCACTTTAAAATGATATTAACATGAACATGTTGAAATGATAATTTCATTGTAGAAAATTGAGGTTAGATTTCAGAAAACAAAAACCGTAATTATTTTCCTACCAACTTAATAGATTTAAAATTGTTATATATGTACTCGTAATAGTCAATATTCTCTATGTTTGTAACAGTTGTCCCCTATGGTCTGTATATTTCTAATAATCAATATTCAGATCAATAGAAAAACCATTCAGTACTGAAACTTCTATCTTAATTTTCATTTATTTTTAAATTTACAAGAATTAATACCACGAGAGAATTAAAGAAGATATTGTGACAGAAATAAAGTACATGATACTTTGTGCGTTACAATTAAAACAATAAAATAATTTTATTATCTATAGCCTATCTATGGTCATAGATAAAAATTCTTTATATTTTTTATTTACAGGTGAATTTTGTTTCTTGTACTCAATTGATCTTGTAATGTTTATCAAAGTTCTTTTAATTAATTTTAATTTTCTTCAATTGACATTGAGAATAAGACGATTAAAATATATCACTATTTCTATTCCATGTTATTATTTTGTGTTAGTTTCAGTAGTTTCAGTACAAATACATCAGACTAGTAAAAGAATGCCTTCGTGGACACTCTAAAGTTCCATTGACTGAACTGTTAGAAACAGTTTCTTTGAAGGACCACAATAAATGTTTCACATGTTACCAAAAAAAAACTACACATGAGACCTTCAAGATATCTCTATATCGTGATTTTAAGTCACTGGGTACGACACTTGTACTAAGGAAGCGAAAGATCTTTATGTATATAACAGAAAAGTGTTTTTTTTATTTTATATTCCTTTTCGGGCGCTAATGATCTCACTTGGTGACACTTTATTAACCCTTTTAATACTACTTTTTTTTGAATTAATTTGGTAAATGGTAATTAATTGCATTAAGGCGGAGTTGTGATTATCTGAAATTGTTGTCCAAGAATTTTTCGACATCTTGGATGAAATATATAGTCCTGAGAAGTTTTATCCCAGAATTTTATAGTGGGTACACTATGTAAAGTATTTCCCCGGTAGGAATTTTTGAAAATCAATAGGACATATTAATCTCGTTAGTAAATAAAGGGTTAAATCCCAAATTAACAATCAATGAACCGATGTCCTAAAATAGCAGTAATAAAATTAAGAAGAAATCTGTTAATGATGTTAGTTAGAACAATTAAATAATCGTAGATATTGTTGTTAAAAAAGCTTCTTATGAATGTATGGATGTATCCTTGAAAGATTTTGAAGATCTTTCATCACACCTTGTAAATACTATTTCCGTTTATCGAGTGTCTATACATTTGTGAATTATAACAGTTAAATTTCAACACTATCATCAATATTGAGCGAAACGATTCCAGTCGACAAATTCGACATCCACCCTGTCAAGAACGAACATGATGGAAGTAATCGACACCATGTTCGGAAGTTTACGATCAAGTCATCCGTCGAAAAAAACTGTCAAGAGATGTCATCCGATGGAAAAACATAACACACTCGCTTCTCGTCTCGAATAACACTAAATCATCGTCGACCATCTAACGTAAACAAGAATTATTGAAACGGGATCAAATGGCGCGAAAACCTGTCCATCTATCGCGTGTCCATCTGCCGTTCGTTCGTCTCTACGCACCACCACACCGTGTTTGTACATCGAGTCTCCTTTTTCGATCCGTCTCTAACATGGATTCGGTTTTTATATCACTACAGGCCACGGGAATATATCAGAATATATACATATATAAATGAATGAATCAATGAACAGAAATGCCGGTCAGTCGTTGTTCGGAGTCATTCGAAACGAATAATAATAATGCTGTAAAAACTGAAGACGACAGAGACGCCGATATGGAACAGACGTTTTCAATTCTGGACGCCGTTTCTGTACGACACGGTCGTAACTCATTCCTTAAACTGTGATTTTTTGAAGTTTTTTTTTTTAATGTAACGTATAAATTATTTCTTCACAATAACATTTTCGCGTTTGTTTTATTCGACTTTTTTGACTTTTCAATGTTGACTGAAATAACCTCTTCATCCACCCACCCAAAACGCACACGTATAAATATTTATATTGATATGTATTTTTTCATAAAAATGATACTATGAATTGTTTCGTATTGAACTGAATTTAAGAGCAATGCAGTGGCGCATTCGAAATTGTATATTTTATTTTTATCGAAACGAATCTCTATAAAAAATAAATTTTTGTTGAAACTTTTAATAATCGATTGTATAGTAATAGTTTTATACCGTTTTCTAACCAAATCTTGATTTATTTTTATATAATTAATTAAAATAAGTAAAATAAGAAAACTAATAAGGTGTGACATATGAAATTGCAGAATTTGTAGATGAGAATTAAAACGCAATATTTTTAACAAAACGGAATATATTAAATCGAAATAAGCTCCATCAGCTTCAATGGTCCTTTGCAAACGACAAATTAGATACTTATCCCATTTTTATAAAAATTACATTTTTAGAGCTTATAAAGTCTTCGAATCCTTAAATCACTTCTGTTTGGTTTCAGAATTTTTTATTTCTTAAATAATATTCCAAGTGCTGAAAAAGATGATAGTCTGTCGGTGAAAGATCTGGTGAATAAGGGGGATGCGGTGAAATTTCATAATTTAATGAATTTAATTTGTAAATTGTGATTTTAAATGTGTGTGGTCGAGCATTGTCTTGCAATAGTATTGGCTCATATCTATTGATGAGCATTGGCTGTTTCATTTTTAATTTTTCAGTCATACTCGTATTGTCGATTTCGCGACAATTAGCTGTAATTGCTTTATCTGGTTTAAAAAATAATAATATATTATTCCCCTATTTTTCCGCCATACAGTAACCATAGGTTTTTTTTTGGTGTAATGACGGCTTGGGCGCGTGTCCTGGAGCTTCGTTTGTATTTAACCATTGTTCAGATCTTTTTATGTTGTCATACAGAATCTACTTTTCATCACAAGTAATGATTCGATTTGAAAATGGCGTTTTACCATTTCGAATCATCAGTGAAGAACACACCTCTAAGCGTCTCAGTTTCTGACCATCTGTCAATTCGTGTGGCACCCACTTATCCAGCTTTTTAACCTTTCCTATTGCAGCGAGGTAACGAGAAACAGTATAACACTAACACTGAAATCACATGCGAGAGATCGAACTGTTGTATGTGGATTAGCTTCCACCATGGTTCTCAAATGTTCTTCGTTCACAATGGTTTTGGGCCTTTCCTCGAGGCTCATTGTTGAGATTCATAGTACTGGAACAAACTTTTTTGAAGCATAATTGAATTGTTCTCTGGCTATCCGACCCTTCTCAGAAAGCTCCATTGATATTTCTACCTGCTACCGCTGCATTGTGTCCCAACTTGAACTCATATAAAAAAAGTAGACGCAAATCTTTTGTGGACACCATCCTGTTAATTGGTATAAAAAAAAATAAAAATAGCAATAACTCCATATTGCCATGCGCGGCTTCAAAGGATTAATATGAAATCAAAAATAAGGTTTCCTCCTTTAATGTAAAAAAAATTGACTTCAACGTCTACATTAAGGTGATGTCGAAATAATTTCCGACGAGAGATTCTAACTCTGCAAAAATTGAAGGGAATCACAATTAACAAATTTTGTGTAATCAAAAGCAGTGATTAAAACCGAGTGTTAAGTTTGATACCTGTATATATATATGTATATATATATATATATATGTATATATATATATCTATTATATGTATATATATGTGAGTGTATTTGTGTGTACTTACATGAAATTCATAAATATATGTATACAAATTGGTTAAAAATAGTTGGATAATACATGAAAACATTAATATACAAGTCAAAAGCAAAGGTTAAAATCGAGTGTTAAGTGTGACACCTGTGCGTGTGTACATATATATATATATATACAGTTGTGTGTGTACCTACACAAAATTCATAAACATATGTATACAAATTGGTTAAAAAAATAGTAAGATACTACATGAAAACATACTGTGTAAAGTGTTTGTATATAATTTTGTTTATCTAAAGAATATTTAATTATGTTCACATTTTAGATTAAATCATTTCATTTAATACAGTAATAAGTCTTTCATAAATTATTCTTCCTTTGTACGTATTTTTATACTGATTACATACTATGACAATGTAACATGTTAATTAAATTTGAATTCAAGTACGGATGTGAAATTAACTCTCGTTTTTTTTAGAATAATAAAAAGTGCTTTTGAACAAAAAAAACTAGATGAAAATGACATAATGTACGAATATTATACATACATACATGCATATATATATATATATATATATATATATATATATATATATATATATATATATATATATATATATGTATGTATGTACGCAAGGGTCGTTAGATAAGTATAGCAAAAAGCAAGCTAAACACCGTTTTTTGGAAAAAAAGATTTTATTTCTCAACATAGTCTCCATTGAGGGTTATACACTTGGTCCAGGGAGTCTGCAAAATACACATTGACAGCGGTGACATTCATATTCGTCGATAATTTCTTCCCAGTGAGCCAACTTTTCAAGTTTGGAAAAGTAAGAATGGACATGGGACCAAGGCTGGAGTATAGGGTCGATGAGGAATCAATTTGAAGTCTAATTTGTGCAATTTTTGCTATTGCGACGGTCGATTTGTGGAACGTGTTTTGTGTGCACGTTGTCCTGGTAAAAGAGCACCTTTTTTTGCTCCAATCTTGGCCATTTTTTGTTTAACTTCTTCTTTCAAATTGTTCAATAATGTTGCCTAATAGACTTCTGTTATCATTTTCCCTTCGTTAAGTAGTTGATCTGGAAGATTCCTTAGGAATCAAAAAAAAAAAAACAGTTGCCACCGCCTTCTCAACCGACGAAACGGTCTTCGCCTTATTCGGTACACTTTCACCAGTCGTTTTCCATTTCTTTGACTCCTTCTTCGACTCAGGTGTGTAGTGGTGGATCCATATTTCATTCACAGTGACGAATCGACTCAAAAGGACCTACACGTTTTTTCCACAAAGCCTGCTCGTTTTTTGCGACAACTACAATGCTCGCTTCAAGCATTTGTAGAATATGAACAACGCGTCACTTTTGGCTGAAATTTTTTCTATGCTAATTTGAAAAATGACACTTGATAGCCGTGATGTTACCAAATAAATGGTTGCATCATATCATACAAATTTTCCAAACTTATCAAACGAGCCTCATACTGTAAACTTTATAAAGTATTATATATAAATAATTTAGTTATTTTTATAAAACAAGAATATTTTTTAAAGATTTATCCAAATTTACTTGAAAAATTGGTTTGCATACTTTTATATATAAATATATATATATATATATATATATATATATATATATATTGTATTAATTGTCTCTCTAAATTATTTTACTATGTTTCTTTAAAGCTAAATAAAATATAATCAAAATAGTTATTAATTAGTAATTAGGTTAAGAAACCAACACTAATTTAATATATATATATATATATATATATATATATATATATAATATATATATATATATATATACATACATACATACATACATACATTTATACATATTTATAAAGTAGCTGTATTCCATGTTCCGTTAATTAATTTTATCTCGCGGCAAAACAGAACTTTTCAGTTTCCGAAACACATTAAAAATTGTAAAATGAGAACGGTGTTGATGTCACGTGACATGGAGGAAGGTACTGAACAAAAGTAAATGCATGTTGAAAAACACAGTTTTTCTTAATGTGATGTTGACGTTTATTTTCGAGAAAAAAATGTATACATTTTTTTCTCATTTATTAACAAATGATTTAAAGTTTAATTGAGTTCAGATTGTTTTTATTTTTTTTTTTCGAGAATCTATCTTGAAATTTATTGTTTTTACTATTCGTGTTGTTTTGGTTTTTTCTATATAAACTTTAATAACTTTTTTCTATATATTTATTTGTATTATTAATTTTTTTCTTTCATTTTCTTCTAGCTTAACAATTCATAAATTTCGATATTGGAAATTTTGAATACAATTAGACATTTGTTCGATATGAAAAATATAAATTTATTGAATATTAATTCTAAAAGATGGAAATTATTTATGAAAAGAATTATAGAAAATAAATTAATTATAGTGAAGTAGTTATACTAAAATATCCATCTGTTTATGAAAATATTAAAATACTTTTATCCAATATATTATATTTTTTTCTAATTAAACTGTTTGTTTTAAAAATATTTCAAAACATATTTACATGGCATTTATGGTTGTTTCTTTATTATTGTTTTTTTATTAATAGTAAGAAAATGTGAGACTTGCACATTTTATCAAATTAAAATCGTTGTGAAATTATATTTTCCACTTTTACCTAAAAAGTTACTCTAAAAAATTAAACAATTTATTATTCTTTTCGTTTCTCTATTCGCTTATTTCTTTTTTATATAGATCATTTGAGTATCTTTTTTTACTACTAGTTTCAGCACGTATCACATCTTCAGATAGATTTTAGAGTTATTAAAGATATTTAAAACATCAATCAAAATTGATCAAATAATCAATTATTGTCCATTTTTGATAACATGTTTTTTTCTAAATTGCGAAAAGATTGTGACAAAAATGTGTGAAAATATATTTGTTTTACACTAACCTTTATGTATCGATTGAAAAATCCACGGTCTTCTAATTTTGTTGACTCAAATATTTAGAACTTTGTACAAAATTATATATTAATCTCACTATTATTCAAAATTAGTAAGATTTGTTTTACTGTGCGAAAAAAATCGGAATTAAAAGCTATAATGTCTGAAGTTACTAAGAATTTCAAACACTTGGACACCTTGAAGTTAAACAGGAATTTAAGCGAAATTAACTCCAATTTACTATATATATATATATATATATATATATATATATATATATATATATATATATATATATTCATTCGCCAATTTAAATATTTTTTAGTTTAAAAAATATATTCATATTTCATGTTTGTTTTATTACTTTTTTTGGACCAATTTGTGATTTATTTTTTAAATTTACTTGCAAATAAAATTGAAGAGATATTTTTCAATAAAATATCTATGGAAGTTTTCGATATCAGAGATACTTTTCGATAAAAATTAAAAAAAACAGTAGAAACGTTAGTATTTCAGATGTTTTCATTTTTCAAATAGTGGAACTTATGGTAATATTTCATTATAAATTACCTTTTAGTGATAATTCGGGATTTATTTATCACAAGTTAATTAATCTCTCTCTCCATAAACAAGAAGAGAGTCCAGATCACAAATACTCAATAAATAATTATTTTTTATTATTTTTGATTCTTGCTTATGAACTTTTTTGTAGTTTTCCAACATCCTCACATCTCCAAGGCATAGAAAAATTGTACCATTTTTCAATTTTTTTCAATTTAATCAATCCGAATTAATAATCCTAATTTAACTAATCAGTTAATTTCGATCTTAGAACAGTTTTATTTAGTATTTTAATTCATAATATCTGATTTAATGAATACTTTTTGTATACACTAGATAATCAATACTATGGAAAAGTTTCTACAATAAATTCATTCCTAGTTCAATTTTCAAATCTAATCTTTTATAAAAGAATTGTTCTCTCGTCTCACAAACGATCATTTGATTTCTGATCAAACATCTTCAATAAGTTACAACTGATCATTTTTATTGTTTCTTATGAATATTCTTTCACAATTTCATCATCCTTAGAGTGATAAAGTACAGAAATATTTTTTAAAGAAATATACACTCATTTTAAATTATATTCAAACTATAATACAAAGTAACTTCACTTTTTTAAAAAAAATATATTTTTATTTAATACTTTTCTTGCCGTGATTTTAACACATAATTTATATAAAAATTAACAGCTTGAGATAATTAACTTATCTAAACACATAACTAAAATATTCCCACTTACAACGTGAGATATTGAGTATTCGTCGACCCGTATGTCAATTTTTTTTATATTATAGACACAGTTTGAATTTAAATTGCTTATTTTAAAAGATTTTAATTAGGATTCTATTAATAAATAACTAGAAATACGTTATATCATTCACACAAAAATAGTAAATGACACAAACTATAAATAACAAACTGATTTCTTAACCAAATTACCTAACTGATGTTTAATGAACTTAAGAAATATATATTACGTTGATAAAAAAATAATTGCGGTTTATGACCTTCAAATTCATATAAATTTTATCTTTTTTGATTTTTTTATCTGTTTTAATTGATCCCGAATTATTGAATGACTAACGTCTAACTTTTGTACAAACTGTCGAATTGTTGTGCATGGTTCTGATTCAACTAACGCTTTTAGTTTGTCAGTATGAACTGAAGAAGGACGACTGAGACCTTCTTCCACGCTCTCGTTCCCAGAACGAAATTTTTAGAACCACCAATGTACCATGCGTTCCTTAACAGTATCCACATCAAAAGCATCGTTTAGTTTACGAGCAGTTTCTGCTGCTTTACTACCCGTTTTCAACTAAAAAAATGCTCTTATTTGCTTTTTTTCCATCTTTAATTCAGTGTCGATTTAAAACAAAATTAATAATAAAATCAAAGTCGATTTTACCGAAATACATTCCTAAAATGCACTTTAAAATGATATTAATATGAATACAATTAAGTGACGGTTTCATTGAAACAAATAGATAAAAGTCAGGATTCAGAAAACAAAAACCGTAATTATTTTCTTACCAACCTAATACAAATATACAAGCTTCACGTAAACGCATATACATATATAAATACACACACACGTATGTATATATACATATATGTATGTGCGAGGGTGTATGCAAAGATAATATTTTATATAAATTTATATAAATATGATTGAAAACGATCATCAGCACAAAACAATATTTGTTAAAGTTAACCGTTTCATTGTAAACAGGAAAAAATTAAAACACGACAATGCTTTATGACTTTAAGCGTTGAAATTGCAAAATTACATTTTCAAACATGGGGAGAACATTTTAATAACGAGCGCAATGAAAATAAATAATAATTTCACGTTATTCGGATATGAGAGAAATGTGTGGAATAACGTACACGGAAAAAATATATATATAACAACACAAACGATATATAACAACGTATTAGAGTAAATTAACCTCGCATCCTACACGCTAATTACCAAAAAATGAGATTTTTGAACTCTGAACCTCTAGCCGAAATGTACAAATAAATGGCATATATATATATATACGGCATATACAGATGAACACACATCTATGTATGGATGTGTATATACTCGTATATGAAGTGGGTATCAAGTCTCGTCACATATTAAGAACAATTATCAAAGTACATACTTTTAAAATTAGGAACGTGTTACACAGTTTCCATTCAAAGAGCAAGATTATTATCTCAAATATTCATTTTAATTTGTGAAAACGATTGTTCAGTTCATTAACCCTTGTTGCTTCATTCTCTTATTTTATTCATAAAATTTGCCAAAAATACGCAAATGACTTTAATACGTTTCTGAAAAATACAAGAACCCTTCCAGCTTTTTAAGTAATTTAAATTTCTGATAATTATTATTTATAACCACTAATGTTTGAAAAAGTTATCAAAATTTTGAAATATTTTGTGAAATATTAGGTCTGTTCGATATGTACACTGAACTTACTCTGAACAGACTCTTGAATTTTATGACTTTACTCTGACTTTGTTACTCTGAACTCGTTTTAATCGAACAACATAGAGTAAGGTTAGACTAAATCATATGAATACTATCATGTTTGGGTGATTTGTTTATTTGATAGCGATTATCATAGATGAGGACTCTCGAGCTAGACAAAGATGCTCGCGTTACTCTAACAAGAAAGCTAGAGTAAATTCAGAGTACATATCGAACAGAAAAGTGTAAATTTTTTTACTCCGAGTAAGTTCAGTGTACATATCGAACAGACTTATTATGTAATTATGTATGATTTAACGGAAAGCTACTATAAGCTTTCCCATAAATCATAAAAAAAATACTAATATATTATATTAATAACTTTTTTTAATATATCAACTCATGAAGAAGTTTATATTTTTATTTATTTAAATTAATCAACGTCGTTATATAATATTATATAAATCTTTATATATATATATATATACACATATATATATATATATATATATATATAGGTATGTATAATTTTCAAAAAGTGTTTTAAAATTCACAACATAATATTTCCATTTTTGCAATTGAATTATATATTCATCTCATAAACCACAAAGAATTCCGATTAAAAATTTTATTGATAACTATTTGTCCCTTATATACATTTCGATGGCAATGTTATCACCCTCAAAAGGTTAATTTTACCGTATCTTACCACTCTGAAGATTGTCTCTCCCTGTGCACATAGACAAAAATCAAAAATGATCAATAATTTTTCATTAAACATTCTTTGTGGTTATGCAGTGAGTGAAAAAATCGTTAATGAATTTAGCTACAGTGCCAGGTCTACACTGAAATAAAGTTTTTTATATCTTAAAGCTTTGACCAAATATCTACATTAAATCCTTTATTAAACATTAAAGCACGATTGTACAAATCGATCATAATTTTAAAATTAAAAATATCATTGCAAAAATTTCAATAAACAGTATATTTTTTATTAATCCAGTAAGACTTAAAATGTGATCAAATTCGTCCCAATCGTCAATTTTGTATAAAAATAATGGCCTGCAGGTATCAATTCTCAGCGTTTTTGTTTTGTAATCTAAATTTTAACATGTATTATATTTTAAGTTACAAAATTAATTCTATTTTCTTGGTTTAAATAATTCTTTCTTTCTCATGTAAATAATCTTCAAATAAATTAGGTTTGTCCATGGATATATTATCTAATAAAGCTTAATCTTAAAAATTAGGTTCTTATTTAATAGTTTCTGTGCTATTTTATACCACTGATGATTCACTGTGGAATTTTAATGTGAACCATTTGAAATTATCACTCTTTAAAGTAACATTTTCGTAATTTTTTCATTTAATTAAATGATAAAAACTTTTATCCTGTTAAACCAATTATCTAATCGTGAATCACTTTCGGCTTTAATAAAATAATGTTCTCTTGCTAGGATCTTTTAAATTCACTTTCAAATACTGTTCAGTTTCAAGCTTTTTAAATTAAACCTTTATTTATTTAATTGTGAATTTACTAGAGAGTTTAATATACATCTGTATTCAGTATTTATCTTACATAAATACTGTATAAAATAATCACAATAAAAATTTTTTAGTATGGCTAAATTCGCTTTCACAAACGAGTATTTTATTAATTTCATAAATCTTCAAAAAATTTCTGATTCAAAAATGTGTATTCTAGTATCAAAAATCTTTTTCAAAAACATTGAAAAAGATTCATATTTTTTTCTTTTCATATCTTTTCCTAGTATCAAAAACTTCATTAATAAATTTATTAATGAAGTTTTTGATTGTTTTATTGATGATTTTTGATCGTTAGTTAAAAATTGATCAATAAACAAATAATTGAACATTATTATTCAGAAAAGAATATCAGAATAAGTGTGAGTGGGAAATTCATTTATGAAAATAAATTCAGTTACAGTGATAAAAATATATACTCCTCATGAACCACTATCATAAAATCAATAGTTACTCAATATTTTGCTCGAAAGATATTTTATAGATGTGGAGAATAAAAATTCATTTATGAAGATATTCGTTTTTTTACCATTATGATTGAAAAGAACAAAATTGAAGTACAAAATAACAAACTATATACAAATTTACTCACAATTTTTTCTTCGCTATGATTTAATTAAGTGTACATATTTTTATATTTTGTTGATTGAAATATAAAAAAAAAATCAAAATCATCAATTGATTAGTTTCAAAGTTTAATTTATTTCATGAATTACAAACATTGATCCTGTTATTTATTTTTTGGCAAAACAAAAATATTGTATATATATATATATATATGTATATGTATATATTATTCATTCATTTATCCATAAACGTGTGAACTATCCACACATGTACGCTTCGTATGAAAAAACTAAATACAACAAACTCACTATTCATTTTGTAATACAATACACACTGATATCAACTGAATGAAAAAAAAAAACATAAACAATAACCAACGAACTATTCGTTTTTTTTGTTACATAAAATCTATTCATGCATTTAAATATATTTCTCGTCGAACTGTAATTAAAAACGTGTCCTGAAGCTGTACAAACTGTAAATATCAAAAACTTTTCCACCAACTCCCGCTAATGTAACTTTATTCAATTACATAGAGGATTTTTTTGTAAATTTCGTATATGCTTACATAAATTCGAACGTAGCTAAAATCAAAAATCAAATCAGCCAACATTTAATCCAGCACTATCACTATTCACCAAATCAAATTGATAAACTCGTGTACTGTACACGCTTTTATTTTTTCACATGGTTTGTTTTGATATTCGGTTAATGTATTTCTAGTTTTTTTTTCAGTATTTTTTAAACAATTTTGTTATTTTTATAAGTAAAATATTTCTATTTGCTGTTTATAATAATCATCAAGTTATTTTTTAGTTTTTTAATTTTTCCTATACTGCATATTATTGAAAAATATTCAACAAAGTATGTTACATGTATGACAAACAATCTACAATTTAAATTTTAAACAAAATAAATCGTAATTCAATTAATATAATTGTGGAAATAAAAAAGGAAACAACAATAACAGTAACAATTAATGTATATATATATAGAGAGAGAGAGACAGAGAGAGAGAAAGAGAAATTGATTTAAAGAAACTATTACTTTTTAATTGTCATGAGCAAAATTAATCAATAGGGTAAAACATCTATTAGGTTGGTAGAAAATAATTGTGGTTTATGACATATACATCTTTCCATTCCTGGTGCAGAACGGTTGTATGACTAATGCCTAACTTTTGTGCAAGCTCTCGAATTTTTGTGCATAATTCTGATTTAACTAACGCTTTCGGTTGGCCGTTATGAACTGAAGAAGGTTGTTCATAATAAACATACAATAACTTCTTCTTTTTAATGCAACTTATCACATTCGAACAAGTTTTTGAAATGAAATTCAAACAATATTTTTGCAGATCTACCTTTTTTTATTCAACTACTCATTAATGAATATATATATATATATATATATATATATATATATATATATATATATATATATATATATATTAGCAAACACGATCTCCACTTTTTCCACTATTCGATATTACCTGTTTACTATTTACTGAATTCAAAAATAACATACTTCTTCAATCGTTTTATTCAACTGATTTTTTTTATATAACTACTCTATATATATATAATATATACTTTATTCTGATACAATTAATTTAAACTCTTGAGCCATCATTTTTAATATCGAGATGTTGTATCACAAATTACAGGTGATTTGGTATCAGCCAGAGGACCAATTCTTTCCGTTAGTACATCTTCAGAGTTTATAAATAAAAATTATCAGTATTAAACTATTCATTTGCCCTGTGTTCATCTTTTATTCTGGATACTGATTGAATTCAGATAATTCTAATTTGTTTAACGATGGTTTCTTCTCTAGAGCTTTCTAAAATAACATTCTCATATAACCAGAATCAGTAAATTCAACTTTTAGTACATTAAATGTTTAACAATTTTAATCGTCTTTAATTAGAAAAATGTTCTTATTTGCACAATTTTTCTTCTTTGATGTTTGTTATTTCAAAATAGTTTTTTTTTACATTTTGATGCCAATCAAATTCGTCACTAAATATGATAGATCATGTCTGATTACTGCAAGATATAAATAGTCTTATTACTTGTCTGTCTAGTCTATGAAATAGAAATTGCAACAAATTTAAATATATATATATATATATATATATATATATATATATATATATATATATAAAATCCACGAAGAACATAATGTGCGAATGTACTGATGTAATCGTGTAAATATGTACTATGGAGAGGTCGTAGACGGTTGTCATGACACAAATTGGACCAGTTTTGTGTCGATGAGAGTAGAAGTCGTTAAGGAGATGTTTTTAATAGCCTATCGAATGACGACGTTTAATCGCTGAAGTGAACGTCCTGCCATTATATCATGTAATATTCCCATGACTTCCCGTCAACGGCACTGTATTTTTTTCCAGCTCGTACCGTTGATAATTTTAAGTGAACTCTTGTATGTATGTATATATATATATATATATATATATATATATATATATATATATAAACGTAATGTATGTACCGATTATTATCGATTAAATTAGAGATTCGAATGAATATTTTATTGGCATCATTATTATTCCATTCGAGAACATTTCAAAAGTCGTTTAGATTTACTGTAATATAAGTTTTCGTCTGTGTGCTCTTTAAAATCTGTTTTATTTCAATTTAATTTCGTTGAAGTTAAGAAAATCGGTTTTGTAATAAATGCTTATATAACGATAATAATAATTACATCTACTTAGCATTATAAATCCGATTAAAGTAGTTATTTCGGTTACCGTGTAATCTTCTATTCAATCTCTTTTTTAAAAGCATGCTGCGATCAAAGAAATAGCTGTCGTGTATAAGATAACAGGTTATTCGAGTCTATACAGTATCTATTGAAAATAGAATATTGGCTAATCACTTTTTGTATTTGTTTTCTTTATTGTTAGTTTATGTAAATAGTTATTGTTACTATTAATAGTAAATTCTGATAGGTTTGAAATGGGTTACATGTTATATTCTAGATTTAACAGTCACTTTCTATGAGTAAATAATATTACTCTTGTAGTAGTTCAGTATTAATTTTACAGTAGCAATAAACTGTATGTTTTTAAACATATTAAGAATATTATAAAAATTATAGCTTTTCGACACTTTGACTATATTCACTTTCACAAATAAAGTTTCACTCTCATAAACCATGGATTTTTTTCAAAAGAAGCAATGTTTGATTATTCTCTCTCTCTCTCTCATATATATATATATATATATATATATATATATATATATATCGACCAGTTTCAATAAATTAATTTTATCATTCTCTGATTTATCCCCAGTCACATTTTTATGATTTATTTCTTCAGATGTTGTTTCACCATCTTCACTATCAGTTTCTATATTGTTTTTCTAATTATTTTCATTACTATCACCATCATATATAATTCTTCTTTTTTTCGGTTAATTTCCAACATAGGTTTATCTCTATTTATATTTTGATATGTTGAAGGCCCTGGTTATAGATTATCCATTTTAACTTGATCTTCAAACTACTAACAAATTTATTTTCTATACACCTTATTGTAAATTTTACTCCTGTAATTGTATGATAACTGACTGATAATACTGAACTCTATACCTGACCCACATGCTGTGTCATCGGCTATAGGGGTGAGATTTTACATGACCCGCACGGTGAGTCATCGGTCTCGAATGAGGATTTCGTTCTTAGGTATTTTTTATGTTTAAATATATAATATTGTAAAAATCAAGAAATAGTTTTTTTCTTTTCTCTTTCCCGTCAATTTTGACAGGTTATATACTAGTTATATTAGAACATTCCATCATATAGAATCAAGTCTTTATATATAACTTGGAAATAATTTAATGATGTTTACAGAATTATGGAATCGTTTAAAAGTAGATTTAAAATAAAAAATAAAACTGAATACTAATAAAGTTGTCAAATGATTATAGACTAGTAAATAAATCATGTTTTAGCTGAAATATACTTAAAAATACTACTCAAATATATATATATATATATATATATATATATATATATATATATATATATATATATATATATATATATATATATATATAAAATCATATAAAAATATATATAAAATCGTATATCAAAATATAAATATACTGTTCATTAAATCAGTACAAATGTATATATTGGGTTCGTATATAAGTTCGTAGCGTTTTTATTAAATTTAAAATTTATTTTTTTAAATAAACAATGCATAAACTTATCAATAATATATTCTCCTCCAGTTTCCAGAACATTGCTTCGCAATGTTCTGGCAATTTTTCAATTCCACGCCTGAAGAAATCCGGTGGTTTGAAGATGGAGAAGTCGTCAAGCGAATTTTAAAGAACGGGTCGTTATTTAAGGAAATTTCTCGAATATTGATGGATGGAGTGTGGACAAGATAAAAATCGAATGAACTAAGATCAGGAAAATAGAACAGATGTGGAATAACTACCAAACTAAGCTCTTTAATAGCCGCTTTTGTAATGTTAGAAGAATGTGGGCAGGCATTTTTATGATGCAAAATCACTTGATGCCGTCTCCTAAATCATTCTTCTTGAATTTCGGCCTCAAGGTAACGGAGTTGTTTCCAATAAACTTCGGTAGTATTGATTGACGTGAATCATCTTGAATCGAAGCGTTAAAACGGTCTTCATTAAAATTTGATGATCTTTTTGTACATGGAGAATCATTCATGTCAAACTGGCCTTCTTTGAAACGAAAAAACTATTTTACCACCGTACTTTCCCCGATGGAATTCTCTCTATAAACGTCACAAATGGTTTTAGCTGACACTAGTGCCTTAACTCCTTCGTCAAAATCAAACAAAAGGATATGTCTGAAATATTCGCTTTTTTACACTTGACACTTCATTTTTCTTAGCCACCCCTTAACACAAAGTTTCTACGAATTGAAAAAGTCAAAAAGTATTATTAAAATAAAACTATAAAATTAACATGACATTAACATATCTCAAGCTGATTTCTTTTCAAAGCACTGTTCTCTTATAAAATAAAAATCCTACGAACTTATCCATCAACTCAATATAATTGTTTAGATATTTAAAAATATGTTTATTACAATAAAATCAGGTTTAGAAAATGGACGTTATATTAAATTGTTTTTTTTATCTTGTCAAACGTACAAGTATGATCTCAAATTGTTTTATTAAAAAGGACTGGAAAATTATATAATTTAGATAATGTTAGATTTGTAATTGTTGAAATTCTCGAACCACCACTCTGTATATTTGCCTGTTTTGTTTTCTGTGTGTATATATTAATATTCATACGTAAATACAGTGTTAATAAAATCAGAATCGTTTAAAATAATAAAATAATTTAATGGAATTCAAATTGAATATTTAAGCAAAATATCAAATTGAAACGGAATGTAAAAACAAGAAGAATCTAAAAAAATTACCGGCGTATAATATCGTTTCTCTTTTAAATGAAACCCATTGCGAACCGTTTTTATTTATGAAAAAGCGAGGATCTCTTCCGCATAAAAGAAAATATTGCATATTTATATTTAATTCCGAAGAGATCCGTTCCCTATTATCCTCGACATTCTTTGACAACCGACACAACACAGCTATCGCGCGCAGGTCTCCGCAGCGGCCGCTCCACGTATGTCCACGTTAATAAATAGAATCTTCCGCATTCAGTTTGCGTATCAGACTTCATCTTTTTTAACGTAAATTGACTGGTACAAATCTGAATACTGGCAGAAATCCTCTTTTCATATTCGAAACGATGACGATAAGCCATCTATGTAGACAGGAAATGGACATTTTGTACGCTTACTTCGCCATTGAAGATTTTTGCAGTGGTGGCGGATCGGACCGCACAATGCATATTTACATGCACACATACATACATTTCATAAACATACGGGTGAGTTTATGTATGTGTAGTTTGTTTATTTTTTTCCTGTATTCAAATTTATATGTAGAACGAATTGTATATGAAAACTATTTAGTATTATAGCATAAAGGAAAAGCATTTGGACGGCTTCAGAAATAGATTATATTGAAGAGCTTTTTATACTTTTTCCTTAAGTTGCCGCCGTATCTTGTAAAGTTTTTATTTTATATTTTTGTTTATCAAATTATAAATATATATATATATATAGATAAATATATAGATAGATATTTATATATATATATATATATATATATATATATATATATATATATATAAAGTTGAATTGTATAGAATTAAACTCATGCTTTTTCTGTTTTCTTCAATGGTACGAATAATGACTTTTTATAAATAAAGATTTTCCAAGAATCGAGTCATGAATGCAAAACGTATAATTTTCTATGAATTTCAAATTAAAACTGTTTCAAGTTTATTCGTATAAAGAACTTGAAATCCCACTTTGTTTTCTTTTGTAAAATGTTACCTTTTTTTGTGTTTTTATGTCGGAGCAAACAAACTAACCTTTCTATCTCGTTAAATAAAGTTTTAATTCGTTTTTATTTAAATAGTTTACATATGTTTTGATATAAAGTTTACTCTTAAACATTTTAGTTCGGAAATATATCTGTGTGATATTTATTTTCTTATTAAAATAATTATTAGTTCTATGCTTTTCTGAAAATTCTTAGACCAAGTTTGTCTATGTTATAGTATTTGATTAACAAGTAAGTCGTTACATATTGTTGTAAATATATTTGTATTTATACTTCTTTAAATTAAGATCTATTTGGTTGGTAGGAAAATAATTGTGGTTTTTTTGTTCTGAATCCTAACGTTATTTTTTTTCAGTGAGTGTCATTTCATCGAGTTCATGTTAATATCATTTTAAAGTACATTTTTCGATGTGTAATTTGGTAATATTGACTATGATTTTATTATTGATTTTATTTCAAATTGGGCTATTGAATTAAAGATGGAAAAGAAACAAATAAGAGTAAATTTTTCTTTGTGTTCAAAGCAGGTGATAAAGCACCAGAAACTGCTCATCAGCTAAACGATGCTTTTGGTATGAGTACTATTAGGGAATGTACGGTGGAATGGTGGTTCCAAAACTTTGGTGCTGAGGTCAAGAGCCTTAAAGATGAATAGGGTCGTGGGCATCCTTCCTCACTCCATAACGACCAACTGAATGTGTTAATTCATTTAGAACCACGTACAACAGTTTGAGAGTTTGCACAAAAATTAAGTGTTAGTCATCCAACAGTTCTGGATCACTTAAATTAAAAAATGTATATGAATTTGAAGGTCATAAACCGCTCTTATTTTTCTACCACATTAATATTTTATTTATTAAATTAAACGCAAACGTGTATTAATTTTAAACAAACATTTTCATAATATTCAAAACACATTTTTGTTTACACAAATTAATTTATGACAAATATCTTTCTCAAATTCGAAACGAATTAAAAAAATCGAAGGTAGATATTATTCAAATAAGTATTTTTTTTATATTATTCATACTTTTACAGTATTTTTTTATAATTTATAACATTTACAAAAAAAATATAAACATGCTTATTGAATAAACATCAGTTTGAAAATAAGCTGAAGAAAAAACATGTACTGCGAATTTCAAAACATGTATAAATCTATATAACGATATAATACATGTCACTAATACATTTTTTTTATCATGAATTCAGAAAAAACTAACGAAATGTCATTATCTTTTATTCATAAATACCGAATAGATCAAAAGGTGCAATATTCATCACATATATTCGTGAGAATGTAATTGAAAACGTATTTTGTAAGCCACACATTATTGATGGATCGAATTTCGCTGTGAAATGAAATGATATCATTTTTGAACATTTCACTTGAGTTATATACATATATATATATATATATATATATATATATATATATATATATATATAAATGTATATATGTATATATATATATATATATATATATATATATACATACATAAATATACAAACACACATATAAAGAGCGAATCTTGTTCATGATTTGGTTTTAGTCTTTAACGTGGTTTACCACACACAAAGTTAATTTACATGATGTAAGGTTTCAATACAATTTACTTCTCAACTTTATAAACAGCTGTAATATGATAATACACACAAGTAAGTTGTACGTTTGTCTATCAAAGGTTTAACCTAAGCATCAAATTTTATTGTGATATCACTTTATATGTTCTTCATATCTTCGGTGAATAAACCATAGTTTTCAAATTACTAAAGTTGTAAAAGACTGTAATCTGGTAATGATCATATTACACTTTTATAGTTAATAATTTGAATCTGAATTCGATATTATAACATTCGTTATATAATTGCGAGAAAGACAAAAAATGTTTTTTGAGGTTTAATAGTAACGTAATTATAATAACAATTAAGTCTAGAAATTTTCAATTTCATACATATTTTAAATTTCATTAAAATTAAATTGGTCTTTTTTTAAACTTCAATTTTTCTATACCATATGTTTATCGGATAATACTTAAAAATCCTAGTAATTGACTATACGAATGATAGAAATATAAGTAGAAGATGTGTTACAAATCATAGTTTTTAATAATTAGTTAATATTTCTTAATTCGATTCTAAAATATACTATAATTCTAGAAATATTTCAAATTGTTTTCATGTAATATAAAGATCTGATTCCATACAACAATCATATGTTCTAATTTAATAATTGAGTAGTAAAAAATGGGGTTGGTTGTGTATTTTATGAAAAAAACAAACTAGTTTCAAAAATGTCCCATAAAGTACCATAATGGGGCATCTTATCAGAACCACATCTGTGGACGGTTACAAACAGTAATAATAAGTTTCTATTTTTGTACGTTATGATGGGCACCATTTATGGTTACAGCAATACCGTCTTTATTTTCGAAAAAATAACAACATTTATTCTTTTTAATATTACTTATCAAACTGTACACTTAAGTGAGTGTAATTGTTGCTGATGAAGTGCTCTTGGATTCTCTGTAGCCCATATTCAATAATTTTGTGTATTCATGAAACCATTTAAGTGGAAATGAGCTGCATCACTCATAATCGAATTGCGAATAAAATCATTATTTTTTTGCTTGTTAGCGATAACAAATTGCATAATCAAGGCGATGCTAATAACCTATTAACTTTAGCTCTTGCACAAACTACTATTTGTTTGAAACCATTTTAATACCGACAAAATCCTTTGCAGTGACCTCCGAAATATTCCATGTTGAATTGAACTTCTTATGGTTGATGTTTCAGGACTTTTCTCAATACTCTTCTGTACTCGTTGAATATTTTCTTCAGTTACAGCTGAACATTATCTTCCAGATCTAGGTCAGTTACTAACGGCAACCAAACCGTTAATCATTGACTCTGATGGTCTTGTTCAAACATTAAATTAACGAAGACATGCTCTCTGCGTCAAAATAATTGAACAATGATTTTCAAAATAAAATTCAATCAATTTTGTGCGTTGTTTCGCCGTATACCTTCCCATAATAAATTCTCTGAGTTTTATTTTTAAAATTCTGAAAAGAAGAGATATATAATGTAAAATACTATCGTTTTTTTTTTTGTTAAAATAAAATAAAAAAAATAATTACCTATAAAAAATACTATATATTTATATGTTTTTTAATAGTAAATGTTCGAGGTCACAGCAATATATACTTTTTTTCAAATCCGTCATATTGGAAAATATGATCCTCTACGAACTTTTAATATACTTTTCTGTTACCTATCGTATTATAGACACTACGAGATCGTGACGTCAGTTAGACTCATAAAATTTTATTCGGTCCAAATCATTCCAGTACTATTAAAATTTTACAGATAAATAAAAACCGTGGGTATAATAAATCTAGAGATTTACAGACCGACATCCAATACCATTAAAACAGATCACAAACACATCAGTACATTTATATGATTCTTATATATATATATATATATATATATATATATATATATATATATATATATATATATGTTTGTTAAAAAAAATACTTTTTTATTTAGAAATAAAACAAATAAATTATCTTCTCGTTTAGGTAAAAAAATTATAAAAACTTATATCCATCATTTTAATAACATATTTGTCAAAATATTATCTTTCGATTTTTAAGTAAAAATTAAATGATTATTATTTCATTATCATATATATATATATAGTATTTAATAGCTACTAACTTCTTGCTATTCCCTAAATTCCGTTGAAAAATCTATTATACATGGATGAAAAGTTATCACCTTACTACTAGTTAAAATCTTAGACCATATGATATACAAGTTACATAAAAACAATTAACAGTTTTGAAGACGTTTCATGTCTTCCATATGAACATTGACGTACCAGCAGATATATTGTCTTAAATTAGATATATCTTTTTATAGAGAATAATCTTTGCTGTTTATTTTACATATCCAATGCAAAATATGTCACCTTAACAAGTCCTCATTAGATATTTATTGTAGAAAGATTCTACTGTTTAGTATTTTAATAAATATTGTATAAATATAGATGTTTAATTATACTAATTATAGTATAATAAAAAATTAAATAATTAAAAAAAAATAATTTAAAAAATGAATTATCATTTTTTAAATTAATTAGTGAATTATATACAAATTGATATTCTTTATATTACATATCGGTAAATTTATTCCCTCTCTATTTCTCTCTCTCTCTTTATATATATATATATATATATATATATATATATATATATGTATGTATGTATGTAGTAGAAGACCATTTTATATAATACAAAATTGACTACAATGAAGAGAGTTATATTCAATTAAATATATTTTTCAAATTCCTAGTCTTACTTGACCTATCTGTGATTTTTTAAATAGCATTCGTATCCAAAACGATTCAGTATTATTGTACTCAAAATGTATATTCATACATTAATCTCCAAATTAACATAAGTATACCCATACATACATGTATGTATATATATATATATATATATATATATATATATATGTGTGTGTGTATATGTTGTGTATTTATATACAACTATTTATGTTCTTTATACAACAGTTAACGTTCAGAGAATTTGTATAAATTATACTATAAATATTAATAAGCAATTACTTGTTCACTTAAATAACTTGTATATTGCATAAATACAAATATGTATTTCATTCCGGAATTCAAAAACACCATATTTGATCAGGCCTCCCTCTGGTATACGTACATGTCTATATTTATGTATACAATATATATATATATATACACAATTTTCAAAGAAAAGAGATTACAAAAAAATTATAAAATTATACCAGTATACCTCTTATTTACATATTAAAAAATAAGAGTTATGTAACAGTTTGGAAAATTATTTATCTAGTAATTGATCATTTAAGTTTGCATAGGTGTGTGTATATATATATATAAAATTGTATATTTTTATACCTGTGTCCCATTGATAGGTTATTCGATTAGTCTTAATGCTTTAGTCCTTTTATATCAGCTTTATTTGAATAATAGTAAATAAGAGTAGTAATAGTGTGGTATATTATATTAGATAATATATTAAAAAAGAATTTATATCATTTTTGTGTTTATTTATAAATTCAGACTGGTATGAGCAGTCTGTTCTAATAGTTATGTCTACGATCTTCAAGTTTCTAACATAATTGCACGAAACTGGATTTGTACTTTTGTGTGAAATAACTTTTGAAATAATTTTTAAAATAATTTTTCAATAAAATAAAATGATAAATTTCTTTTTTGTAAGGAACACCTAAATGATAGTTATAATTTTTTATTTCTGTGATCCATTAGATATTTTCTTTGTTGATCTTTGTTCTTTTAGATCAGTTAAATGTACGTTCTTCATTCCTAATTTCAGCACGAATGCCATTCTTACAAAGATGTTAAAGACTATTTTTAAAGTCTCTGTTTGTTATATTTTGGTATATCTTTTAGATTGTGGTTTATAACTTTAGTATGGTGATAATGTCTCGCTTCTGATTTAGTTATTTGTCTGTTTAACATATTGTGTTTATTTTTCTAAATTTTCTAGAATATTTTAGTTTATAGCCTTATTTTCAATTTTATTTATGTCGTTATAGTATCTCCCTTGTCTACTATATATATATATATATATATATATATATATATATATATATATATTAGGTCGGTAGGATAATAATTACGTTTTTTGTTTTCTGAATTCTGACTTTATTTTTTTCACTAAAAGTGTGATGTCATCGTGTTTATATTAATATCATTTTAATGTGCATTTTTTGGTCAGTATTTTGATGACATTGACTTTGGTTTTATTGTTAACTTTGCTTCCATTGGGCTATTGAATTAAAGATGGAAAAGAAGCAAATAAAACCATTTTTGTATCAGTTCAAAACGAGTGGTAAAGTAGCAGAAACTACTCGTAAAGATGCTTTTGGTGTGGGTACTGTTAGGGAAAGTACGGTGCAATGGTAGTTCCAAAAAGTTCGCACTAGGGACGAGATCCTTGAAGATAAAGAAGGTCATGGGTGTTCTTCTTCAAGTCATAACGATCAAGTGAAGGTGTTAGCTGAATCAGAACCACGCACAACAATTTGAGAGCTTGCATCAAATTTAGGTGTTAGTTATCCAACAGTTCTAGGCCAGTTAAAACAGCTAGGAAAATCAAAAAAGAGAAAAAATGTATATGAATTTGAAGATCAAAAACCGCAATTATATTTCTACCAACCTTATATATATATATATATACTCGTATATATATAATAGTATTAGAAGAATAAGAGAAAAAAATAATAATGGTATACTGTATATTCATGTTATTAGAATTGAAGATATTTCATATATTTTCGAAAACATACGTGTAATGTTAGTAAATTGTAGTATACAACGTCAGAAAGAATGTAAAAAAAGTATAATAACGAATGCTTTCACTTTTCATTAAAACATTTAAACGAATCACATCTGACAATCGTGTAGTACCGCACCCGTCACGGTAATATATTTACACATAAACAACGCAACGAGCCAATTTAGAATCCTGTCATGTGTACGTACGTCGTACTTATTTTCAGCAGCTGAAAAACTTGTAGAGGAAATCTCGACAGTTTGCGCGAATAATCTTTGTTCTTTGACACTAAGTGCCTACGGAATGTTAAGTATTTAACCAGCGGCGGTCGACATTTACTCGATCATCATGTATGTGTTATCTTGCTCAGGAGAATGCTTACCGTTTTGTGGAAATATAGAAAAAAATATCTGATGAGGTTAATCTCTTTCGTTAATCTTATGTCAAAGAGAGTTGTGTACACTGTTCATATTGTAAGCAGTAAAATACAGTTTTATTATATTTTAAAGTAAACAATTTAAATGTCTGCATAGTTATTCCAATTAAACTCCAATAAAATAAAGTAACATGAAATTATAAATTAACAAACACTCAGATTAACTGTATTTTTAAAATAAGCAAGCCACTGTCACGAAAAACTAAACCAATTGATACAGTTTGTGAGCTTTAAAAATATAAATACCTAAAGATACCAAAACCAGTGGGTTTAAATATAAAAAAAATATTTTAAATCGAAGAAGATTTAGAATATGCTTGAAAAAATTAAAATCAGATTAATTCGAGTATTAGATCATCTCATTAAAACAATTAAAATACCGTTTTTTTTCTCTTCCCCTGTATATAAAACGTACAGAAATGTCATGCGAATATTTGTGGCAGCCCAAACTGTAATTTCACATCTGAAAAACATTGTTGTCAATTCGTACAGTCGATATTAACGTTTATATTAGGTTGGTAGGAAAATAATTACGTCTTTTATGTTCTGAATTTTAACCTTACTATTTCACTAAAAGTGTCATTCCATTGTGTTCATGTTAATATCATTTTAAAGTGAATTTTTCGGTCTATATTTTGGTAACATCGGCTTTGATTTTATTAATAATTTTACTTCAAAGTGGGTTATTAAATTAAAGATGGAAATAAAGCAAATAAGAGCATTTTTTTTGTATGAATTGAAAACGGGTGGTAAAGTAGCAGAAACTGCTCGTAAACTAAACGATGCTTTTGGTATGGCTGCTGTCAAGGAACGGACGGTGCAATGGTGGTTCCAAAAATTTCATACTTGGGAAAAGAGCCTTAACGATGAAAAAATTCGCGAGCGTCCTTCTTCATAACGACCAACTGAAGGCGTTAGTTGAATCAGAATCACGCACAACAGCTTACACAAAAATTGCGTAGGAGTTATTCATCCAATTGTTCTGGACCCTTTAAAACAGCTAGGAAAATCAAAAGAATAGAAAAATGTATATGTATTTGTATATTTATTTTCCTACCAATCATATATATTCAAGCACAAGGGATTAAATAACAAAAAATATTGAAAGAAATTATTCCGTTGAAATGTATCATTCAAGGTAGAAACTATTCTCGTTTTTAGAAAAGTCTCTGTTTATTACAACACAAAGAACTCACAAACATCACTTCATTAGTAGACAAATATTTTTTTTAAAACAAAACTTTCGTATTATTTTATAATGAGACAATATAAAAAACCAGACTGTTTGCTTTACATATTATGTTTTACAAAAATACCAAACAAATAATCACACAAACAAATTTGTTTCTTCAGCACAGTAAAAATATCATTTTCATGAAATATTATATATATATATATATATATATATATATATTATAACTATATATATATATATATATATATGAATCATCCTAAACCCTAATAACCTAGCCTTTTATAACTACATATATATATATATATATATATATATATATATATATATATTTATTTGTAAAATTTAATCTGAATAATCTTAGATCACAAGACTAGTAAGAAACATTCGCAATAATTAAACGTGTAAACAATCATAACATTTTACTAATGACAAATTTCAATACAATAGTAAAAAGTACTAACTCATTGATATGAACCTTTTGAAGTACATTACACATATTCAATAAAATCGTCGAATTTTCTTTATTATACAGAATTCTTGAAATTCGTTTAGGAAACATGTTTTATATAAATTGATCTTATTATAATAATAATAAAAAATCACTGCTTATTTTCTCTTATCATGCGTTTTCTTGTAGTCGAACTTCCATATCAAATTCTTGGAAAACGAGCTTATTTTTTTTTATTAAACGACTATGTGATATATTTACCCATTTTCGTTAATGTTATAAATGTGATTACTAAATATATAAATTTCTATAAACATAAACATATATATATATATATATATATATATATATATATGTGTGTGTGTGTGTGTATGTGTATCCATGTGTGTAATATGTAAGTCTAATTTGTTTTCAAACAAAAATTATAATATATACCCGTGGGATCTTCCCCCTGCTCTATACGCTCGCCCAGCTCCAGGGAGGGATTTCCTTTTTCCCCACTCGCTGAAGATCACTCTCCCTTAATAAATAGAAATTAACAAATTATACACACAAATTATCTGCGTAAGATATCTTAAAATTTTTATTGGAAAAGTTTATAAAAACTGACAATGAAATACAATGTAAAAATTTGTAACAATTTTTTTACCCTGAAACTTCAGTGAATACAATATTTTGAATAAATTTCTTAACAGTTCTACATTGAAATCGAGTGAAAATGGTTAATTTATTTTAATAGTAAATTTGTTTATTGTTGAAGGAACGATAAACAATTTTCAAATATGAATTTAAATCCTTGTAATATATTTCTATTTTATTAATTTTTCTTATACTTTTGATGCGGTCGTTATACTTTTGAATTATTAGTTTTCCACTTGTTTCACCCCACTTGTTCTTACCTATTCCCCTGTTTTCAGAACCTGTGCCACGTAGATTTTCAATAACTGTTATCTAAAGAACAATTTTTAACAATCTACCTGATAATAGATCATACCGAAACTAGTAGTAATAAACTCAGGCTCACGTTATTGAAAAAAATAAAAAAAAACTATTCAACAAAAATTGTACCTAAAAAATAGTTAGGTTTTAATTCTATTATCTATATAAATAAATATTCACAATAACCATTTATGTTAAATATATTCTTATTACTGTCTTCTAAAACACTTTTATGTTAACCACAAATTATTATAACAGATATAATTTTGTATAATGGAATATTCATAAATAAACTCGACATAATTAATATGAATAGAAACTGTTTAAATAATTTAAATTACTTATATCAGTAGCCAAAACTAATTTTATTGTTTTAAAGTTTCCTTTATTAAAAGCAATAATTTAATTCTGTTAAAATCGTACTGTTTTCAAAAATAAAATAAATACACAAATAAAAATGTTATAATAATGAAATTTAATTAATTGTTTTATTTTACATAAAAAGCATTTTTGGTTTTGATAATTTATTTATTTTCAATAAAGATTTAAAGGTAAATACATAAAAAGTAAATGCTACCAATATATATATATATATGTATATAGAGAGAGAGTGAGAGAGAGGGTACGAGAGAGAGATTTATTATCAGTGACAACCAGAACAACTTATAAAAATCAATAAAATAGAAGAATATTAGAAAAAGTTAAGCTCATATATTAAAAATCGTTCATTATTTCATTTAAAGTAGATATTTATAGTATTTAAACAAATATTTTTTTATAAAAAAACACTTATTCTCCTTTTATATATATATATATATATATATATATATATATATATATATATATATATGTATATATATTGTGTATACACACACCTATATAGATACAAGAAAACGATTAGTAATTGAAAAGCATTGTGTGGTTCTTAGAATAAACATTTCAGAAGTTATAAAAGTGATCTTGTATGAAATATATAATCAACTTTTCTATTTATCAATTATTCATAGTGTCAAACATGATGTTCGAGACACTATAATTATCGTTTATATCAGCGGTAGCCAACCTTGGACACGTAAATAGTTTATGTAACTTAATTAATAAGTATGAATAAAACATCAGCAGACATTTTCAAAATTTAAGCAAAAGTAAATTAATTTTAAGTTTATTTTAAAATATTTCCTATATATATATATATATATATATACACACATATACATACATATAAAAAGTTTGTTTTAGATCGATCAACAATCCTATTCTAGTGTTGTTTAGATCAATCAGACCTTATAACTAATTTATTTAAAACTAGTGTTTCATTATAAATAAATAGGATCCATCACAAATATAAAATCGAAGAATCGTGAAACTTTGAAATGAATTGCGATCTTACATTATGAAAACATTTTCTTTTGCTTCAGCAACAGAGAACTGTGATTGGGAATATTTGATAAGAGAGTTGTTACCAAGGAAATTCCAGGAATAGATTTGATTGATTTAAAACAGGTTTGTTATATATATATATATATATATATATATATATATATATATATATATATATATATATATATATATATATATATATATAGTATGTATATACATAAAACTTGAGTTTTTATCATTTTTCGTTGAAAATATCTAGTAAACACATCCTAAATATGTCTTAGATAAATAAATCATTATATGAATAGGAAATTTACAAAATAATATACAAAAAAAATTTTCTCATCACAATATAGTTCTGGTTTGTGGCTAAAATTCAGTTTCGCATATACATTTTTTCTCAATGCACAAACCATAAAAATGTGCTAATAAAAAATGTTCATGAATTGATTATTGATCGGTTTTGGTTGTTACTTGTGCACCTTTCGATCGTTATCATCGTCAAAGCGCTAAGGTAAAGTAAAACGTTTTTTTCTATACCTTAGAATAAAATATAAATATTCTGTACCTTTCGACTTGTTTAACTTTTGTATTCTATATGGAGTATCAAAATTTACATACAATAAAAAATTATCAATATTTATTTAGAGAATATTTTTGATTAAAAATATGTAGTTTGTTAGGTGAGAGATAAATCAGTTTATGAAATAGATTCTTTTGTTTGAAAATTGATTTAACAATTAATTCTTATAGAAGATAAATATAGTTACCAGTTCAGAATTATATTATTTCTGGATACAATATCACTGAGAAAAATTAATTTTTAATACATAACCATACAGACATTCAATACTGTGTTATTCTGGTTGTAATTATCGACTAAGACATAAATAACAAGTCTACATACTTCACAAAAACCTCACAAAAGTAATAAAAATTATAACTAGATATACTTATATTTGTTAAAAATTATAAGTAGATATACTTATAACGATTACAAAAAAAGAAATAATTGTCCGAACACAAAAATATATCGAAATTTAAAAAAGTGCAGGCTAATGATTCATTTTAATACAAGTGAACTATCGAGAACTATTTATAAAATTGTGAGAAACTAGATTTCGCTTGATTTTAGTATCTAGAAACTGAAATACATGGAATGTCAAAGTATTCGAAGCATTTCTGAAATATAGAATCAGAATAGCAAGAATAACACTTTTTTTGTGTTTATAAACTGAACTAAAAAGTATATAAGTACAAAAATCAAATATAGTAAAACACAGCTGAATTGTCCTATTTAGAATATATTGAAATAAATAGACCTGATCTCACCTAACCATATATGGACGAATCAATTTACAAAAAAAAATACATTAAATCTTCTGACATAAATCATTTATTATATATAATGTTATTCTATATATATATATATATATATATATATATATATAATAACAGATTATTTCAGATTATTCAATTGAATAACAGGTTGTTTCAATTTAGGCTTCCACATAAAACTATTAGAAAACAAAGCAAAAATTAAAAAAATAACATGATTTTTTTACATTTTTCCATTGTTTTTTAATACTTTTATCTGGAAACCTAAATTGAATCATCCTTTAGTAACTAAATTACCCTCTAAAAATAGCTAATCTAAAACTAATAAATTTTTTCAAATATTTTTAGTAAGAATATAAATTTATTAATGTATTTACTGCCACTTATAATTTAATTTATAGTTATCTGTTTTTACCACTTATAAGTTAAAAAAAGTAATCGACTGTTTACAAACAAAGTTACATTTCTTTATGTTCCTTAGAACCACTTTTCTTGTATATAACGATTAATTTTGACAAATTTATCATATAAATTTTTTTAAACTATATTTCTTGTTTACACTCGGAATTCAATTCTAATTAATACTGTTTAACTGCAAATAAAATGAAGAAATAAATTCAAAACGACCGCTTAAACTTGTAAAAAGTTGTCTAATCATTATTGATAACAAGAAAAAAGGCAATAAAGACCACAATAAAAATAATATTTATATTTAATAGTTTAACAAGTATTAAGTAAAACACAGAACACAAATTTCAATGCATGTGAAATAAATATTAATTTATGACCACCGATGCCAAGTATACATATAATGAAGAGATTTTGTAACATTATCGTTGTTGACGTATATTAGAAAAAAGGATAAAATAAAAAAAATCTTCATTATAATATGACCCCAAACTATACATATATATATATATATATATATATATATATATATATATATATATATATATATATATATATATATATATATATATATATATATATATATATATATGTAAATATTATGTATATGTATAAATACAGGTACAAGTTTATCAAGAAGGAGCATGGGAACTTTTAATATAAACTTGTCAGTATATTTTTTGTATGTTTGTCCACTACGTTAGTCGTTTTGATGAGTGGTCTGACCACGTAACGTGAAACCAAAATTCGCTCATATATCATTTTAAACTAGTTTTATACCCGGAAGACACAAGTACGTTTACTGTAACCGTGATTGTTAACAGAATTATTTCAGTCATTAAAGAAAGTGTAGTCAGAGATGTTTGTTGA
>CM068318.1:38823455-38848455 GCA_034766995.1 Acanthacorydalis orientalis | reverse complement strand
GCTAGAATGATGAGAAAATATCTTAATTTAAAACAGAATTATGATCGATTCTATTTCAAGGCACAGAATTTATTTTTACACCTGATAAATTGATTGTTTTATAAACTTAATCTTTTGGAAGATTTTTATTAAATTTTAACATATATTTTTTCCACCTTCTTGTGATATTCATTCATTCGGTTAGTATTTAATAGTCTAGTGTATAATTTTTGTTATACGTTAACTGAATGAATATGAAATCACCGGAAGTTGAAAAAATATGCTAAACTATACCAGATATCGCGGGCAGATATTCGCCCGGGGACAAATATGTGCCCGCATACTATTTTTAATGCTATTTCATTCATCTGAAATTAAATATCTCTCATTTGAACAATTCGGTAATCGTATAATTTTAATTTTTTTTTAATCATAGAAGAGTTACTTTCAGATTTTATGATTTTTCAAAACTGATTCGACTATACTTTAATTCTTTTGATTTTCACATTTACTTATAAGTATCACCAAACAGTTTGTATTAGAAATAATATCTTTGTTAAATGATATTAATTTGAAATCAAGCAAAAAATATAAAACATTTTATAATTTAGTTGATGAAAATATGTATGATTTATTGAAAAACACTGCTTTGAAAGTCGAAAATATTTTATTGAATGTTCAAGATTTCGAATTATAGACCTAATTTGATTAACTTAATTGAAGATTTCAGTGCTGCAATATATATATATATATATATATATATATATATATATATACATATATATATATATATATATATAAAGAATATCCTAGTGAGAAATAAAATGTATAAAAAAATTTAAATTACATTTATATACAATAAAACACACACATTCCTACCGAGATCCGTTTTTAGTTATTATAAATAAATAAAATAAAAATAAATTTTATTGATACTTCAGTATGGTACAGGGCCTGTGTGGCCAGTATGTTAACAGTCTTATTGCGGTGCCCTTACCGTTGCCGGTATTTACCCGCTCTAAAAAATTGTGAGTGGTGTGTTGTGTTTTGGAAATTTTTATTATTGCCCATGCGAGTTTTTCCGGGAAAAATTTTCAAAAAACCGGGGTAGTTATTATGCATGTATATATATATATATATATATATATAAGAATATAAGAATTCGAGCGAGAAAGAAAAAGCATAAAAAAACTAAAAATTACATTTTATGTAATAAACTCACATTCCTACCGGGATCCTAGTTTTCAGTTATTGCATACTACATACCGAAAGTTAAGACCTATTTTTATAACATTTTTTTTACCAAAATCAGCTTTCTCTATCACTTTGTATTTATTTTTCTCCATAAAGTAGCTTTTATGTCAGAGAATTGGACACAAACCCAGATATGTAAGTAAATGTATTAGTTTTTTAGTAAAGATTTTTTATACATACATATATATATATATATATATATATATATATATATATATATATATATATATGGATATATTAGGTTGGTAGAAAAATAATTGCTGTTTTTTTTTCTTGAATTCTGATCTTAATTTTTTCCAATGAAACTGCAATTTCATGTTAATATCATTTCAAAGTGTATTTTTCGATCTCTATTTTTGTGCCATCGACTTTACTTCTATTATTAATTTTGCTTCAAATTGGGTTATTGAATTAAAGATGAAAAAGTAACAAATAAGTACCTTTTTTATATGAGCCTAAAATGGTTGGTAAAGCAGCAGAAATCGCTCATAAATTAAACAATAATTTTGGTGTGGTTACTGTTAAGGAACGTACGGTGCAATGGTGATTCCAAAATTTTCATGCAGAGGACGAAAGCCTTAAAGATAAAGACTGTCTCATGCGTCCTCCTTCAGTTCATAACAATCAACTGAATGCGTTAGTTGAATCAGAACCGCACAATAATTCGAGAGCTTGCACAAAAGTTAGGCATTAGTCATCCAACAGACCTGGACCACTTAAAACAGATAGGAAAATCAAAAAAGAGAAAAATGTTTATGAATTTGAAGGTCATACACCGCACTTATTTTTCTAAGAACCTAATATTATACAAGATATATTGTTAATAGGTCTTAAATATTTACTACTTAGTTTTACATTATGGTTTAATAACAGATTCTTATGTGCTCTTAATGGATTATTAGAGAGACTAGATAGAAACTTATATGGGTTGATAAAATTATTTACAGAAAGTGAAGAATAAAATTGTAAATTTTTAGAAGTATATTTTTCATAATATCTTAGAAATATTTTGATTCTATGAAAGTTTATATTTTATTAAAATAATTTACCTGTCTAGAACTTTTGTGTTCGATTAATAAATAAAAATTAATACCTTTAAACACATCAATTATCATTTAAATTCAGTTTAATTATTGAGTATTAAGTTTTTTGAAAATAATTGATGAAATTAAAAATTGATTGATGAAAGTTTTGTGAAATTTGAAAAATATTTTTTTATTATATGGAGAAATTGAATATCAATTTCTCCATATAATAAAATAAATGTATTACGATTATTAAAGTCTTAAACTATTTGATTCTTTATTTATGATTACTATTTAATCCCTTAAATGATTTACTGAAACTTGATTATTTCTGAAACGTATGTCTTGTTTAGGTCTGCATTAAATTTTAATAATGTAAGATTTACTATATACACAAAATACTTCAAATCATTTCTTATTATTTTCAACTTATTCTCATACAATTCATTTCATATTTATTACCTTTAATTCCTATAAATTCATATTCTGTTTGTTTTTAAACAAATTCATAAAACCAGTTTCAAATTTGTTGCAATAACAAACAGCGTATTAAAAAAATCCATAGAGAGTATATGTGAGACAAATATTTGAATATAATAAATAATGTATTTTTTTTGTGTTAATATAAATTCTTATCAGTTTGTGGGACCTTGTCAACGAACTATTTTTGCACAAAATAAGTGCATAATTTTATCAACAAAATTTATCTTTTTTCTTTCACCATTTAAAATTATTTGATAATGAAGGGGTTCAAATAAAAAAAATAGCTTTGTTATTTATTACTTTTAGATTTCATGACAAGTCAATATTTGCATTTATAATCTAAAGAAACATTCCCACAAAATTTCGGATTTTTTTCTTTCATAATAAACATACAATAACTTCTTCTTTTTAATGCAACTTATCACATTCGAACAGGTTTTTGAAATGAAATTCAAACAATATTTTCGCAAATCTACCTCTTTTTATTCAACTACTCATTAATGAATATATATATATATATATATATATATATATATATATATATATATATATATATATATAAATGCAATATTTTTTCTAATAACGAATCTAATTTTCTGTCAAAATATTTCTCAAGAATTTCATATAATTTAACAATAATAAAATGTATATATTTATGAGTATGCTTTCTTATAAATTTTATTTAATAAGTAGAAAACTAGAAATAAAAATATAATCTCATTTAAAAGTAACTAAGTAGATTTTGTCACTTTTAAATAAATATTGACTGTAAATAGTTTCTTTTTTTAAATATTTTGAATACTTAAAACTGTTATGGTCTGTTATTTATCGGATTGTTTATGAGCGTACTTAAATTCAATATTTATTTTTAACAGATATTTTATCTTGAATTGATATTTCAGATTGAAGATTCGAAATCAAATGATAAAAAAGTCTCTAGTAATAAAGTTTAAAAACAAAATCGAAACCAATATCTTTAGTTATATATTTCAATCATTAATTGAATACTCAGCATTATAAAAATTTAATCGAAGAGTATTTTCTTTTTTATGGAAAATAGTCTTATTTCAAAAGTAGACTCGAAAATTATATATAGCTGGTTTTTGTTCATTCAGTCTTTTATAAAAACTTTTTCTTCTTGTTCTATGGCGCTATAGTCCAAATCGACCCTTGGCTTCATCACTTCTACCTACAGACATCCTTCTCCTTGGGGATCCTTCTTCAGTTCCTCACCCTTCTCAACATTTTTTTATCCATCTGATCCTTAGTTTACCAACAGGTCTTCTTCTGTCTAGTTGTCCATTCAAAGGTCTTTTTTGTACTCTTGAATCCGGCATCCACTCAGTGTGACCTTCCCATCGCAGATAGAGCATTTTTATGAAGGTGGATAGTTTTAGTTCCTTGTAGACTTTATATAATTCGAAGTTATAGCGTATATTCTTTATGTACCCTCATCGTTGACTGGTCAAAATATTCTTCTTATCATTCTTCATTCGACGGTGTCCAACATTTCTGCGGTCTTAGCTGGTATGAAGCACGTTTCACCTCCATAAAATGTAACAATACGGATGCGAGTTCTATACAGTCGGATCTTAGTCTTCCTATGCACATTTTTGGATTTCATTATGAGCAAGGGCACGAAATATGTTTTATTTACTGCTAGTATTCGTTTTTGAACTTCTTGAGACTCTTCATTTTCACTGATGATATTTGAGCCAAGGCATTTAAATTTTTTTACAACCTCGAAATTGCAATCATCTATGGTTATGTTTTGACCTAATTTTCTCCTTAATTTTCAACTTGGCAGCATTAGGTTGCTTTTATTCTCGTTTGTTCTAAGATCAATATCTGCTGCACCAGTCTCAAGGAGTCAAAAAACTCAGTTCCAGCAGTCCAAGGAGTCAAAATATTTCTTTGATGGCAAGTATATATATATATATATATATATATATATATATATATATATATATATATATCTTCTCATGATGTTTAGGTAATGGAAATATCTCTGTCTATTTGTTGTTCCTTCTTGAGTATGTTGGAGTTCACGTTTACTGAGATAGTCCGTACTACATGTTCAAGTGCTAAGTTGAAGACCTCTATAAAAACTGTCAAGCTTAATATTAATTTTATTCACATTACATTTCTGGCACTGTGGCTAATTTATTTTCGCAAATATTTTTTTGTTCAAAAATGTTCAATCAATGATCATTATAACAACATAACAAATAAATGAATTATTTATCCGAATTTCAATGTCTATATCATCTTCGAATCAATTAAATCAGAAAAAAATTTTTCTCGTAACATCATTTCTCTAATAATGATATTATCATCATCGAAATACACATAAACAACAATAAAAAATAAACACTAATCATTTTTCTACATTTTTTACCAAAGAAATTTGTGATGGTTTGTGATGTGAAAAAAAAATGAATCTGTGGAAATGAATTTCATTTCTGCAAACTGCAACGAGTACTTTTTTCAGTGCTAGTGTTTATGAATGAAAGGATTGCAGTCTTTAACAATTAAAGTCTTGTTCTTCTTTAGAACTCTTTCCACCGGATTTCCTGTCAACCTGTAAACAGGTTTAATTACACGAACTATTATGTAATCTTTCATTTGAGAAGATTAGATTATCTCAATACTTAATGAACTTGGATTCCAACTTTAAAAGAAAACATATATTTAATTATTTAACTCAAATATTGGCATTATTAACACTTAAACCCCTGAAATTACAATATGTAACATACTCTTTCTGCACAGTATATTTATCAAATGAAAGTGTCGTATTTTTTTTTGTTATTAGCTTTTGTAAATAAATGTCTGAGAATAATATTATCTAGAACCTGATAATTTAATGGTAGTTAAAAAACATAACAAAAGTGAAGTGCCGGGTGTTTAAGTGTTAATATATAACTTGTTTACTGTAAATGATCTACTATAATTGATAATACCAGAAAAGTATATAATAAATCATCTTATTCTTTTATTAAAATACTATTCAGATTTAGTTTTTCAATTCTAAAATCTAATATATTTTTAATCGATCTTCTGTAAACTGTATGAAGAATGTGTATATGTTTATTAATATACATAATTTATTTTTTATTTTTTGAGACTATTTTCTATTACTGTTTGAAATATTATTGAAGAGTGTCTTGTAATCAAAACTCTTTAAAATAGAGTATTCTCTTCTAAGTTTTATTCGATTTTCAGATCTGTTAAAATTTCTTTATAATGCATTTTCTTTCATAAATCAATCTTTTATTATCAAGAAGTTTAATAAGTTTCTGTATCAATAAAAAAAGAACAATACGTCTATACATCTTGCAACTGTTATATTTTTATTGATCATTTTTTTCAACAATATGTTCTTCAATTATGACGGATTTTATGTCCTCATCTGCACAATTATAACAATGACTGCGTGTCGAAATCGCACCGTACGCACACTAAACACAAGTAAATTATCCATTCCGTAAGTATCCATGAGAAAATCCACGTTGAACATAACCATTACGTCGACTAGCTGAGAATCACTACCTCGCCCTCCATTAATATTATAATTACGTTATGGCGTAAAGCGAATTAATTTATTTAAATCGGTGTGAACTAGTCTCTAGACGGCTCAAACGCGAAGAAGAGTTTTGAATCCTTGACAGGTTCATTCATCTCACCGCAACGAAGCCAACGAGTCAGCCGTCGCACCAACTCAGTCGTCGTCTTCGTTCGCTTCGTTAACTTAGCTTCTGGTGCTGCAGCCACGTTGTTTATAACCTTCTCTCACGTTTCCCACACTATTTGCATTTCATTATTGCCTCGTACTGATAAGCATAACAGATGCCGATTGAATGAATGAGAAACGTGTGTAATATATATATATATATATATATATATATATATATGTGTGTGTGTGTGTGTTTGTTTACATAGAAAAGCTGTATAAAACTCAAACTTAATCTTGTTGTATATAATTTTATTATTCACACGAATCGAGATTTAAATTACATTCGACTTAAATTTGCATCTTATGATATTTATGATCAATGTTTTTTTTCACATATATATATATATATATATATATATATATATATATATATATATGTATATATGTATATATGTTGTTAAAATCTTAAGACAGTGATGCGAAAAATAAAATTGTGTTTAGTAAAAATTAATGAGTGTATATGAAAAATAGTATTTTATTCTGGTACAAACATAAAATGATGAAGTAATCTGAAATAAAATTTTATTAACGAGTATATTTAGTTGAAACAAAAATAATTAATAATAATTAAAACAATTTAATATAACATAATGAGAAATTATTGTCACAGAATAATTTAATATTTGTCATGGAGTTAATAGGAGATAATCAACAGTAATTCATTCCTTTTTTTTCTTTTTTTGTGATACTTTTTTTATGAACTGGTGCATTTTAGCACCATGAAGGGTGTTGAGAAATTTTAACATATTTTTCGATTGATTGGAGATTACTTTATCGTAAACAAAATAAAAATTTCAAATTTGTCTGTTACATGAAAAAATATGTTAATTCAGATTAGCAATTAGAAATTTCACACCTGTCTGATATATCGTGGAAAATAATTGTTGATAATATTCGAAGAAACATAATTCTCTTGATTGGAAACATATAATTGGAGACGGAAAAATTGATTAAAATTGAAAATTTTCAGAAAAAACATTACTGTTGAAAATTTTGAAACAAGTGTAAACAAAAAGCTTTCATATCGATCACATCTTGTACCTGGACGTAGTCTCGACATTTTTATACACTTTCTTCTAATGATGAACTTTTGGAAAAAAACATTATTCAATCCAGTTCACAATTTTTATAGGTTTTCAAATAAAAAAAAACGCGATTTTTCTGATTTTTTGACAATCGTAATTTTTTTTAATAAAAAAAGTGTTGTAAATTTAGTGTCATTAGAAAAAGATTGGTGACCCTTAATTATATCATCCAAAAGATAGCGCTCTGAGACCATAGTTTCTTTGGAAACCATCAATGGATTCATAGATACACGCCTGGATTCAAAGGGTTAATAAGAACTACCTTTATTTAATATAATTACAAATTTCGTAGATAAATCAGTCTAAGAAATTATTTTTAACCTACTTCTGTACATAAACATAATTTCTAAGTAGATAAAAATATATTCTACTGAAAACTTCAATAGTGGAAATTTTTTTCTTATTAAATGTTGAGTAATTTTTATTGCTAATTTTTGATTATTTCCCGGACTCATTTGAATGCCAATTAAATCATCCTTGAAGTGATAATCTATAAAAAAATATTTTTCTGATTGAAATCATATTTTAATTTGCGTTCTAAGGATGACAGCATCTCCATCGAAATACTGATAAGCAACTATCAAAATTAATCAATATGGATAATGAATTATGGAACATATTTAACTGAAAAAAATATTTTACAGCTTCTGAAGTGAGTGAAAAGTTAATTTGTGCAAATGAATTTAGCTACAATTTTCAAACAGTACTGTCACTAGTTCTCAAAAAAAATATATTCGATACATAAGTCCATTAAATTTTAAATTTCTTATCTCTGTTTATTGATTAATGAAAATATTATCATGTAGACTTAAAAATTACTGATATTTAAATTGTTCGGAAAAGAATAAAAATATACTCACTGTTTTACTTTGTACACATCATTACTCGGTTTTTATAAAAGGAAAATGTTTTTTATTTTCATTATCCAAGTTTACATCAAGGGAAGTACTTCTAAGAATTTTCATATAACAAAGCAAATCATAATTATATGCAAATAATGTTCCTCGTTTCTTATCAATTTTATATATATATATATATATATATATATATATATTTATATTATATATATATATATATATATATATATATATATTATACTATTGATTTTCACCCCTAATTACAACTAATTACATGAAAAAAATTAAAAATGTTAATGTAATATCCTGTTTTTATTTTTTATTTTTAAATGGAAATGAAATTGAATACATTAATTGAGTTATCTTATTCATTTCATCATAATTATGATTTAGTTTCATTACAAAGTAATGAACGAATGATCCTTTCATTGTTTTCGCTTTATCAATTTATAATTATTCCAGATTTTATTACTTTTTTATCTCAACGAAATGAATATTAAATGTTAATGAGAACGTACTATGGTACTGTTATTAAACTATAAAAATGTATATTACTTTTTTTCTCATACATTTCAGATTATAAGTTTAATATATTAATAATGTACAGTTTGATACAATAATTACATTTAAAAAATAGCAATTATACTCGTACAGATTAATTGTATAATAATTATAAACTAATTTAATTATACTGTAAAATTAAATTAAATATATTTTATATACAGGACCTATAGGATTAAAGTCTATCGTAATTAGTTGGAATAATTTTTATATTGGATATTCAAACGAAGATATCGACTTGACTTTTTAAATTTACAGTAATTTACAATATTACTCCTTATCTGAATATCTGTAATTAATATTTATTTGAAAGAACGCAATCCTTTGTCATAAATTGTATTGATTCTAAGAAATTTAAGAGACCTATTAGTAATAATTAAGTAAGTCGTCATACTGGTTAAGTAAATTACATAAATTTTCGTCTTCGATAATTTTATGTCAGTGGTAAATTCAATTTTACCCAAAAAGGTATTTTGATTTCTTGGAAATATATATATATATATATATATATATATATATATATATATGTGTGTGTGTGTGTGTACGTATGTGTGTTTCCAAGTAATCAAAACACCTTTCTGTCATTTGGATTTATGTGTCCTATAATATCAGACAAGTTCAGATTTACCCAAATAAGCTAATTTATTTTTTATTTAAAAACACATAATTGTAGATGATATTATTTTAGAACCGCTTTGGATTCAAATATCTGAATTTTATTCAATTATATTTTTCACTGTGTATAAACACATCTTTATATATATATACATATATATATATATATATATATACATATATATATATATATATATGTATGTATGTGTGTATAAAATTATTTTAATTTATATTTTGCTTGAATAAATAAACGAATATTTCAAAAATAGTTTCATTTTCTGTATTTTACTAATAGATATTTTATAAATTTACTCCGATAAAAAAATAATTTTATCTTTATAACACCACCATCATCATCTTCAAACATCCATAGTCCACAGCTAAATAAAAATGTTCTAATTTGAAGAAAGAGCACTACCGAACATATATGTGAATACATATTTTTCACATTTAATGGCACATATATGTATTATATAGTTATTCAGAAAAATAACATTTATTTTTAATTAGTTTTTAATTTTAGGCATTAAATTCAAAGAATACAAACTCATATATATATATATATATATATATATATATATATATATATATATATATATATATATATATATATAATTAATTAATTATTAATAGTTTGGCGTCATCAAATTATATCCACTAAATTTAAAATTGATCAAAAATACTTTTTTCTTTAGTAACAGAATGTTATATAAATATTTGTCATTAAAAATAATATATATATATATATATATATAAATAAATAATATATATATACATATAAATAATTATATATATATACAATTATTTGCTTTTAATGACAAATATTTATATAATATTCTGTTACTAAAGAAAAAATTATGTTCGATCAATTTTAAATTTAATGAATGTAATTTGAGGAATCCAAACTATTAATAATTAATAACAAATAAATCTATCCGCGTATATATATATATATATATATATATATATATACGCGGAAAAAGAGTTAGAAAAATAAAGTAAACTTTCACAATATATGCACTGTAACTAAATTCGTTCGTAGAGAAATAATCAGAGATTTTTCTATGGCTTAACACTCTAATGATAATTGTATCACCGTACAGACAAACAAGAAAAATCCAAAAAGGTCAATAATCAATCAATCATTGAAAATTTTCGATCAATAAAATTTTTTGTGGTTTGTGGCTTGAGAAAAATATAAATTATTTTATATTTTTTTTACACTCTTGTCTTAAAATGAAATGTTTTCACGACGTTCTTGCAAGGTTTTATTGATAGTACATAAATTTGATTCGTACATTACCATAAACAATTTACGAAAATGTATTAATATAATAAATATACACTCTTGAGTCGTAGTTATCACTATTTGAATAAATCTTAAAATTAAATATCTATTGACAACAAAACAATAACAGAGATTTTTTATTTTCTCAACTTAATTACTAGTACAAGGTTCGTTTGATAAGTATGGTAAAGAAAGGAGTTATACATCGTTTTTTGCAAAAGAAAAAGATTTTATTTCTCAACATAGTTTCCATTCAGGGCTATACACTTAGTCCAGCAAATCTGCAAAATACACATTGATAGTGGCGATGACATTCGACGAAAATTTCTTCCCACTCAGCCAAATTTTCAAGTTCGGGAAGAGAAAGAAGTCGCATGGGGCCAAGTCCGGAGAATAGAGTGGATAAGGAGTGAATTCGAAGCCTAATTCGTGCAATTTTACCATTACGACGGTCGACTTATGAGACGGCGTGTTGTCCTGATGAAAGTCCTTTTTCCTGCACCAATCTCGGCCGTTTTTGTTTCAATTCTTCTTTCAAACAATCCAATAATGTTGCATAATGGGCTCCTGTTATCATTTTTCCTTTCGTTAAGTAGTCGATCAGGTTGATTCCTTGGGAATCCCAAAAAAAACAGTACCCATTACCTTCCCAGCTGACAAGAAGGTCTTTATCTTCTTCCGCACACTTTCACTAGTCATTGTTTACTACTTTGCCTACTGCTTCGACTCAGGTGTGTAATAGTGGACCCATGTTTCACACATGGTGACAAATCAACGTCAAAATCCTCGTTTCCTTCCATTTTTGCTGAACTGCTACAATGCTCGCTTCAGACATCTGTAGAACGTTGTTACAACTCGCCGATTCTGGCTGAAGTTTCGCCTATGCTAGTTTGAAAAGTGACATTTGATAACCGTGACGTTACCAATGGTAACGCCATATCATAGATATTTAGCAAACTTATCAAACCACCCTCATATTATTTCATTGAATTTCAAAAATATGTTATTCGTGAGTAGCAAAAACTATAAAAAAATTACTGTATAAAAAAATAGTTCGAAGTTAACAAAATCAATATTTTTTAAATAAAATATAACTAATTATAAAATATTTAAGAGGTGTTTTTTTAAGAAAATGTATTAAATATTTTTCAGGGTCTAATATCTGAAATATCATTGTTCCTACGTTTTATACTGTACCCAAATAAGCATTACGATCTTAAGGTTTTAGTAATCGATATGTTCATTTACGCATAAACTTGTTAATTTTACGATTCGTATCATTAAAACACCAGTCCTTTAATCCAAACTCTGAGACATTAAGGCGCTTAGAAACCACGATATTGCTGTAAACGCCTCAGGTTATTAAACTCGAGCAACAATACCACCTGATAACTACTAACTAGAATTAAACTGCTCATGACTGATAAATTTACTGACCACAAATTAAAACTTAAAAGTATAATATAAAAACTATAACTCTAGAGTTAGTTAAGGTGTTTAATTCTTATGATGCTCTTTTATCAATCTTTTATTATATTCAGATATTTTTTAACAAAAAAAAATAACTAATAAATAATAAATAATTTTTATTTATATAATCAATAGGTGAATTAATATAAAATTTGAAAGTTTACATAATAAATAATAATAGTTATATTAGGTATTTTCTTCGAAGTCGATGATTCTGGATAAATAATTTCTAGTAATGTATTTAATTGTATTATATATGAAAATTATTGTAATTATATACATGTTCAGAATAAGATAGTTAATAAATACGTTAAAAGCCAAAGGGTGCTTTACTAAAAATAATATCAACATTCTACAACTGAGACTAAAGTCTTGTTTGAATTCGATTAAACATCTTTAGACTATAATAAAAACCGGTTTTTCAAACTAAAACTGAGTTCAATTATGGACAACTGTTCAGTCTATTCATACATAAATTATTTTATTTAGGATGTATTATAATTAATCGATATTATTCCTAATAACAAAGTATACACAAACAAATATATGAACAACAATAAAATGTATTGAATGGAATTTTAAATTAATTTTTTGTTGAATATTTTCACTACTATTTTTTTATTAGATTTAAATAAACATGTTTTATTGATATCGACCAATAAAAAAAAAACACATAAAATACCTAATCCGTTGCCTATGCAAATATTTATAAAATCTCTATAATTATTCTTGAAAACGACTAATTAGTTATAAATTCGATTCTTGACATTCAGTTTCTTTTTTTTCATTTTCACTTTTATTATTTTTCACACAGATTCGTGTTTATTTCTATAATCGTCACTGTATATATTTAATACTGAACATATATATTGGATTAGATAAATTTTCAGTGTCGACGTTCGAAAACTATTGTAATATGCATGTAATTTTATTAATTAAAGACGTCGTCTAAACTATTTCACAAGCTCAATTAACAAACTTTATTTACTCGTATACATCATTTGCGGTCAGTGCAAACTTCAGTTACGGGCTTTGCTTTGTTTAATTTAATAGATTTCTATTCAGCATGTTTCTCTTACAGCTTTTCATTAAAGTTATAAACCAACATCTTCAAATGCTATAAATTTCTGTTTATCTTGATAACATAAACAGCTTTTAAGATCCGCGGATACAATGGAACTGTGAGAAAAGCCTTATTATCATGTATTATGAAGTAGTTAAACGTGTTATTTTCTCGCAGAACGGTCATATTTTTTTCTCGACTACAAAAATAATTGTTAATAAAGTGTCGACGTTTAGAGGATTTCTTGTCGGTTTTAAATATGAAGTCGACACGTTTCGTTTGTAGCGAAACGTTTATTTTTAAATGAAGACACTCCCATTTTTTTCTAATTATACATTTTTGCATTTATTATAATACACACACACAGACATACATATATATATATATATGGGGAGAGAGAGAGAGAGAAATTATAACAAAATGAATGTAAAAAGGAAATAAATAATACTTTACTGACAATATTTATTAGTTTTTATTCTATGTCAGTTGATAATGGTTATATTTTGACTTGAAATCCAACATTATTCCAAATATCACTTTTTCAACTTCCGCAGAAAAATTCTTTTTCCCTCGGCGAATCATAAAAAAAATCTTCTGCTCAGAAATATTTAATAAATCAATATTGTACATTTTTGATTGTCAAATATGCGCATTTCGACGACGATGCCATTCTTTTTCGGATGCTGAGGTACGAAAAAATATTTTTCAGATTCAAATAAGATTACTTTGATTTTAGGATGATAGTATTACAATCTAAATTCCCATAAATAACAATCGAAAATGATCAGTTATCATTTATTGGACATTTTTGATCAGAAAATATGTTTGTGGATTCTGAAGAGAAGAAAATAATTTGTGAAACTGAATTTAACTAGTGTCAGAAACAGTATCGTGATTATTTTTTGATAAAAAGTACTAAAAGTATTAAATAAATTTCCTTTTTACACCAGTATGTGATAATTTTAAATTTACTCTTTTATCCATCATCATCTAAAAGCTTATTCCAGTCTTCCATCTGAACAGTTTTGTGTCGCTATTTTCTGTACACATTTACACACTAGTACTTAAAATAAAGTTTATATTCTATTAAATATATTCAACTTCTCTTGTTTTATTATAAAATAACACTAACATATGTATTTTTGTTTCAGGTAAGCGAGCACTTTTAGTTTATATTTCAATCATTGGTAAGTTATATATATATATATATATATATCAGTTATTTACTTCGAAACCTACTTTGTATAATCATATACTCTATCACAGTTATATACATGTAAACATATTAGTTTAGATTTTAAAACTAGTATACATTTTGCACAATTACTTTGGAATTATTAATCGTATTGAAATTTATTACACGAGTCTAGCTAGGTAAGCTTTCCATTAAGTTTATTTCCATAAAAGTGATATTAATCTTATTAATGCATAAATTTTTCTTCAGTTTGTAAATAGCTTCATTATATATATATATATATATATATATATATATATATATATATATATATATATATATATATATATAAACTATGCAGTATCTGCATAAACTACATCATTTTTCTATTATCTTTATAATGCTGCAGCTCCATTTATTAAAACTGTAACTATATGTTTTATACCTGTGGTCTAGTTTATACGTTGTTTTGATATAATCATCGTTTTTACGGATTATTTTCTGTTTTATTGACCATTATTAGTTTCGGCATTTTAAATTTCTTCGAGTAGATTTTATGAAATATACCTGAACATAGAAAATGTGTAAAAACAAGTATTAGATAACAGAGACATAGTTGATCAAAAAGGATGAAGACAATCAGGATAGATAATCCATCTACTAAGTTTAAACTTTATAATGCTTCCTCATATAAGAAACATCATTCTTATCCAGTTAAAGAATATTGAAAAATGTAAAATCTTTTTGTATCTTCGATAGAAATTTTATTTTTGTGCTAGTATATAACCCATCAAAAAATATAAAGAAAAACTGTTTATGGATTTTTATAACATAATATACTTAAACATAAAAATCCCTTTGAACGAAATTTAATGGATTAAACTTCAAACCTATGAGCTGACAAAGCAAACATTTCTCGTCACCATGGACTTTTTGTCCTGCGGACAAAGTGACAAGAAATGTGGGTTTTTATTATATAGAATAACTACTTATTTATTTGATTCATTGTTTCTTCCACTGTTCTTAATATTGAGAAAAATGTATACAAATAATTTAATAATTAAAGACGATACTCGTTTGTATTCAGATATTTCTATAAATAAAACCTTCAGTTGAACACTGTAAAAGAAGAGTCTGCATATTTACACATGAATTTAGCCGCAAGAACGGTATTGTAACAAACGACAACATATCTAAACATATTTAAACATATACAATAAAATGAAACCTAGTAATTAAATCAATTAAACTAGACGTTGAATTTCATGAAATCTTCCCAAATTTCATCAAATCTTCCATTAAAAATAAAAATATATTCAAAAACATTTAAAATAGACACATTCCAAATATCAAACTTTGTCAATTAAGAATTGAATATTTATAAATAAATAATAAATCCAATAAATAACGAATATGAATAAATAAATAATAAATTCAATAAATAATAAATGTAAATAAATAAATAATAAATCCGTACAAGCAGTAAAAAAATGATCAATAGTGATTAATTGGATATTTTTGTCTATAAAAACGTTTTTAGCTGTATGAAATAAAAAAATAATCCATTTGTAAAAGTGAATTTAGCCACAGTGCCAGAACTGTATTGTTGTGAATAGTCTTCAAAGTTCAACGAGCCTTAAAACTCGTCTAAATAGTACTACTTTAGGAATCCTAACTTTTAATTTCATTTGAAAAATTATCAATATATACATATATATATATATATATATATATATATATATATATATACATAATTCGAAACAAATTGTTTAAAATGTTGCAAAAATACATCGTTTAATATATGCATAATATTAAACGTACATTTACTTGTATATAAATAAACATATGTGTTTAAGAGCAATGACCAGTGTGTGACAAATCCCTGTGATGTGAATAATATTTATATATATATATATATATATATATATATATATATATATAAATGTATAAACACTTGCCTATTACCTGTTTTCTTAGAAAACCTGTCCTAAATTTAATTATAAAACATAAATTTCAATTCTAGTTTACGCATAAATGAAGTAAGCATAAGGAGATACAGAAAACCAGTTTAATAAAATATGTAAAATAAACATAATAAACGAGATAATAATGAATATATATATATAAACTTGGATAAGACATTTTATTAGATATACAAGCTACGATTGAAGATAACATATTCAAACTCCCTATTAGTTAAATATAGTGTTGTTTAGAAAAGAATTCTGATATTTTTTTTTTGTTATTGACCATAATGTTATAATTAGAATTAGTGTTATATCTACTCTGTTATATATTCAAATGATTACTAAAAATAATCTCTTACGTTTTAAAAATATATTGATATGATAGTCACTCGTAATATTTTTTTTATATCTTATACAGTGGAAAAAAAACAGAACGCTTTTGTTAACTCTTTTAATAAAATGGTGAGTTAACATAAATTATTTAAATAACTATTTTTATTATTATTTGGAAGTAATAAAATTGTCTCTTAATTTTTTAACAGTTACATTGAAACATTTTGTACAGATTGGTAAATAAATCTCTTTACATTGTCTACATTCTCAAATAATGTATAATTTAATAACTGAAAATTGTTTAAATCCGTGTATAAAATCGACATTAAAGTTTTTTGTCATTCTTAATGACTTTTTTGTTTATAAATTTCGACATTTGTGGTCTTTTTTCTGTAATTAATTAACTATTAATCTACACTGTGTATGAAAAAAATGTATTTTTGTCATTTTTGATTATATATATATATATATATATATATATATATATATATATATATATCAGTATGCTATTCAGATTTCAAATACAAAATATGAGAACTTTAAAGTGAAATTATCTTACTGAAAATTTGATGAATATTTTTTAAGTTAATAAATAAATTTGAACTGTTTTTTTACTTATAATACTTTTTAGCTCTAAGGCTAAATTCATCTGCCCAAATGATTTTTTTCATTCCCACCAAAATCACAATTTTCTGCTCAACAATGTTCAGTAATTATCCAGCGGTCTTAATTCTTGCTTACATGCATTTCAATGAGGACACTATCCTTAATGCGCATAGAAATGCAGAACAATTTGTTTTTCTAATTATAATTTTTACAATGTTTATATTATATTAAAAATAATTTATAAAACTTCATAAAATCTATTTGTCAGCTCAAAATGTACTTAAAAAAGAATTTGTTATTTTTGTTCTGATGGTCTTAACCCTGTTGAATCACCCAATTCTATTCAGATCATCACATAAGTTAGGCCCTTAATTTATCCAGAAGTGGCTTAAAGATAAACTGTATTTATTTACAATCTACGTAACAATCATTCAAGCATGACTTTTGCCTTTTCTAACAATCATTTCGACTAAATTTATAAACATTATTACTTATCGTGAGAGTAGATTCGAATATGAAAATGTGTTGATTTTAACATAAAGAAACATAGATTTTTATATTAATATGAAGTTGTTTATTGATATATAAATTAAGTGATATTAAATATGAATTATATATATATATATATAATATAGTATATTTATAAAAGTTATAAATGTTCAATCTTATTAATTACTATATTCCACATATTTTTCTAAATGTAAACGTGCTAACGCTATAATAATGTTAAAGTATGGTTCATAAATTGACAGCTTTTCACATTATAGGAAAAATGAGTAGGAAGACAATGTAAAGAAATATTTAAAGAGAGAAAGTTTAAATAAGACATCTTAGAGAAATTTGATTGTTTTTATTCAGATGTAAAAGTCTGCAAGACTTTCTTCATCAGCTAACTAATGTTGCCACATTTTGACAGCCTATCAGTTCAGAACACTGAAACGAACCAAATGTCGGTGAATTATTATTAATTTCTCTAAAAAGCTGCAAGAAACCTTAATAAAGTTTCACCTTAACTGAACTTTTTTTTGAATAATTCTCAGTTTTTTTAAAAAGTCTTCGATTAATTTGTGCGGCATTGTTAATTTTTCACATCAAAAAACATAGCACAATTAGTTTGATAGGAAAATAATTGCAGTTTTTGTTTTTTGAATTCTAATCTTAATTTTTTTCAATGAAAGTGTTATTTCATCGCATTCATATTAATATCATTTTAAAATACATTTTTTCAGTCTGTATTTTGGTAACATCCACGTTGGATTTATTATTAATTTTGCTTCAATTTGAGCTATTGAATTAAAGATAGAAAAGAAACGAATAAGAGCATTTTTTGTATGAGTTCAAAACGGATGGTAAAGCAGCAGACACTGCTCGTAAACTAAACGGTGCTTTTGATGTGAGTACTGTTAAGGAAAATACGATGAAATGGTGATTCCAAAAATATGGTGCTGGGAACAAGAGCCTTGATGATGAAGAAGGTCGTGGGCGTCCTTCTTCAGTTCATAACGACCAACTGAAAGCGTTAATTGAATCAGAACCACGCACAATAATTCAAGAGCTTGCACAAAAGTTAGGATTTAATTATTCAACTGTTCTGGCCCACTTAAAACAGTCAGGAATATCAAAAAATAGAAAAATGTACATGAATTTGATATGTCATAAACCGCAATTTTTTCTACCAACCTAATGCATTGAAATTCAAATTGTAATTTTTTTTGAGAAGTTTAGTGAATCAATTTCAAATTTTATTGTTTCAGAATAAAATAGATGTCATTTCTACAAACTTTTATAAAGCTTTAATATTTTCACAACTTTTCCATATATTCTTAAGTAACAGTGATAAAAGGTTATTCGAATAAATAAATAAGTGAACAGAAACTTAACTCTAATAATAAAAACGAATGTTTGTTGAGTCTATTAGTTTTTATAGTTTAAAAGAATCGGTTATTTTTAATGGTAGTCAATATGACTAAAGATTTTTTTACTTCGTTATAAAATTCTTGTTTACAGAAAATTAAAAAGAAAAGTATTTTGATTGCATTATAATACTTGATTTCATAATGAAAATGCATGTAAAAAGCAGCATTGATGGTATGCACTTACTAAGTTTGTTACTTAATTAAGATTTAAATGCTATAAAATTTATATAAAAAGTTAATGTGAAGTTTATCTTTTTGGTCTCGATTAATTGGTTGCTATAAACCAGGAGTGGACAACTTCTTCTATAATAAAAACAACATATAACACTTTTCATACATTTTTGAATTTTCGAAAGCCTCACCCTTCCCGAATATGTTTTTATTATATTCAGCAAGTCTTGATTAACAAAATTGTTTAATTTCATATCTTTTTAACGATTGTCCATAACGGTAGAGCCATCTTAAACAGCATTTGGACATATAATGTATATGGATGTTTGAAAAGATAATGTTAATTACCCGTTAATGTATAAAATATTATAGTATTGGTACATACTGTACTACTTTTAATATAAATTTTTAAGAAAAATGGCAATGAACCCCAATATTGTCTTGAGAATCGCACAAAGTAGCTTTGGGAGTCGCAGTTGGTCCACCGTTGCTATAAACGACTCATACATTTCCAGTTCGAATCAAAAATCTATTTTATTGATACACAATTTAGATAATTTGAAAATAATAAATTTCTACTGAAAAAACGCAATAGTAAATAATTTCTAGGACTGACTTTAGTTGTATAAATAGTAGGTTGGTGCAAAAAGAATTACGGTCTTTTCATTTTAAGTTTGGCGCCGATTTTTCTTATAACGTGATACATCATTTTAAAAAAATGAAATTAGCACTACTGATTTCATTTTATGTCTAATATTTTCATTTTTTAGTATTGTTGAATACACCCACTTAAAATAGTCATGGAAAAAAAGCTTAGTTGCGCGATTTTGTTGTATAAGTTTAAATTGGGACTTAAAGCAAGAGAATCTCCTCGAAATATCAAATTTGTTTTTGGTGATGTCAATTAATGAACGTACACCTCAAGACTGATTTCAAAAATTTCTTGTTGGAAACGAAAGCTTTGATGATGAAGAAGGTCGTGGACGTCCTTTATCTATAGACAATAATGATTTAAAACCCGTTATTGAATCGGACCCACGTAAAACAAATCGAGAGAAGGCAGAAAAACTCAATGTTGATCATTTAACAGTAGTTCGGTATTAGAGCCTAACTGAAAAATCAAACAAACTTGATAAATAAGTTCTGTATGAACTAAATGGACATCAAACAGTTCTGCGATACGAAATGTGCTCTGCGCTACTTTTGTTTAACAAAAATGTTCCCTTTCTTGATCGCTTTGTCACATGTGATGAACATTGGATTCTCTATAACAATCAGAAACGTTCATGAGAGTGTCTAGACCGAGGAAAAGTCCCAAAACAGTTTTCTAAACCGAATCTTCATGAAAAAGAATATTATAGTCACTGTTTGGTAGTCGGCAAGTGTCATCATTCACTACAACTTCGTAATTCCTGATGAAACAATAACAGAAGAAAAACATTGTGAAAAAATTGCAACAATGCATGAGGATTTGCATCGTTTACGGCCAGCATTAGTCATTCGAAAAGGACCAATTCTTCTTTATGACAACGCCTGATCACACGTCTCACAAATGAACTGGGTTATGAAACCGTACCTCACCCATCTTATTCTCCGGACCTGTCTCCGACGGATTATCATTTTTTTAAACATTTGAGTAGTTTCAAAAATCAAAGATCAAGCATCTGCTCGAAACGCTTTCGATGAATTCGTTAGTTCCAGGACTCCAGAATTCTATCTTGTAGGAATAAACAAACTTGTTTCCCGTCTGATGAAATTTATGCAGACCACTGGTCTTTATTTCGATTATTTAATATAATTTTTAACTGATATATGCGTCTCGATACGTGAAAACCGCAATTATTTTTGCACCAATCTAATATATACATTGATCTGTATACGTTCATGTATGTATATTCATAACGATCTGATAAAGTTATCATTGCTGCAGTGACTGTCTATGAAATCAAATTCAGTCGTCTATATTACACGTTCAATATTATTATAATCCTATCAAACCGATCAACATCATCAAAGTTTAATAATCCCCAGAACTCTTGCACCGATCTATAAATTGTATTAAATACGCGAAAACCGATTTTATAATCGGATATCAGACCGAGACACCTTCGCCTTCAGTGAAGATGATGCGATATCACTAATAATTTAACTAATAGTAATTTATAACAGGAAACGTATTCATTAACAGATGAAGATGACGCGTTATGTAACGTATAACCGTGTTCAACTAAATCATGCACGGCGCTGTCTCACCTGCACGACACATGATATACGGTCCATTTCCTTTAGAACGTTTCGATACCGGATGCTGCACCTCGACTGTAGAGAAGAACAAAGTCGCTGTAGACAGACGTAGAATTTAGATTGTAAACGATACGACGACAACTGCCAATTTCGGTTCTAATACGTAGTGTCTGCGACGACAGGTACAAATCTAATGTCGTTGCCGTTTGTCTGTTGCTTTTTTTATATAAAAAAAATATATATATAAAGGAAAAATATACACACGTACGTACATGTATTCAAGCTTGTGTATAAATAAATAGAAATCACGAACAATGTTTGTAAATATTTTTACAGGCGAATAAAAAACAGACTATAATTTCGTTAAAAGATCTTAATCAAACGAAACGTGTCATAATTGAATAAAAGATGTTGATTCTATAGAACGAATCTATGATTAAACTTTACAATAGGTGTTGTTTATATATATATATATAAATTTATATATATATATATATATATATGATTCAACAACGAGAAATATTTGGATCAATATTAAATTTCTGATTATCTCTCTTTATCTATCTATCTATCAAGTTTAAAGTGCTTTGTTAAAAATGAGAATGTGTCTGTCAAAATGTTTCCTGGTTCTGAAAAGATCATTATTTTCGATTGGTTATTATTGTTACACCTGTCAAACAGTTCATATTAGAGATTGATTTTTTTCTTATATTTTGTATACAGATTTAAATATACATTTGTATGCAAATGCGCTAGTTTGAATGGAACTGCTCAAAAAATGTGAATCGTACCGATTCATTTTTCGTAGAATCTTTTTCTTATTCAGATTATCTTTTCTCTTTTAACAATTTTTCTAAATTTCCTGTCAAAACATATATAATCTTATATAGATATTTCGAATAACCATGGGTGTGGGTCGTGGGCAGCGGGCTTCTCTCGCGCGCCGAGCCTACCCATCCGTAACAACTGTCTTGATTTACCAACACTGCTCGAACTTTTTCCTCTTCGCTCTTCTCAATACGATCGAGCAACATCACCAGCTCAAGTCGAAGGTCATCGTACCTCGAACTTGAACCTGCAACGCGCGCGTCTTAGGGCGCCAACACAGCCCGAAGCATTATTAAATTAACATATATATATATATATATATATATATATATATATATATATATATATATATATATATATATACACACCTAACTCTCAATTTGCACGGTACTCGAATTGCATGGTTTCGATTTAAAACGGTTGAAGGAATGCGAAAAAACTTCCATTTACACGGCACTATTTCAGTTTAACACTGTCTCAGAATTGTAAAAAATATTTGCTTCAAAACAATTTTGCACTTATTTAAAAAAGCTCTCCATTTACACTGCTATTCAAAATAATAAGCACACACGCCACTGTAAAGATTTTCTTGCTTCCTTGCATCCTAACGATAACATAAACTTTCAAGTTCTCATTTTTTCTTCTGAAGTGTCTGTATCAATTCGAGATAACAACAGCGGAAATAGTTTCGACTTTAGAAAAAATAACAATTTAAACAAATGTGCCTTATAAATATTAGTAGTAAATATTGTATTTTAGATTGTGTGAAAATAATAGTCAGCCGTTATGGAAATAAAACAGTTAACATTAAATGCATGCTAGAAATCTATCTGGCCTGGTGTGGTTTTGAGTGGACATAACATTCCAATATTAGAGAATGAATACTTTGAGATCACAGGATTAGAACATCTAGTAGGAGGGAAAGGGTTCGATAATATGGCTTCTATTGAACCCATCTATTCTATTGAATCTAATACCATAATACCTAATATATCTATATTAATATACTTAATACCAATATACCAAATATACTTAATATACCTAATACTATATATATATATATATATATATATATATATATATATATATATAACCTTTTCCTATTTTCAGAATGAATTTGAAAATGAATATAAATTGAATTTTTATATGTGTAATCCTCTTAGTAGTGTAACTTAGAATGTTCTAAATTAATGCTATGATCTTATCGATATCGACTTCAAAATACATTTCTAGATTTTGAAAGATAATTTAAAGAAAAAGCTGTACCATGAAATTTTCCGAACCGCTTTTAAATCATGTAAACATTGCCGAGAGTTTCTCTTTAGACAGTAATAATTTTCTATTGGATAACTGTACTGATTTATCTTTACAGGAATAAAATAACATAAGGCAGCAAACACATATTCTTTTCCATTTTCTAAACTAAATTAAGTGTTTCTAAACTGAACAACATTAAACATTTTCTACTTCAAATGCTTAGAAATATCTAAATCATATAATTTAACTAATCTTAAATGTAATTCTAACAATTTGGCTAAATTCGTTTTTAAGAATAAAAGTTCTCTCACTCCATACAAAACATAAAAATTGTGTTTATCAAAAACGTTGAACGGTTAATTATTGATCATTTGTGATTGTGCTTACATGCTTTTCTACTTCAATGCCATAATTCTCAAAGCACTAAAGTATAGGGAATCTATAAGATAATCAATTACTAAGCATTGTTATTAGAACATTTTTCCGGTTTGTGGAATGAAAAAATAAATGATTTCTGAAAGTTAATCAGATTTGGAATGAAATTAGTATCTGTTTGATGTAAGAGATCTCTGTAGAGAAAAAAAGTGCACACTCGTTGATCAATCTGATACACATGTAAATCAAAAGACATATGATTTAGTTGATTACGAGTTCGAAGCCGTACCCCTGACATTATCGAATTTGAAAATAACATTACGTGCCTGTGAATTTGTAGCGAGTTTTATGAACATGTTCATTATTATGTATCGCACTGAAAATACAGCACATGCAGTAACAGTTTACACGGGAAATGGAAGTTTGTTTATATTCGATACTAGTTGATTTGAAGTGCCGGTCTGATGTTGATATAGTGTTTCAATTTGATTACGTTGAAATTAGTTTTTCAGTAAAAATAAATAAATTTGTACACGATATACAGGACCGTTACTCATCTGTGTTGCATTTGTTATATAATAATGTTACGGGAAATTGAATAATTTCGGGACGTTATTTCAATTTTAAACGAAATTGATAACGAATATACTGAACACACATCTTCATTCATTGTGTAAATATATATATATATATATATATATATATATATATAT
>CM068318.1:38705955-38820955 GCA_034766995.1 Acanthacorydalis orientalis | reverse complement strand
CTGAATATCATTACTTTATTCGTGTTGATAAGATAATGAATCAAATAAAAGAATTTATTTGTAAAAAACATATAATGTTAGTAATTAAAAATGTTTAAATCGATTTGAATTCCAAAGTCGTGAACTAAAATCGTGATTACAAGCGTCAAGTTTAAGCAATCTAAGTTATCTACTATTCAAATAACGAGTTTTCAGACAAAGCAAAAAAAAAATCCAGGAAAGTAATCTCATTTATTCTGTATTCATTACTCGTTAATGGAAAATCGAATCTTATTAATTTTTGATTTCACATATTTTTAACAGACTAAACTTCCAAATAGTGTAGATTAGTGGTGTCAATCTCCTATATGATCACGGGCCACTAAAATCATTTTAAGAGAATCTGCGGGCCCCAGACAAAAAAAGTTACCCAAAAAAAATGTAATCGGTGAAAAAAGGTCTTTTATTTATATTCGAAAATTACTCATTTAAATTTTACATTTATTTTTTTTAATGAATGTATAAAAATTAAAAAATGCAGCAATGTTAGATATTATTATCAGATGTTACAACAAAATTTGAATTAAGAGAAATTAAAAAAATTAGATATTTTTTACTAGAAACTTGGAATATTTTGGTAGAAATTATTTGATCAATATCGGGTGTATTTTTTTGTGACAGTGATATTTTTATTATATATATATATATATATATATATATATATATATATATATATATATATGTATACATTAAATGTTTATTTGTCAATCTTGACTTGTGTGAAGTCTTATCAGTCTTTACAATAGAAAATAATTGTTCACATAGGGTACGTACTAGCAAACTGCCAAGATTCTTTCTGCAAACATATGCATTTCAATAAAATATTCTGGCAAGTACAAAAAAATTTGGAATACCAACTTCATTATACTTTTAATACCGTATCACCGAATTTCAATCAATTCCGTTTGGATGTTACTTTTCGTTCCTTCGGTGTTAAAAGAAAACGTAGCACTAAATAGTAAACAAACATTTTCACATGTCTTAAGTCTTTCAAATCGGTTTTCAAATTCAAATAATATTAACCATTTGAAGCATATTTACTAAAATCACTACCGTAATATAATTCTTGATAATTTTTGCAAGTTGGAAAATGAACTTAATCGGAATTGACCATAAAATCATATTCCTTACAATATACTTAGATAATTTGCAATGTTTTAAAAATGTATTTTATATTTTTTTTAAATTCCATTTTATTATTTTAATAAAATCATCTTCAATATTTGAGCTGTGGGCCGCATGTTTGACATCACTGCTGTACATTTTTCTCAGTTATTTCATAACATTTTATAAAAAAAGTTATATTTTTGTCAATTAATTAATACCGTTTCTATTCTCAATGTTCTCTTTTTCATAAAATTCTATTACTTATTCATTATGTTTTATGAATATCTCAACTGCTAAATATTTTTTTTATATGAAAAGACATACCTTTATTTTCTGATAAATCAAAAATGTATGAAACTAGACACAATTATTTAAAAATTTCTCGAGAAAAAAATACTATAACCGTTCTAAAAAAGTATCTATTGTTTACTTCATAAAATTCAGTAGAGATTTACAAACTCGTTTATTTTTTAGTTTGAGTAAAATATGATTTACACCACTGTAGCTTTTAAGGGTTCATTTTTACCCGCGAGTCCGTCCAAATAAATCACTTTCATCGCTGCTTCTAGACCTCCCTGAATGCAACTGACGACGTTATTAGTCTTCTCCATCATGCTGCACTGACGTTTTAATATAAGAGAAAGATGCGTTTTTAGATTTTACATTAAAAGAGAGCATACTCTTCATATATTAATATTTACCCTCGAAATAAGCGCGAGTTAAATGTAAAAAAATATTTGGTTATAAAGTAGATCGTATTTCTGAGATTTAGATAATAAAATCAGTGTTTCTCAAAGTAGTTATATTTTAAAACTAAAGGTTTTTTTCAGAGTAAACAATAATGAATGACTATTTGTACTTTTAAAATTTACCTACACATTAGTAAAATAAATGTTGGTAAAATTTTGTTTAACCCTTAGCAAACTTTTTCCAACTAAAAAATAACATCAAATTATTTTTTTCTCAAATAATACCAAATTCGAAATTAAATTTAATATAAAAGCTATGATTATACAATAACGTACTTAAAGTTTTAGAAACACCCCTCAATTGATTATTTATAATTAATTTTGTATGAAACTAGGGGAGTTCGTTTTCTCCTCGTTGCTTTCACCAACCTCCGGGCTTACTGCGCTCACCCACTTTTCAATTACAAGCCTCTACATGTAACCAAATAAGACCGTAAACATATTTTTTGAAACTCATTTATGTCTTTATAATCATTATCGCAAATAGATTGCGACGTTGCTGTTTTATATATGAGATAAGCATTTTTGGTACCATGACACCTCGACGTCATAAATAAATAAGTCGACGTCATCGAATTTTTTGAGGATAATTTGATTTTATATATATATATATATATAGATTATATTCATATGTAAAAAAAAAGAAAAATATTTACCTTCATCCGTACCTCAGGTCTATTTCGACCCAACGGAAAATTTCCTTCCAAATATCTTCAAAAATATAAACATTACAAATGTGTAACTTACTGACTTTGTCAGATATGTTCTAATAAAATATTACACAAAAAATCAATAAATTATGATGAATCATTACGCCGCTAGAAAATAAGTAACACTAAAGATCATTAGGTCTTAAATGATCCACATTAATTTCTAGTACTTCATTTGCTGTTATTTATATTATTTTGAATGTAAAATATATAATGAAGTGTGTTATCCTTCAAATTACCTTATAAAAAAATAAAGAGCTTGCAAGTGACACCGAGAAAAAGCCACAAATCATTTTATATTACAATAAGACCAATTGTGGTGTTGATACAATTGATAAAAAGAGAGCTTGTTGCACTTGTAAAAGGAAAACAAACAGATGGCCAGTTGTTGTGTTCTCGAACACATTAAACGTGTCAGTAAAAAATGCATTTGTGCTTTTCACTAGTGTTTTCCCGGATTAGAACATCAATAAACATCATAGACGACGGCTCTTTATCGAAACACTGGGTGAATCTTTGATAAAAGAGCATATGGGTAGAAGAGTTAATCCCCCGTCGTCTCTAAACAGTTAATTTTTAATAGCTAGCCTTACAGCATCTAACACACAACACTTCACTGACGACATCTACGAATGAACAAACCGATAAAAAAGGGGCTGCTGTAGTTTTTGCGAAAAGCCGGACAGCAAGCAGACATCAACTGCAAACTATTTAACAAATTTATCTGCAAAACTCGTACCAAATCTGTGTCCCCAATCTATGAACTTATGTATTTGTGTATTCAATTTATTTTTTCTATTGAATTTTGTATATTATTTTGTTTTTATTTTAATTAAACCAGAATTTTATTGGTTATTGCTTTTTTGTATAGATCCATGTATGGGTCTATTTTGATCCTAAGGACTTTAGTGTTACTTATTTTGGGGAACAGACAAAGGTTAATATCGTAGACATGTTAATATTTTTCCAAACATATTTATCTATTTTTCATTACATTCTTTATTCATAAAAATCTTCAAATAGCTTAAAACATCATATTCTACAAATCAAATTTTCACTCACAGTTCAAACCACACTTGTTTGGGATCTAAAATGTTCATTAATTAATTGTTGATCACTTTTGATTGTTGTTTATTTAATGACGATGTCACAGTTCTCCAATCTTTTTTAAATCTAGTTTTACTCTGTAGTAGTGCTCTTGGAATGATGAAACTGTCAGCAAAATGAACGAAAACAATAAATAAAAATGAATATTTATCAATTATTGATTATTTTTGATCAGAAAAAAGTTTTATATGTTGTACTGAGCGATAAATTCATTCATGAAAGTGAATTTGGTCATAATACAAAAACTATATTGTGATAACATTTTAAATAATATATAATTATTCTTCTATTATAAAATATACATAAGTATTTATTCAAATTCATAACATGTTATGCGAAATAAGTCTTAAATTTACTGCGGTAGCAGAATCGACACAGAATAAAATCGTATAACGAAAACGAAAGCTTATTTACTTATGCACCATCGTGCTTCCCTGTTCTTTTGTATTTCATCCCACAACGTTTTCACTTCAGCTCTCACGTTTCATGTTAATCTAAATAAGCCTTTAATATTTCTATTTATTAATACAGATTTTTAGGCTGGTTTGTATCTTATAGTATTGACATCTAAATACGAATTGAAATTAAAAACCCCGTTGTAAATTTGATTTATGTACAAAGATGTAAATAATTCAATTTGAATTGTTGCTAGTATTTTGGAATATTTATCAGCATTTTTACGGTGATGTGCTTTAAAGTTTATTGTATATGAAAATTTGTCCATAAACTTATGGTCAGATTTTAATTAGAATTTCAAAGATAATAATTAAAAATATTCTTCTATTTTCATTTATTACTTTATTTTATTTAGATACTGATATTTAATTTTGAAACCGCTCTTATGTTCTATAGTTTATTACAGATTACAAGAAAATAGGTTACTTCGTACTGATTTGAAGAATTTATTTCTAAAATGACTTTTAGATTTTTTCTTTGATATCTAGTATCGAATAGAATAAGCAATTTTTGTAATAAAATTAAAAGATTTTTCTTGTATTTCATTATTCAATCATAGTTTATTTTTGAATTATAAAAAAAACAAAATATCTCTAATTTGTTTGCATTTTAAACGTTTGTGTACTTGTAATGCTCAAAAGTCATTAAGACTAATTTGAATGATTTTCGTTCTAAGTGATGATTCAATTAGGATTAAAAACTTTCTTAAATATATTTCACTTTGAACTATTTTTATAAATTTATTTATAGATAGAAAAATATTTTCACATGCCTTTAATAAGTGTAACACTTCAATTAAAGAAAATTTGGTATAGGAGTTTATAAAATTTTCAAAAATGGGCATATCAGTCAATATATAGATAAATGATTTTTTTCATTTATGTGTATATTTGACCAATCACGTTAAATTGAGAATTAAAAAAGGGCAGGCAAATGATGAAACAGAAGCTTCGGTATTTGGCAAATATAGAGTGATTCAATTTAGGCTTCCACATGAAAGTATTAAAATAGGGCGTAGGAGTTAAGAAAAGTCATGTTATTTTTTATTTAGTACTGTAAAATACAATTAAACTAAAATACTAAATGAGAGAAAACATGTTTTGTTTATTTTTGCGTTTTTTTAATACTTTCGTGTAGAAGCCTAGGTTGAATCACCCTAATAACTAACCAATCTAAAATAAACTAACCAACCTAATAATAATCAACCTAATAACTGTCAATTTTTTTGGTATGTTTAACAATAGAATGAGAATCAGTGTTTCGTCGATATTTGAATAATAATTATTTTAATTTTGATTAACAAATCAGTTAATTAATGATTTTACAGACTTACTTGTACCCGAAATTATTTAACCAATAAAAATCCAGTGTCCCAAATCATATTAAATTGGATAACATGCGTGCATACTTTCCAATTACTAGTCATAATTATAGATGTAAATACTACAGTACAAAATCTACAACAAAACTTTTTTAGCTTCAGTCTACAAAAAAAAATAAAAATTACTAAAATATGAATATATAGTTAATATTACTAAGGAGTTATGCCTGCTGCTCACTGCGCACTCTCACCCCCGAGATGAGGGCTTCCAACCCCTCTATCTGACACTCATTTTTCTGTAACAAATAGCAAAAAAATACAAATTACACGCACATAGAATCTCCGTAAAATGTAAGTAATAAAATTTTTATTGGAAAAGTTTATAAAAATCAACAACAAAATACAACTTTAAAATGTGTAACAATTTTCTTACTGTAAATCTTCAGCGAATACATTTTAAATAAATTTCTTATCAGTTTTACACTGAAATCGTATATCCTTTTTCGTTGTACGCCACTAAGAGAGCTATATACATGTCACTGATGTCAACCAATTAAATCATGAATAAAATTTCCAAAAAGTGTCTAATGAACTGACTTTTAATTATAGGGAGACAAATAAAAATAAAATATATTTAATGTTTTCACAATATGGATATGACATTATGACTGAATTCACATTACAAATCAATTCTTTTTAAACTCATAAAACCACGAAGAGTTTTTTGTCAAAAAAGTTCAATAAATCATTATTGATTATTTTTAAGTATTATTTATGCCCATTTGGTGATTCCATTACTCTTATATCGTCAAATATCGGATTCTCCGTTTTAATAAAATATAATTTCACTAATAAAATTCGATTTAAAATTTTATTCTATAGATGAGAAATAAGAAGTATATTTTCCATTTCAAAAATCATCTGAATTGAATAGACTTTCCGATAGCAAAAAGTAGATTTATTATGGAATTGTTTTATACAAAATTATAACAAAAACAAATATTTTGAAGTCATTCATTCATAAAATAACAAATTAATAATGATAGGTCTTATGAATGTTTCATTTTTGTATCTAAAGATTGCACACCTACTAAAGACAATAACAGAAAACGGAAACTCATGTGATGCAAAAGGACAGGGATAAAAAAGACAACGCTTCAACCGGATCACAAGTATAAAAATATACAACTTTAATTTTCTTTTATTTGGACTATGATTCAATTGTTTCAAGAATTCTGGTCTTATATTGCTCAATCCTTTGAAAAAATAATACATGTTCTTTATTCATCTAACGACCTTATATTAAGCATATGCACACACACATATACATACATACACACACATTAATGTACAGACACCCATACATACACACATATCCATATACCACATACACACACAAACACACACACACATATATACATACACACATTTATATATATATATATATATATATATATATATATATATAATATGTATATGTATATGTGAATAATTGTATGAGTTGCACATGTATGTTAGCTATTTCAACTGAAAATTCCAAAAGAAATAAAGTGTTTGTACATCTCATTCGATTCGATGTTCAAAGTTTTCTGGGCAATAATGTTCGCCGTCGAAAACTAGTTGAGTTTCGTCATGTCAGCAATGTTATACATAATTAAAGTACACAAAACACTTGTCGCTTTTAGTGTGTTAGTTCACTGAATGTTGGTGCAACAACAGCATATGTTGTTTGTAACTGTTTACAGTTACCCAGACTGTAGTTAAAATTTGAGTATGGGTGAAAATTCGATCGGTACAGATTTTCCCGTCGAACAATGCACTATCGTTCAATCGCCATGTTCGATTTCTATTGTTTTGATATCAGTGGATTTTTGACGCTTCGAAACACATTTAACAACTGCAAATGGTCACACAATAATTCGATAATTTCATACGGTTTTCGTAGTTCAGTAGCTGTGTGGGAAAATCATTTATTAAATAAACAAATTGATATTTGTGTTATCGTATTGAGATTTATTAAGAAAAATATTGTTTCATCGCAGATTAAAAGCTGTTTGGAATTCATTGATTTACTATATCTAAAATATGTGCAACATAAAATCAGTCTTTTTTTTAAAAGTTGAACGAATCTCTCGACTGACATGAATTTAAAATATTAATTGAATACATATTTCTTAAAATTAAAAAATATAATTCATTGTTTTAAGGTTGTTTGTAACTTATCGCTTTGAAGATCTATTATCGTTATTCAATTGCGCACAAGCGACAATCAAAAATGATTTATTGAACATTTTTGTCCAGGGAAAAATTAGTTCAAGGGTGATAACATATTGTGTTTGTACATCCCTTATTTTTTTAGAAAACCGACGATTTTATGGCCTTGTTTACTTTCTTCGTGAAAACCTTCAAAGCCACTACTTTCTACGTGAAAGATAAGCGTTTATTCTTGTAATAAACTAAACTAAACACATAGGAACTCGTATGCTACTAAGTTGTATAGAAAATTCTATTTCCTGCGGCTTAATATTTTCAAACAGCTTGTAGATGAAAATCGTTTATAAAATATTTCAATTTATCTGCAGCATTTCTCTCTACCGACATATCTACAGATACTGAATGAAAATACAAATAGTATACAAAAAAGAATTTTCTCTTTATTAATTCTCACATACACACAAATGTTTATAACTCATGTTCAATTTTATCAACACGTCTTCAATTTTCATATTCTGTATCTGGAAATTAAAAGTTAATATTTTCTTTAAAAATTTAAGAAGATCACAAATACAGATTTGTTTTAGAAGATAAAATGTTTCGATGAAACATTACTTACATTGTAAAAAAAGAACATATAGTGTTTATTTTTTCATATAAATCTCTATAAAAAATTAACAGATTCGCAAACTATATAAATCTTTTTCTCTTCTTTAAAAAAATCGATGTTATTTTAAGAGTCATTCGTTTATATTCCACTCTTCGTGCTATTCCGGAATCCGTCTATCAACGATTGAAATATTTTTCCTTTCCCTTTTCCATCCCTATTTATATATGAAATTGTAACAAACTTACATACATTTTCATATTCATCGAAACGAAAATATCAAAGCTTCCACTCACATAACCCGCTATACGAACATTCCATGAAATCTAATCTTATTGCATATCATTGAAATAGGTCCGTTGAAATCCAGAACCGGAATTGAACTTATCGTTATTACAAAATCGCCAGCTGTCCTGTTAGTACCTAACTACAATAACGTGCTTTACAATCTTTATTTTAGTTCGGTTCGTACGTATAGAATGTGTGTTTGTGTGTCTGTATGTGTATGTAGAATTGGAATTGTACGTCGACAGAGACGAACATGTACAAGATGTACGAACCGAGCATAACGTCAACTTTATCGAACACAGTGTTTCGGTAAAAACACATATCAATGGATGTACAGTATGCGAAGCACGCAAAACCAGTAAACATAACGAGTTGTAAACCAACATCCCCTTATATGTCCTTTTATTGTGCCACTGTCAGGGTTGTATAATTTTACTGAACAGTTGTTTCTCTTTCTTTATAGGAATTTGATGTGCATATTTAATAAAGCGTCGAAATTTAGAAATCTGTAATCAGATATTTCTTTCATGTATCGATTTTTATGGTCATATCAATATATAATTTGTCTCTGCACATTTATAGGATTTATAACATGACTTCTTTTTCATTTTCTCTCTCCCCCCCTCTCTCTCTCTCTTTCTATTTATCTATCCATCTATATATATATAGAGAGAGAGAGAGAGTTAGTTAGAGAGAGAGTTGTTCGAATATTTTTGTGTTATATAACAGAATACATATCTTATACCAATTTAAAAATATAAGATAGAGGAAGTCAACAAATGACAAGGAATCTTTCATCTTTACTGCTCTTACTAAAATTACTGCTTACTGCTCTTACTAAAACAATTAATGCTATCGTTGATAATAAGATTAGATAAAAATAGAAAAAGAATCAGAGTATTAAAAACAAAGGTGGCAGAACGCTATCAATATATATGAATTCGGTTTCATTTCCACTTAAGTTATATTATTGTTTCTTTTTTCTGTTTACATAATACAAAAATACTCTAAGCGTCCAGTGTATGTACATGTGTATGTATGTATATATATATATATATATAATCTTTAGTAAATCTAAAAATGCTTAAATAAAATTTAAATAACAAAATGCATGTAAAATGTATTAATAATGTCATGGTTTAATATTGTTTAAAGTTATTATCTGTTGACCTAATCTCTTCTATATTTAATATTTTATTTATTAATAGAAAATTCAGATACTATTTTTGATAAAATATAGACGATATCTTTATGAATTCTTCTAGTATAAAAATCTCTTATAAAATTATTTTTTTTATGATTTTAATGAATATTTTTTTCTTAAAAGTGTACCTTTAACTGATTTTACTATTTGTTTTATTTATTTATTTAGGTCACTTTTTCATCTGTTCAGTTTTATTAGGAATTCTTACTAAAAATGAAACTGCCTGAATATTGCCTGTGCACTTTTTCAATACGTGGTATTAAACATACTTGGAACATAAATAAACTTTCATGAAATTCAACCAGTTAATTGATACTCCTGAGGCCAATTCCAGTTCGATACTTGACTATTCTGCGACTTCTTTGACAATATTGATACTTCAAAGTGTAGTATTTTAACATTTTGCACTGCAAACAATTAGGCTGTACAGCAGATCAGAAGTTTGTTTATTACGAATTAGGATAGAGTATGATAAACATAGACCAGTATATAAACACCTGATGACACTGATGGACGAACACTTATCAAAGCTTTTATCTGTAAATAATAAAATGTGAGCAGTGACACTGATCGTAGAACGCCCTTAAGTACCTGGGCAGTATAGCTAGCCTTGTGGGTGCAAAGGGTTAAATTAAATACACATTTTTTTTAATATCATGTATTATTAATTTCAATATACTCAATTTTATCTTATCGACACAATATTTCTGTATGATTTATATAATATTATAAACAGTTTTCCCTTTTTTTCGAAAAAAAATTTAAAATAAACATCAATTTACAAGATTAAATATATTCATTTGTTTTATATTTTGTAAAAAAATATTATTCACTGAATTATTTTTTCTATTTATACCGAATTTCCATACACACCGTTTTTTCAGATTACTTGCTTATTAGATTTGATTGTGTTAATTAATAATAATTTAAACATCAGTTTGTAACAAAAGATTATTAATAATAATCTCTCTTAATTGTAAATATATTTTCAATTAATAAATAATTGAAAATGTACTTATATACTATATAAATGAATTTATATTATTTATGTATTTATTTTTATATAAAAGAGTATATTCAGCTCATAAATTTTAAAAATATAATTTTCTTCCTCAAGAAGTAATAAATTATGTTTATAATGAGCAAAAATTTACTTCAGAGAAATATGGTCTACATTTAAAAATTATATGTGTATATATATATATATATAAACATTTTAAAAATCTATTTCGTTATTATTAAAAAATAAAACATTTTTATCTTCAACATGACATGATTATTATTTATTATGTCATAAACGTATAAGATTTTGTTTTATCAAGGGACTCTCTCGTACGTGCGACTTGAACTTTATTTTATCCCTTGTTGTATTAATGAATGTAAATAAATATCTAACTCCGTTTCTGTAAGCTGCTTTATATTCTTGAAAACGGTAATTGTTAGATAATCTGTACTCGTTCTGAATATCATTTTTAATCAACTGTAAAATATTGTCAATGTGACCATACTCTCTAGTTGTCTTCTACCATTATCTCGTTCATAGTTTTTCTGTTTATAAAAAAATTGTCTTTGTGTACATCATTTTATTTTTATTTATTTAAATCTGAAATGTTTACTATTAACTTCTAAGTACTTTCTTACATACATATATATATATATATATATATATATATATATATATATACATATATATATATATATATATATATACATATATATATATATATACATATATATATATATATATATATATATATATACATACATATGTATGTATATATATATATACATATATATATACATATATATATATATATATATATATATATATGTATGTATGTATCTTAGTACAGGGCCAAATTTACGCTAGGTGTAGCCCTTTGGCTACCAATTAAATGCCTCCTCCCCAAATTTTATCTAAATGAATGAAGATGAATCCATGAATGTTGGTTATTCTGAGAACATTTCAGCAGAAAAAAATTTAATGATCACTAAAAAAATTATAAAAAAAAATGCAAATTGATATGTAGTAAATAAACCATATAACGTACATTTAGATTTAATTGTGCACATTTTTTAGATTTAATTTTTCATTTCACATTTGAGATACCTGTAAATCGAAATTATGATTGAAGATAAAGTTCACAACTTTTCCAAATTTTGCACCCTGGGCTGTGGCTTATATTGCCTCTGTCTAAATTTATTCTCTGTCTTTCTCTCTCTCTCTCTCTCTCTCTATATATATATATATATATATATATATATATATATATATATATATATATATATATATTTATATATATATACATATATATATATATATATATATATATTTATATATATATATATATATATAATAAGTTTTATATTTCATTTTAATATTAATTATATTCAAATGTTTAGTCTATATTCCTGTTTTGTATTCAATAGTGTTTTTATCAAACTTTACAATGTCATATTTAGTCCGTTAGAAATGTAATCGATCGTTTGTTTATCTTCAAAAAAACTTATTATTCTTATCTTTAGTATAACGCCCAAAAATGTTCACAAAAATTAAAAACGATAATAGCAGACAAGAATGTTCATATTTGAATTCAAGTAACTCATTTACATCCAAATAACATTATTAGTATCTTTATACGTTCAAAGATAAATATTCAAGTTTATATACTGGAGTGATTAGGATATCAATATTCTAATTTGTATGTTTATATATATATACATATATTATCTAAAAATGTATTATTCAAATTTACGTTTGGTATATTTTATGACAGTATTACAACATTTATATTTTGAAGTAGCAATTAAATAAATACCTCATTTTTTTGAAGAATGAACCCAATCTCAAAATCTATTTACATTTTTAGTACATTGTTTACATTCATTAATAACTTAATGGCGACGTCTCATATATATATGTATATATATATATATATATATATATATATATATACAATTGATAATTAGTCTGATTTATTTTTAACAAAAATACTTCTCTATCTGAATATTCGAAAATTAATATAAATGCATCTTTTTATTGTGTACTAAAAAAAAATTTTATAATTTTTCTAGATTTCTGATTGTGTATAATCATCTTTTATAGCAATTGAATTGTAATGTACATACATATATATATATATATATATATATATATATATATATATATATATATATATTTCTCATCTCTTATTTCTGTCGTCTATAAATAATAGAACTTTATTTCCAATCAAACGACTGGCACTCATTCTGTACAAACATATGGAGAATAGTAGAATCGCATTAATACTTGTCTTGAAAACCTTACAATCTCTATAACCCGGCTGATCATTGCAAGTGTCAAAAATTGTTAGTTTGAGATTCTAAGATTGTTCATTATGAATATATATATATATATATATATACACGCTTTACTGTAGTAGTGTGTAGTCGTAATTCACAAACATAGAGCTCTCCAGTCCATAATCCTCGTATTCTGAAACTATGTTACCTTTAACTCTACTTTTAAACATCAACTGATGCATGAGTAATGATAGTACGGAGTAAGGCTAGTAATCATTTTTTTCTCTACCTTGTCGCTCTAAATATAATGTACTCACATTAAAATTCGCAGAACCAATAATCAAAAATGATCAATAGTGATTTATTGAGCATTTTAAACTAATTTTTTAGTGATTTTTAAAGTCAAAAGAGAATATAATTGTGAAACATGAATAATGGCTCATATAACCGACAATGAGCTAAGCTAGCTGAAATAGCATAGTGATCATAGAAAAGAAAGAAGTTTGGTTAACTTTTAAGTATTGATCAGTTTTAATTCTATCAACCTAGTTTATTAGGTTGGTAGGAAAATCATTGCGGTTTTTTTTTAATTCTGACCTTAATTTTTTTTAATCAAAGTGTCATTTCATCGTGTTCATGTTAATATCACTTTAAAGTGCATTTTCTGGTCTATATTTTTGTAAAATCTACTTTGGTTTTATTATTAATTTTGCTTTAAATTGGGCTATTGAATTAAAGATGGAAAAGAAGAAAATAATAGCAATTTTTTGTACGAGTTCAAAATGGATAGTAAGGCAGCAGAAACTGTTAGCAAACTAAACGATACTTTTGATGTGAGTACTGCTAAAGAACGTATGGTGCAATAGTTGTTACAAAAATTTCATGAAAGAGACGAAAGCCTTGAAGGTGAAGAAGGTTGCGGGTGTCCTTCTTCATTTCATAATAACCAACTGAAAGCGTTAGTTGAATCAGAAACACACACAACAATTTGAGAGCTTGCACAAAAGATAGGCGTTAGTCATCCAATAATTCTGGACCACTTAAAACAGCTAGAAAAATCAAAAAGCTTGAAATGTATATAAATTTTAAGGTCATAAACCTGAATTATTTTTCTACCAACCGAATATTACCGTGTTTAAATAAATTGTCTACTACTAAAACACTCAACTGTACTACATAAATAAGTAGACACCATACAGTATGTATTTTATGCAAGAATGTCTATATTCGAGATAAATTTATTGAAGTTTCTAATATTTTAAAATAATAACCAACAATCGATCCAGGATTCAGTCTAAACTTTCAAAAACATATATCTTTCCCTAATAAAAGAACTTCTCGATTAATAAACAAGCTTAAATCTTTGTAGTATTTTAATAATTTGACTTGAAACTATTTCCTGTGCCAAGCAATAAAAAAAATTGTTACTATCTGGAAATATTTAATGTGTTTACTATTACTATTTTTTTAAAAAAAAATACCTTTTCTGTTTTCAACGATAAATGTGCCCTATTCGTATTAGACAAGCCTCTAAATGTATGTGTGTGTATATAAATGAATTTATGTTTATATATATATATATATATATATATATATATATATATATATATATATATGTATAAATATATATATATATATATATATATATATATATATATATATTATTTTTATATATATATATATTTTTTTTTTATATTCTTTATTGAGATATACATACTTTATTAATCTTATATACATTGCACATTTCATTCTACTTTTACATGTTAGTGACAAAATTTGAACGTGATAGATACAAACCTTAGCTATTCTACTACATTTTAATTATAGTTCACTTACTATACTTTACTATATGTATATATTTATTTATTTCATACATTCTATACTTAAACTAAATTTTAATTACCAGTCTTTTGAAGCAATTCTTTAAAAACTTTACTAAATTGACCACATGCACTGATTCCATAAATACATTGATACTAGTCTGATTGATATCGGGAAGTAGGCTTTCTCTTAATAGTTCCGGCCCTTGACATTCCTTTAGTATATGAATATTGTTTATGTGCCCATAGCAAAGCTTAATATATATATATATATATATATATATATATATATTAATATGTATATATATATATATATATATATATATATATACACATATAAAAATATTAATTAATTCTGGAAATATTAAATGCCCTATGCTTAAACATCCAATCATACATAAATCGAGCTACCGTTTGCGAAATGATCTTATTTTGACGTACACCTTCAATCCAATTTTAATTAAAACGAATTTCAATTAGTATCACTAAACTCATCGTGTTGATGAGTTTTTTTTTTCAAATTATCACAAACAATATTAACCGCAGCAGCGTTGCAGTGTGTCAGGTCAATGTACGAAATACGTAATTTCCTAACCCTGGCTGCTCTGTATTCAATGCGGAAAACAAAACGGCTTTTTGTGATAGTTTTTTAATCGCGGTATGTGCTGTTTTGAACCAAACAGGGGCAGAGGTATAGAGTATCTAACGAACACGAATTTTGTCACTGTGCTCGTGCACATATAATCATTCATATATATATATATATATATATATATATATATATATATATATATATATATATATATATATATATATACAATTTCAAATATTGCAATGTCTTGTGTACATCAAAAAACATATTAAGGTTTTTTCTATCCCTCTATCACGCTCCATATGTTTAATCTAAATACAGACATCATATATAAATATATATATATATATATATATATATATATGTGTGTGTGTGTAGTATGGAGTTTTATAATGAATTGTTACATGTATGTAGCGATAAATGAAAAAAAATACAACAAAAGTATTTGTTGTCTTGCTATAAAATAATTAGGTGAGGTAATTAGGTACTTGTAAAGAAGACTTATTATGACAATACCAGGTAAAAAATTCCACTGGTGTTTATTCACTTTTTGTTCATTATATATATATATATATATATATATATATATATATATATATATATATATATATATATATATATATGAAAAGATAACAAGATATAAAGCTAAATCGATAAAAATATAGTTCTGAAAAAACGTGAAAATATAATTAGTTCTCATAGAAACACATGGTAAAAAAATATATAATTATTATTTAATTCATACTAATTTTATTTGACATATTGTAAAATTCATTAGCATTAATCAGTTTCAGATAATTAATTACCTGATTTAATCATATTCAAATCAATATTAGTTCACGTTTATGGTCGAATGGTGCTATTGTTATTATGACTAGTTTAATGAGTAAATTCTATTATTCTGTTATTATATGTTAATAATAGATTATATTTACAGTAGTCATTTATTTAATTAAAAAGTTGAATTGAACAATTCCGTATAATTAAAAGCAATAATTTAATTCTGTTAGAACTGTTTTATTATCTGTGTAAAATAGTTGCGATGAACATAAATATCGTCTTTTGTATTTACACAGTAGTCACGCTTGGACCTTAGCGATTCTTTTATTGTCTTATTATACCAAAAATTCAGATATTTCAAATTTAAATGGATTCTTGTATATATTTTTTGGTTTAAAATTAAAGACAATAAACATTTCATTGAACACACTATCGATTTATTTCTTCATCTGAAGCTATTATCATATATCTTAAGTTAATTTATTTAGCTATATAGATAAATATAGAGGTGAATCAGTTTAGGCTTCCACATGGAAGTATTAAAAGTATGAGTAGAGGTTAAAAAAAATTAATATCATTTTGATTTAATATTTTAGTTCAATTCAATACCAAAATACAATTGAACTAAAATATGTTTTTTTAATTTGAACTGAGACATTTTTTTTATTTTTTTCTTTTTTAATACTTTCTTATGGAAGCCTAAGTTGAATCAACATATATTAGGTGTACAAGTCATCAGCAATAAGTGTCTTTATATTTAGGATTTATTTGAGTATGATTTCATCTAAATATTAGGTGTACAAATTAATTCGATCCATTTTTTATAGGAAACGAGTGTTCACAGAAAAATGAAATAGATTTCTTTTCTCAAAAATCCTCCATTATTTTGCATAGCTGTGCTCTATTTGCCGGGTAAATGACGAATCGCGTGTCGATAAATTATAACAGAAAATAATTCCAAATAAAATATGAAATGAGTCAATAAAGTTGCGATGCATTTTTGGATCCTTCTACTGTTTTAGTATATTTTGCATGTTTTATGCATCATTTCATCCTTCAAAGCTGAATAAATCATTTCCGTGGCTTCGACAGCATTTTTTTCGACTGAAATGTGAGAAATATGCAATCCCTAATATACTACTTTTCGGATGTCATCGTGTTCACTACTGTTTTGTGTGGTTATACCATCTGCTTGGTCAAAATACGTAGTGTTTGTAAATGTTAAATTTGGCACTTGAAATTCATAAAATGACGAAAAAATATTTTAATTTTGGACAAAGTTATAATTGATTCACTTTAAAGTCAAATTAATTTTCACAGTTAATAATTGCTGAATGGTTATTAGTAAAATGAATTTCGTATGGATGTACATAAAAGACTAATCACAATCTATTTAAAAATGCATCTACATTCAATCATTACTAAGGAATGACATATAACAAAATGAAATATAGTGAATTTATCATATTTTTTTATTTCAGTAATTTCAAAGTAGACCGTACCAAAGAAAACAAACAAAACACAAAAAAACTACCCCTCATAAAGAATATCATATACGTGCAAGAATATCTTTACAGGATACAGCATTGTGTCTGCATGTCAAAAATTGATCACGTTTTTCTTAACATGTCCCAGCTAAATAATATGAAACTCGTTGTACAAAATCCTGCATGGTGTATGCAAAAACATGAAGATGAATAAAAGTACATGGGAATGTGAATATTGTTTGATATCTTTTTAGACGTTCTCAAATGTTCCCAAATATATCGGTCGGGAATAAATTGTTATTTTTTTTCATTTCATTAATTTAGTAAATGCATTGATATATATATATATATATATATATATATATATATATATATATATATATATCTAGGAGACAATTTTTGTTTCACCTTTGCATTAAATTAAATATCACATCTTGTTCATAATAATAAAGGCACACATCTTGTTCATAGGAATAAATAATTATTTTTTTATTTTCCTTAATTTAGTATATACATTGATATATATATATTCTGCAAGAGAGTTTTTGTTTTACCCTTGCATTATATTAAATATCACATCTTGTTCATAATAATAAAGGAACACATCTTGTTCATAGGAATAAATAATTATTTTTTTCTTTTCCTTAATTTAGTATATACATTGATATATATATATATATATATATATATATATATATATATATATATATATATATATATATTCTAGGAGACAGTTTTTGTTTCATCTTTGTATTAAATTAAATGTCACGTCTTATTCATAATAATAAATGAACAAATCTTGTTCATAGAAATAAATTATTAGTTTTTCTTTTCCTTAATTTATTAAATACATTAGTGTATATATATATATATATATATATATATATATATATATATATATATATATATATTCTACAAGAGAGTTTTTGTTTTACCCTTGCATTAAATTAAATATCACATCTTGTTTATAATAATAATGGAACTCATCTTGTTTTTAGGAATAAATTATTATTTTTTTCTTTTCCTTAATTTAGTAAATACATTGATGTATATATATATATATATATATATATATATATATATATATATATATATAAAATATATATATATTTATATATATATATATATATATATATATATGTATATGTATATATATATATATTCTACAATAGAGTTTTTGTTTTACCCTTGCATTAGATTATTATTTTGTTCACAGTAAAATCAAAATAAATATAGAATGAATAGATTAACAACATCCATTTTATATAAAAATTGAATAAATAATATTAAAGTAAATTTTCTTTTTTCTATTGATAACACAAACAAACAAATATTTCTTCAATGATATCTAAATAAAAAAAAAACATTAATCTCCAATTTAAATGCTCAGTTGTTTCTCCTGTTAAATAAACGTTTACATCTAAGAAACAAATATATAAAATTAAGAAGCAGATAATCATTCAATTGAAGAATAAAACTAGCTCTAACGGAAACCGATATTTATCTATTTTCTATTATCGACAATTTATTTAAATTTAAAAAAACATCTTAATTAGTAATTTGTTTTATAATAAACGTAACTGCCTTATAATTTTCATTTCACTACCAGTCGGTCTGTTTATGAAATCAACGTTGATTAAAGTTCAACAACCTCTCAATAGTATATTAATCATATTTATGAACACCAGTATTTGACATTCGAGTTAGTTTTTGCTCCGGTGATTTTTAATATTCGTTAACATTATCAATAAATTGTTCGATGGTGCGACATTTTTTTTATAATTGATTAATTAACACTTTCTGGTTTTGATCTGGGCGATTGTAGTATAACAAACGCAGTATATATATATATATATATATATATATATATATATATATATATATATGTGTGTGTGTGTGTGTGTATGTGTTTCTGTGGCTATATTTGATTAAACTAACTCTTTTAATTGAAAATAAAATTAATAACGTCAAATCTTATTTATTATTTTATAATATAGCTTGATTCCTCTTAATTATTTGCTTTTTAAAACGCTTATTGAAAATGCATCTTGCAATTAGAAAAAAGTATCTATTAAACAGTGCAATGGTATTTTAGTAAATTACACTTCAAATTGTATTGTTATAAATTTTAACACATTAACCTACAGAGAAAGTAAACAATATTTTTCTCAAAAAAATGGTATCAAAAAAACAATTTAAATATAGAAGATATATTATTGTGATAATAATTTATTCTGTGCATTTTTTAATATTAGTTTTGTTTCATTGTAACGAAAGTTAGATAGAAAATAGATAGGTATCATTCGGTAGAACGTTATTCTCTATAGCTAAATCCATTTCTATCAAACAAATTTATTTACAATATAATGCAAATAAAAAAGACAATATTTCATAATTCTCATACTATTGTTTTTAATTCGAACTTGATTAAACGAGAAGATAACAATCTTGTCAGGATATTATTTACAAAATAATTTGTCTCAATAAAAATTAAGAAGTTATAAAATATTCAAAAGTATTAGGTTGATAGAAAAACGATTGCGTTATGATATTCAAATCTTTATACATTTTTCTATTTATGGTCCAGATCTGTTGGATTCTTGAATTGTTATGCGTGGTTCTGATTCAACTAACGCCTTCAGTAAGTCGTTATGAACTGAAGAAGGACGCCCGCGACTTTCATCTTCAAGGTTCTTATCCTCAGCACAAAATTTTTGGGACCACTATTGTACCGTACGTTCCTTAACAGTACCCACCTGAAGCCCGGTTCACATCTAGTCAGTAGTTTAGTAATTTAATCAAGTGATTTAGTAGAGTTTCTTAAATTAAGTTGAGTCAAACAAACATTCACACACGGCCATTAGTTTAGTTGAGCCGGTAATCTGGAGTCTAGTACCGAGTCAAGTATTGGTATAGTGTTAACTTAATTGTATAACTCTCAACTTTATGCATAATACTACCACTTTGTTTTAATGATATACAAGAAAAAAACTATAAAACTTATCAGAATGATATACTTTCGGCGATGGGAGTGTAAATTAATATTTCAACTATAAATATTAACTTCTTTTTGATATTTTATTGTCTTCAAGTATCCCATTGTCACATCACTTCTCTGAAAATAGAAATGAATGACAGAGGTTTATATACATTGTTGATTCCCTCTCCTTATTGATCTGGAGGAAAACCTTTTCATAATTGAAATATGTTGTCTGTTCTCTGAAAACCATAATTAGAATAATATAAATTAAATAAATTAGAATACATATTTTTGAGATGACTTTTTACATGATTTCTAGTAAATAATAATAAGATATTATGGGTATAGGCAATTAGTTTTCTATTGAATCGAATATTATTGTATTTGAAATTTCTATTTAACATTGAAATGTACATTCAATAGGTACATGACTGTACATTATTGCGCTTATTCTCCTGTACAATACGTTGATTTCTGTACCTAAACTACATTAAACGCACACGGACCTGTCTACATTCATTTAGTAAACAAATAAGTCCAATGGAAAGGTCTACTCGCCTGAAAAATAGAATGAACTTCTATTTACTAAACTCGACTCATGACTGGAACCTTGAAATTCACTCGGCTAAAATGTGAGTGTTCAGACTGGTCGAGTACTAAATTTCTCGATCAGTCGACTCTACTAAATTATTGGCTACGTGTGAACCGAACTTAAAATCCTAATAACCAATCAACCATCAAAAAAAAGAAAAGTATGTCGGATTTATTACTTACACCAGAAGATATTAGTTTTATATAATAAATCTTTCTATTTGAAAATTAAGATACTTCTGGATACTTTCTATAGGAAGATTAAGATTAGTCAAGATTATATAGAATTTTTGATTGTTTAGAAAAATGAATAATTCTATCCAGTGTTATACAATTTAAATCTACATATATGAGACTACGTATGAACCGGATTTAAACCATCGTTTAGTTTACGGGCAGTTCCTGTTGCTTTTTACCACCCGTTTTAAACTCATACAAAAATTGCTCTTATTTGCCTCTTTTCCATTTTTAATTCAATACCCCAATTTGAAACAAAATTAATAATAAAACCAAAGTCTTTGTTACCAAATTACAGACCAAAAAAATGTACTTTAAAATGATATTAACATTAATACGATAAAATGACACCTTCATTGAAAGAACAATAAGTTTGGAATTCAGAAAACAAAAATCGCAATTATTTTTCGACCAAATTAATACTTATATAATTTTATACCATCCTTATTATTCTAATTTTCTTTAATTGTAACCATTCTCCAAATTCATTGAAACTAAATTTGGAGAACCTTAATTACCTTATTAGTAATCTTAAGACTATGAAACAATTCTTGGAAAAAAATTATTTTTTTACAATGACTGTCAGCTGAATGACAATATCCGTATAAAAACTTATATTAGTTCAATTTCAATATGCGTCGTTATGTTCTGTGTGTGTGTACCACGAAAATATATCTCTGAAAGAGTTAAATTTCAAAAATTACTACATAAACGCAATCAAGAACATATTGCAAATATATAAACAGACAATATAAAATTTAAATTTAAAAACTGAAATTGAGAGTAAATTATTATTCAGTTTTATTCGTTATCGGGCATTATAGAAACTATTTTTTTGTTTAAAAAAACAAACAGAATATTTAAATCGATTATATTTCAAAATTCATACAAAAAATTGTTTTTATTTGCTTCTTTTCCATCATTAATTCTATAGCCCAATTTTAATCAAAATTTGTAATAAAACTAAAATCGATGTTACCGAAATACAGACAGAAAAGTGCACTTTAAAATGATATTAACATGGAACGATGAAATTACACTTCCTTTGAGAAAAATAAATTTAGAATACAGAAAACAAACACCGCATATTTCACTATAAGTCGCCAAAAACTGCTGTCTGATATTTACTTGAAAAATAAACATTATAAAAAAAATATTAATTTATATTCTGCAAAATTAAAGACAACAAATACGTTTCATGAATTACACACAGAGCTATTTACATTGTTCGTACAACGATAAATGAATTCTGTTACGATTATCCCGTTACAAACGATAAGTCAAAACAATAAATAACAAGAATGAATGTACGGCAATTTATTGTAGAAGTCCCATTACGTATAATAAAAATTCATAATAAATGCGGGTAAATAATTTATTACATAATTTTCTTCGACAATGTCGCACTCGTTTTATGACTAAATAAACATCATTACAAGGAAAACGGGTCCATGGGAACAATCAAACTACTCATGTTCGCACTCACATACATAAATAAACATAAATGCGTATATATATATATATATATATATATATATATATATATATATATTTATATAAATATATACATATATGTAAAAGATATATAAAATTATATTCTCATACGCCGTTGAAATAAATTATTAACAAGGTAGACAGAGTTTTTGAACTTTTACCAACCGTATTTATTACTTTTATATAAATATTTTTTTATCGGAAAAATTTTAAATTAGTTTTACTTTCAACTTGATGTATATATATATATTAAAGTATACAAACAGATGTTCATTTTAATGTGTATTCTTGCATGTTCATAGAATTTTATCTTCCCAACAATCTGAATGAAATACTGAGTATTTTTTCAAGTCTTCCTGTTTTTTTTTTAAAAAAAACGTAGAAGATTTTACATCTTTATAATCTCATATTTGTTTCGGAACGTTGTAGAATTTTCCGGAATGAGTGTATTTTGATTTCATTCCTAATTTATTTTAACACTTAGTGTATCGATAGGAAATTAATTTGCTGATTGTTAGTTTTGTTTTAATTATTTCCATTTTCTGCATAATTCCTTCGATTCGGTGTGCTGCAAAAGTTAGATTCGTAGAATTGTACATTTTCTCTATAAGAATGTTTCTGAATGATTGATAATGGAAATAATAATTATAATATTTTTATAATATTTTTTAATAATATTTTTATAACAAAAAGTGATTACCTTCAGTTATGCATAGAATAGAGTTCTGCAATATTATAAAACATTTTCGCTGCATACTTGAAAAAATTTCGTTGTAAACCCATTAATGGTTGGCAATAAGTTTCAGCCATTCTAACCATTTGAATCCTTTAAATAAATAACCTATTCGATATACGAAAAATCACTTTTTCCATAATGTAATCAGGAATTGAAGACGACGATTCAGATAAATAATTATAAACTAACCAGAAGTGTAAACTAAATAAATATCCGAAAGTAATATGAGAATATATGTGGGTCGGTTGATAAGTTTGGTAAAGTTCTATGATGTGGCGCCGCCATTCATTTGGTAACGTCACGGTTATCAAGCCACTTTTCAAACCAGAATAGGCGAGATTTCAACCAGAAGTGACGCGTTGTTCACGTTCTACAGATGTTTAAAACATGCATTGTAGCAGCTGCCGCAAAAATGGAAAAGATTCATCACCGCGGATGAAACCTGGATCCATCACTACTGACCTGAGTGGAAGCAGCAGTCAAATCAGTGGACAATGACTGGTGAAAGTGCTCCAAATAAGGCGAAGACCGTTTGATCGTCTGGAAAGGTTATGGACACTATTCTTTGGGATTCTTAATAAATCATCCTGATCTACTACTTAACGAAGGGAAAAACGATAACAGGAGCCTATTGTACAACATTATTGGATCGTTTGAAACAAGAGTAGAACAAACGGCCAAGATTGGCGCACAAAAAAATAGTTTTTCACTAGGACAACGCGCCGTCATACAAATCTACCGTCGCAATGGCAAAATTGCACGAATCAAGCTTCAAATTAATTCATCATCCACCTTATTCTCCGGACTTGACGCCGTGCGACTTCTTCCTCTATCCAAACTTGAAAATTTGGCTAAATGGGAAGAAATTCTTGTCGAATGAGGATACCATCCCCGCTGTCAATTTGATTTTGAAAACTCGCTGGACCAAGTATATAGCTCTCATTGGAAACTCTGTTGAGGAATAAAATTGTTTTTTTTAAAAAAAATGGTGTTTAACTTGCTTTTTTACCATACTTATCAAACTACCCGCGTATACTTCTCTCACTTTTGATTTAAATAATAAATTTATATCTAAAAAGAAATGATCAAACGTACTTACATGTGGAAATGAACGAAAAATAAACTTTATTGCAGAATTTTATACTCATAAACATCAAATCTTTTGTTGATATATTTTATATATATATATATATATATATATACTTATATGAACGTATACATATATAACCCATGTATCAAAATTTTCCTATTATAACTTTCAGTAACTACAGTTTCGGAGTCAAGTTCGCAGTTTAAGATACATTATTTTATCTTATGACAGCTTTTCGAGATACTTATTAAAGTCCATACACTAAATAATATATATATATATATATATAAATATTGAGCTATTTAATGTCAAATAATAACATCCGAACAAAAAACAGAAGTCATCGTCGCAAGACATTAATCTTCGACACACAATACGTTTCACTAAATGAAATATTATCAACTTAATATATCTACAGCTTTATGTATATATGTATATATAGAGAGAGAGAGAGAGCGATGAAGGGATATTTGTGTATGTATTGGATGTGAAACTTGACTTAAAATGAAAGAAATATTTTCGTAATATAGGTAAACACCAAAAAAAAGTTGAAAACAATGCGTCAGTAGAGATTATACTACGCCCACGTACGTAAGATGAAATTAAAGGAAAAAATAGATACACGGCATGTATGGCATGTAGAAAACACAGATAAAGGTACACGGTCCATCCGCTGAAAACAACAGCAGCTTCCGACAACAAAAACAATCCCTCATCTCCTTGACGCTGGCGACTACCACCCGAGGCGTATTTTGTTCGTCTGTTTCCACACTCTTTTCATCACGTTTGTATGTTCCTTGACTTTGTTTAGTAAGGTTATATATTTTCGAATAAGGGTTATTTGTTTAAATTAGATGAAGTAAGAAGAATGAAATTGTATATTTATTTACATGATGAATATCGTTTTAATTATATTAATTATATTTTTTCTTCTGTCTCTGTAATAACTCATTGAATTAAAAATTATCGTTTTAGGAACAATTTTTATTGCACTATCGAATTGGTACTGTGTCTAAATTTTATTATTTTTTAACGAATTATTTTTTCCTTCGGGCCACAAGTAAGAAAAAATCAATACTTAATTATTATTTATTTTTAATTATTACTTGTAAATATTTGAATAGCAATTCCATCATCCTCAACACTAAAATACATAAAAATCATTTTACATACAGTTAAAATACAGATTTTTCTATATCTCATCTCTGTGAGCATGATGGTTTATGGCATGATGATGCCATCATCATCTAAACACGCATAAGCAACAATCAATAATGATTAATTAGTTTTTAAACAATTTTAAAGGTTGGTAGGAAAATAATTGCGGTTTTTGTTTTCTGAATTCTAACTTTATCTTTTTCAAATGAAAGTGTCATTTCATCTTGTTCTTGTTAATATCACTTTAAGTAGATTTTTATTCTATATTTTGTTGGAATCGACTTTGGTTTTATTATGATTTTTTCTTCAAATTGAATTTTTGAATTAAAAATGAAAAAGAAGCAAATAAGAGCAATATTTTTTATGAGTTCAAAACGGATGGTGAAGCAGCAGAAACTACTCGTAAACTAAACGATGCTCCTGATATGAGTACTCTTAAGGATCATACAATTCAATGGAAGTTCGAAAAATTTCGTGCTGAGGACCAAAGCATTGAAGATGATGAAAGTCGTGGGCGTTCTTTAGTTCATAACGACCAACTGAAACTGTTAGTTGAATCAGAACCGCGCATAACAATTCGAGAGCTTGCACAAAAGTTAAGCGTTAGTCATCCAACAGTTCTAGACCATTTAAAGTCACTTAAATTAAAAAATGTATATGAATTTGAAGTTCATAACCCGCAGTTATTTTTCTATGATCCTAATAAAAAAGTGTGTGGATTGAGGAGTTAAAAGAAATGAATTTGAGAAAGATATTTTTTGCATTCTTAATTTCTTCAAGTTATTTTGATCATCTACTTCCAATCTATACATTGTTAGTGTTCTTCATCATTTTATAATCATGATACTTACTACTCTTACCCTCATACTACCCTCTACCCTCATACTACTATTTCGATCTCTTCTACTTTTCCCTTAATATATTATTTTCATTTTTTCTATATCAAAATTCAATATTTTCTTACTGTGCATTTTACAAAGTATTGTCTCTCCAAAGATTTTTTCACAGCAATGTTTGCAGTGTTACACGTTCTTTTATTAAAAATTGATAGCAAATCAGTAAATAACAAGCCCTTAATATTGTGCTGACAGTTTTAATTCGAATAAATGCCATCCTCAGGTGAATTTTGGTTTTCACAATCCGTCTGAAGGTATCAATCGAAACTAGTATAGCAGAGATCGAACTCTTTCTAAAATAATTATCATCAGTATTAAAATGAATATTTGCACAAGATATTTAAATAAATAACTCCAAATATTAATCTATTATTTATATTTGTCTATTTACATTATTTTTAATATTTTTAAAATCAGTGTTCTTTATAGGAGTATGTTTTAAATAAGATTATACATGGATACATCAGAATGTTAGGCTGATTATGTTGTTGGGGATAGTTTTTTGTTGTAGGCCTATTATGTGTATTTTGGAAAGGAGCACTATCATCTGATAGATGACAATATTATCAAGTGGACATTATTGTAACCCTCCAGAGGACAATTTTACTTTTAACAAATTCAGTGAAAAGTATATTTAACTTTCACAAGTAGATTCAATCAGCATGAGTCTTTTTTAAACCAGTTATTCCAAACATTTAAAAAAAATATTTTTAGCAAACATTGATTTTTTTAATTTTTTAGGTGATTAATATAATTTTTTAAAAAGAGTGGATATTTAATAAAAAAATAAACGAACCAATTTGGTTTTATGTACACTTTTACGAAAATAATAATGTTTTATTATTCTTTTTGATTCTTTCTTATCATAAATTGATCATCTCCCTCCTTTCTCACAAGTTACAAAAATTTTTAATAAAAAGTTATTGTTTTTTTTAATTGCTGCTTATACTCATTTTGATGTCAATGCCATCATCATCAAAATGATAAAGTACAGAAAAATCTCTACTTTCGATACAAATTTTGATTGTTTAGTATAAAATATTAAGTGTTATAATTTTCGAATAAAATTTTATCTATAACTCATGACTTTATTAAACCAATTGTAAATTATTTACACTTCTAAAACGAACTGAATGATGAACAAAAAACGTAATATTCTTTAATCCCGGATACGGGTTCATATGTCAATTATCATTGTGTTAACCACTCGTTAACGATCGTTTTTAATCATCTTTAATGAAGATATTACCGTATTAGTTACAAACATAACTTTACTGATTAATGATGAATATGGACATATATTGCAAGTAAAATTAATCCGTCTAAGAAGTGTTTGTGTGTAAAATGCACACAGGATGTTGAAGCAATCTGAAGTACATAACTGGTTTTAATGAATGACCGGTAAAATTCTACTCAAGCGGAACATTTGCACTGATAAAATGACATGAATTCTTTATATATATATATATATATATATATATATATATATATATATATATGTATATATATATGTATATATATATATATATATATGTATATATATATATATATATATATATATACATTTTTAAACCATGCACTAACTTTTAATTTCATATCTGAAGCGTAAAACTGGTTTCAGAGATAATTCATTTTATTCTCATACAACTCCAATCGAACAAACAGCATGCGGTCGTGCGATGCAGTAAGTTCCATCGTGACATATAATCTGGTTGAATGTATATCGTTTTGTTTTCGAAGTTGGTAACAGATATCGTCCATTATATAGGAACCGTGTTAATTGTCACAACGGTTGGATAGGTGAAGACAGAAATACCACTCTTGGAGTTTAGACGTCGTTATTATAATTGTTCGTCGATGTGGTCAGCGAAATGTGTGAACAGCAGCAATCGACTCTTGTATTTGTCGTTCGGAATACTGCAGACAGTATTGTATCTAATTTGTCAAAATTAGATACAATGCCGTAGTAATATATATATATATATATATATATATATATATATATATATATATATATATGTGCATTTATATGAGCCGTTGTTCTTGAAAGTGATATAAATCCATTTATTCATACATTGAAATATTTAAGAGCTTGCATTTGAATCAACTTAAAAATATTGACAAACGTTAGTCAATTCAGGTAATGGTTTTAGAACTAAAAACTTGTTAAATTTTATTATGCATTAATAATTAATAGAAATTTTATAGAAAATAAATGATGTTTTAGCTACAAATGGACTTATATCAGTTTCAATAATAAATTATGAAAAATATAGATTATAGTAATTTTAAATTTTTATTTTAATTGAAGTTCGCTTTTCTGAAATGTATTTTTTAATGTCAAAAATAATAATTAAAATGAAGACATTTAAGTAAACGAATAATCGAGTTTATTAAGAAATAATTTCAGTTATATTATAATGAATTTATAAATAAACAAGTATGAAAAGTAAATTACTTTGTTAAGATAACTAATAATAACAAACTTATTCATATTTCAGTCTTATTTCTCCTTTACACTTAGCATAGTGAAGTGTTTATGCTGAATAGGAGGTATGTAAGGTAGTAATCTCATCATATCTCTATATTCCTCTCTTGTTATAGGTCTTGAAGTTGCATACAGTGGTAACATAATAATTTTGCTGAAAGTTTTAGATCTTCCTCGTTTTCCGAATAAATCAAAAACTTTAAATTGTGTATTTTCTTCCATAAAGATTTTGTAGAAAATTTTGTGCGGTTCATCCCGTTTAAATCTCATCCAGCATATCTTCAAACAATGTATTATTTCTCCGTTCGTATTTTTTTTCCTGTTTGATGTTACCTCTTCTAGAGATTTGGTTGAGACAAAATCTTCTCGCTTCATTTCATATAGATGGAATCTATTTTTTTCGGAAATTCTTTATTACATTATAATAGTCTTGAGGAGTATATATATATATATATATATATATATATATATATATATATATGGTCCTTATTCCTTAGTACTGTTTCCACAACTCCAAAATCTGTCGTTTGGATGAAATGAATGACCCGACAACCGAAATTTAAGGTCAATAACGTTTATGTTATTGTCAGATGATTGAACAGTTCTTAACCACATCAATGCAAGCTTTATATTTCGGTTTTTATATTTTATTTATATTTCGGTTTTGGTTATATTTATGTTGGAATTGCGAAATACTAAACGAAATGAGTAAAATGACCTCTCGTCACTTCATCTGAGCAATAACACCGTTATCTTGTTTATGATGTTATGTTTTTAAGCCATTAGCTGTTATCCGCTGTAAAATCTTTAAGGACAGTGTACACTGAAGTCGTAATAATTAATAATTAATGCGATTAGAAGGTATTTTTTCAATTATCATTATTATGAATGAACTTATTCCACTTTCAACAAAAACATTCCTGCGATAACGATTTACAGTTCAACTTCTTTTGATTGATTTGTGAGGATATTGTACACCACTGACAGTGTGATTATAAATATAAAAAGATGATATCTATATCTGACTAAAACTACCATTAGCTCATTTTTTCCAAAAATGGATTATTCCACTTTAAAAAAAAAAACAGCTCATATATATATATATATATATATATATATATATATATATATATATATATATATATGTATATATACAGACATATCCAGATAGATATTGTCAATAAACCACTACACTTTTACTCTTTTTATAAAATTAACAAACTGTAATTAGTTTTCATTCAAATAAAAGTACAGTTTAAAATTGTTTTGTAACAATAATAAATATTAATAATAGCACAAGTATAAATATTTTTTCGCTCTTATATAACCATTTTTGTATTGTTATTTTCAAATATTTATCGTTAAGTTCTTCTTTGACAGCACGACAGCCCAAACCGATCGTTGGCCTCCTCAATTTTCTGCCTCCAGACATCCCTCTCTCTGTCAGTCCTCCATTTCTTTAGTCTCAATAGTTCCACTGCATCCTGCTCTACATTGTCTATCCATCTGAGTCTTGGTTTTCCCACAGGTCTTCCAGCCTAGTTGTCCATCCAAGTCTTTAGTACCTTTGAGACCGGAATCCGTTCGGTGTGATCTGCCTATCGCAAGCGGGGCGTTTTTATAAAGACCGATAATTTTGGTTCCTTGCAGAATTTATATAATTCAAAGTTGTAGCGTATTATCAATATACCTTCATCGTTTATTTCCCCTAATATCTTTCTCAACATTCTTCTTTCGACGGTGTCCAACATTTCTGCGTTCTTAGCTGGCATGATCCACACTTCACTTCCATAAAATATGACAGTACGGATGAGAGTTTTATATAATAGGATTTTGGTCTTCGTATGCATATTTTTGAATTTCATTATTGGCAATAGCATGAAATATGTTCTATTTTCTGCTACTATTCGTTTTTGAATTTCTTGAGATTCTTCATCTTCACTGGTGATGTTTGAGCCAAGATATGTGAAATTATTTACAACTCATCGTTATGTTACTCGACTTGTATTTTCAATAAGATCGACTTTAATTCTTGTACCATCTTCAGTTAGATTAATACTCCATTGTAGTACTTTTTTATTCTATCAAACCTAATGCCCTCCTTCTGTAACAAACATTTTGTATCGACCTCTTTATTCACTTGAAATTAATATCACTTTAATCCATATTTGTATTAACAAAGTTCGTATCATATTTGTGTAACTATAAATTTTCTAAATTACTATTATTATAATAACTACTACTATACTACAACCATGTAATTTTGAAATTGGTTTCAATATTTCTTGATTACATTCTCATTTCCTGAACAAATAAATGTAAAGACATTCTTGTTCTCTCTGCTATTTGTCTAATTTATTTATTCTTCACAATACAGTTCTGACAATATAGCAAATTCACTTTCGCAAATGACTTTTTTCATCTCACAAACAACAAAAATATTTATAACGAAATCATTATCGATTTATTGATTAATTGATCTGTGTACGCATTTCGATGACACGTTAAGCGCTACGCCGGTGTCTGGGGACCGGAACTGATCTTTCCGTTTAGGCGAGTCCAATCCCTAGGGACTGTCATTATGAAATTAAAAAAAGAAGACAAATCTGTATTTTTCGGAGAAATTTCTATATCAGAGTGTTCTGAATATGTTAAAATGGACATCAATATACTCATAAACAGCAATTAAAATGATTATTAATAATTCATTACATTTCACACCATTTTTAATCAGAAAGTGTTTTAATTTCTGACGTCAAAAAGAATGATGAAAAAATGATGAATGTTGATGAGAAAAGATTTGTGAAAATTAAGTATACGAGTACTTATCTCTAAATTTGTTAAAAGTAAAATGGTCCTCTAGAGGGTTACAATAGCATCCAGTTGATAGTATTATCATCTATTAGATGCCAGTGCCCTCCCCCTTCATAAACAACATAATAAGTCTAACATCTTTTAACATTTTTTACTCTCCCTAGAAGATGCCATATCGCCCTTGTTAATAACTACTACTTATATCATTAATAAAGGATGAAAGTAGTCAAATACAATGTAAAAAAAAAAAAACAGAACAAATATGAACAGTTCTAGTACTACTATTAAAACATATTTCTAATAAAAAAAATATCGACCAGTTTATCAATATTCTAATTGTTTGTTTTTATACCTGTGATCCCATTAATGTGTTGCTCTTATGGTCTACCTGAAGGTGGTATACGTACCGAAACTAGTTGTGACAAACAGACACTCTGATGATCATAATGAATGAATACCATCATGACAACATAATTATAACCACTACAAATTAACTGTTGTTACTGTGAATACAACAAACAATGAATTTAATCAATGATTTTAATTTTTTCGACACTCATACGATCGAAAAGAAAAAATCTACCTATTTTTATTTCTTTACAAATTTATTGAATATAAATAATTTAATTTATATATATATAATATATATATATATATATATATATACATATATATATATACATATATATATATATATATATATATATATATATATATATAATATATATATTCTTTATGAATAAAATGCCTTATATTCAAATATGTTTTGATCTACAGCTGGTGGTATAGCCCTACAGAGAAATATATATTAATTATCTGATATACAGTGTACAAAAAATATAAACATAGTACAGCATTATGAATCAAATCTTTTTTCAAGTAATCACAGCTTCATGCACAGCATAATTTCCCTTTTGAAAATGTTCACCAGTTGCTCACACATAACTGCATATACACCTTATATTAACTGTTATACACCTTAACTTCAAATGTACATCTTCATGGGATCACCCATAAACGATAAAAAAACACAATAAGAAATTGTTTACAATTTTTATAAAGAACAGAATATGGTGTTTGTGATAATGATTCATGAATAAAAATGAAGTTTATTTATATAAATCGACAAAAGTATATACCTTCTAGCAAGCTTATTAAATATCTCTATAACAGACTTGATAATTCTTTTTATAACAAACTTGTTGTTATAAATATATTTAAATAAAAAAGGTACTCTTTCTTATAGTTAAACAGTTTCAAAACTCTATAAACAATTACTACAATTCCTTGTTCTTTTTATCATTACAAAGTTGTTTATGCCAAAGTTTTATACTAATACATTTAAAAAAGAAAAAACGAATAATACGAAGATCTTAAATATAAAAAAGTTATTAAATATTTTCCTCGAATAATGTGAAATATATTATTAATCAAGACAGATTGAAAATAGAACATTTGGCACAAAACTTTGTTACATTGAAAACAAATCTATTCAAATAGTATTTTCATATTAAAGTATTTATGGAATTCTTAATTAAAAATCACTGTTAATGGGCGATGAACACGATTATTTCCTTCAAATATGTAATATTTTCCCTGTCTAATTTATTTTACTATATATATATATATATATATATATATATATATATATATATATATATATGTATGCACGACAAATATGTAAAATTTATTACAATCTTCTCTTCGTACAAAGTCAGCTATAAAATATCACAAATGTGAATGCTACACGTGACTTATTAATTGAAAATTTCATTAAAGGATTTAAGTAACGGTCCATAGAAACAGTAATACCCTTAAAATAATTCAAAACGTAACAAATTGTCATCAACAGAAATGAATGGCGAGGGTAGTTTTTATAATGGAGAGACTGTGAATGTTTGGCATTGTCGACGACGAGAAATGGTATTAGGGGGAATGTACGGAACGGCAAGCCGAGCCATTTAAAATTCAGATCGGCGGCAAGGTTGAATAATTGTCATAAATTAAAGCGGGAGCAGCCACTAGCGTCGTTACACTCTGGTGTCTGCTTTCAGTATTGAAATGTAAAAAAAAAATGTATCGTCACGAATTAGACAGCCCGTTCCTTGAATTTTTTGACAGTACTAATTAAATGCGTGTCTACCTTGTCTTTGAAGATATTTTACGCAGGAATACCATTTTATAAATTTCATATATATATATATATATATATATATATATATATATATATATATATTAGGTTGGTGCAAAAATAATTGCGGTTTTTTTCATTTTAACGCATTGACGACGGGTAATTTTTTGCTAAAATTTTCCTATACGTCGGGGGATTTTAATAATAGAAAAATATTTCAACAAGTTTAATTAAAACTGCGATATTTTTTTAGTAATTAAGATATTTTATTGAAATTTTCAGGAATGGTACATAAGTAACAATGGTATTATTTTTAGTGTGATATTTGGTAAAACAGCTCCCTATTTGTAACGGAATTTCACAGAATTTGAAAATATATTGTTTTGCTCTTTACCAAATATAGTTTACCGTGTGTCATGCCCTCACGGTCCCATTTATCCAACACCGGTTGCAGAACAGACAACATGATCTTTTGTAATCTTTTACTTTCTCCAGAGTATATTACAAGATTAATTACATATCCAAATTTATTTTCGCACACAGCCCCGTGCCAGCAACCCATATTTTATAATTTTAGACGGATTATACGTTCTAAAAAATAATCTTTTTCTCTAAGAAATCACATCTTCATCTAAAGAAATCTCATGTTCTAGTCTATAAAGTTCTTGAAATTTTAAAGGGAAGTGGTTCAAAACGGTTGAATTTTTATTAATCTGTTTAAATTAGATGTTAATCGGGTGTAACTATCAATAAATCGCACACTTGTCGCAAAACGAGAATTCTCGTTACCCGTCGGCAATGTCTTAAGTTTGTCGTCGATATTTCTATTTACCGTTATCTTTTGATATAGTCATGTGATATATCATTGTAGACGATGAAATTAGTACTACTGATTTCATCTTATGTTTGTTTTTTTCATTCCTTAGTATTGTCTAATATAACCTCTTAAATTAGTCATTGGAAAAAAGCATATTCGCGCGATTTTATTGTATGAGTTTCAATTGAGACCATAAAGCTTTATAAACTGCTCGAAATATCAAATTTGTTTTTGGTGAAGAATCAATTAGTGAACTTACAGTTCAACACTGGTTCTAAAAAAATCGTAATTAAAATGAAAGTCTTGATGATGATGAGGGTCGTGGACGTCCGTCAGCTATAGACAATAATGATTTAAGAACTATTACTGGAGAGATTATTGATTAAGATCTATTATTGAAGCGAACTCATGTAAGATAACACGAGATGTGGCAGGAGAACTCAATGTTGATCATTTAACAGTTGTTCTACATTTGAGTTTAATTGGAAAAACAAAAAGATGGATAAATGGATGCCGTATGAACTAAACGGACATCAAGCAACTCGGTGGTACGAAGTCTGCACTACGGTTCTTTTGCGTAACAGAAATGATCTCTTTCTTAATCGCATTGTTACATGTGATGAATAATGGATTTTCTACAACAATTGGAAACGTTCATCACAGTAGCTTGACTGGAAAGAAGCACCAAAACAGTTTCCTAAACCGAAACTTCATGAAAAAAAGATAATGGTCACTGTTTGGTGGTCGGCAAGTGGCATCATTCACTATAATTACTGAAAATTTGATGAAACAATAACAGCAGGAAAACATTATCAGGAAATTGAAAAAATGCATATAAAGTTGCATCGTTTACAGCCAGCATTAGTCAATAGAAGAGGACCGATTCTTCTTCATGACAATGCCCAACCACACGTCTCACAAATGACTTAAAGAAAATTAAATGAACTAGGTTATGAAACCTTACCTCGCCCACATTATTCTCCGGACCTGTCTCCGACAGCATCATTTTTTTAAAAATTTGAGTAATTTCCTATGAGACAAGGTTTTCAAAGATCAAGCAACAACTCAAAGCGCTTTCGATGAATTCGTTAATTCCAGAACTCCAGAAATCTATCTTGTAGGAATAAACAAATTTGTTTCCCTTTGGGAGAAATGTGTACAGAACAGTGGTCTTTATTTTGATTAATAATTTTTAATTTTAACTAATATATGCGTCTTTACACTCAATAGGTAGAAACCGCAATTATTTTTGCACCAATCAAATATATATATATATATATATGTAATCTTTTCTATTTTTCTGTTCCTCTACCTTTTTTTTGAAAAAACAGAACAGAGGCTGGTTTATTCATTGATTTTCTACACTATATGCCTGCATTTATTTTTACTATTAAATGTTTTAATAGAAAGTCGACTATAAATATCAACCGCTTCATAAAATACCGAAAATCAATAAATTAACATTCACAAAAACACATTAAAAAAATATTTTTTGATATTGTATACGGTAACGAACCCAGTTCAGATAGTTTATATTACAAGAACATTCATAATCAAATAATTATTCTTTTCGACTAAAAACTATTAAACAATTTATGAATATTGATTCAGTTCGTTGAAGATGTTTTATCGGCGTATTCCATAGACATTCAAATATTGAAACGAATTTTAAAGATCATATAATCTGAAATCATCTACATTATTTCCAAGAACGTGTACAGTATGTCTGTATCGTAAAATACATTGTTATTTAACTGAAAAGTATGTTCAACTGAAATGTAACTGTTGAAGAAAATAATATAGAAAGATACTGCAGTGAATGAGCACAGGTGCGGTGGTACAGATTCCGAGAGAATGAATAAAATTAATATATAAATGCGAAATGGATGCCTTTGCGAAACGGCAACTCGTTTATGTATAACATTTGTTTGAACAAGTTATTGAATTTGTAATTTATATTATTCACGTCCCATTATACACACACACACACACACACACATATATATATATATATATATATATATATATATATATATATATATATATATATGTGTGTGTGTGTGTTTGTGTGTATACACATAATCATTCAACTTATTCGTGTTCTTATAAGCATAATATTAGAGGTGCAAATGTTTATAAATAATTGACTATATCCGTTTTACATAAATTATTAATAATAAAAAAATATCTAAATATTTCCTGCATAAATTATAAAATAATAGTTGATCTTTTTTGTAAATCATGAAAAATAATTTACAGTAGATTACAAAAAAAAACTATATCTAACTTGTTATTAAATATGGTAGATCTGAAAATGATAAATAATTAACAAACAATATTCCGCACTTTATTATTATTTTCAAATACCAAACTTGTCTGAATACATTCTCAATCAACTAGAAACAAAACACAGATATTGATCTTTAAACAATATAAACTTTTTACTATTTTGTTTAGCAATGAAAGTAAAACATTTCTAACAAACACTTAGACTATACGATTTTTCCATAAACTTTTTTATTTTACTGTTATTACAGGAACAGAAGTGTTTCTCATTGAGTAAACTTGCTAACTGATTTGTAAAGCAATTAAACAACAAGTTCGTTTACTAATAAATACAATATATTGTTGTGTAACTACTTATCTTTTCTTTTTATTTAATGATTTCGCGTTATTAGTTAAATTCAATTCCTATCTTTATTACGAACAATTTTAATACTGAAATTTTATTTATACTTTAGTTTTATAACTCTATCTTGCTTTAACTGCTGTTTGTTCTGAAAATATAACTTGAACTTTATTAGTCTTTCTAATGCTCATTTCTAGTTTCTCTTCTTTGTTTGATTTTACTATTTTCCTATTCATATATATATATATATATATATATATACATATATATATAGTAATTTATAGAATTCAGATTGTTAATACAAGTGTATATATATATATATATATATATATATATATATATATATATGTATATATATATATATATATATATGTATATATATATATATATAAATTTAAATATATATGTATATATATATAAATATATATATAAATACAAATATATATATATATATATATATATATATATATATATATATATTCTTAAATTCTTTCTTTAATGCTGCAAAACAAGAGTAAGTTAAAAAATACATATTACAATATTTTTGAACATAATTAGATTTAACCATGCTGAGAAAAATTAAATATTATTATCTACGACAACGAAGAGGTATTCATCAATTGACAACTGAAATAAGTACATGTGTTATTTCTACCCTTTCAAAACGTATATATATATATAAAATCCGTGTGCACTCATAAAAGGGCCTTTCTTCTATCCCTTTCAATAAAACTCAACTGTTGCTTCATATGGTGAATCATCTTATTTCACGAATGAATTTTTCACTGATTCCATAAACCATAACATTTTGTAATCGAAAATATTCAATAATTGATTATTTTTTTTTATTGTAACTTATGTGCATTAAGATGCCAATTTCATCATCTCTGTAGCGCAAATATGTAGAATCTTGTCTATATACTATATGATAGTTGGTTCAAAAGCTCAAAAGACAGATCAGAATACATTGCTTTTTGTATTACCCATATGAGGTGGAGAAAACTATAAGTTTTAAGTTCCTGCACCACTCTCTATATATTACCGATTCAGCGTCAAGTGATTTCAGCCTATTTAGGTATTAAAAAAATAGGAAAACAAAAGTTCATTTCTGATGAGAAGACATTAATATTATACAATACTGGCTGCACGAAAAAGCAAAAAAAAGATTAACCCGATCGGAATCTAGAAGTTCAATAGTGAATTAAGTATAGATAATTTTAAAGGAATTGTGTAGAAAAATTAATAAATACACTATATAAAGAAGAATTTTTGTAGATCTTAAATTGATTAATTTTAAACATTTTCATATATATATATATATATATATATATATATATATATGTATATAGATATATATATAGATATATATATATATATATATATATATATATATATATATATATATATATATATATATATATAGTAGACCGTCACTGAACGACTGACTCACCAATCGACTGACCCACTGTACCTGATCGCACAACCACCAGGCTTCACGAAGCCTGGTCTTAACAAAGGAAGAATCCAGTTTGTCTAATACGAATTACGGTCGTTCAGTATAAATCTATTATATATATATATATATATATATTTCATTGTTGCTAAATTTTCATATTTGAAAATACACACGAAAATACATAATTAAGAAAACAGAGTATAATTATTCAAATTAAGAGAATTATTCGAATTTCGATTAGAATTTCTTCCCACCGAGCCAAAGTTTCAAGTTTAAGAAGACAGAAGTCGCACGGGGCGAAACCTGTAGAAAAAGGTGGATGAGGAACCAATTCGAAGCCTAAATCGTGGAATTTTGCCATTCCGACGGTCGATTTGTGGGACATCACAGTAATTTATCAAACTTATCAAACGACCCACATACATATATATATATATATATATATATATATATATATATATATATATATATGTATATGTATATATATATATATATATGTATATATATATATATATATATATATATGTATGTATGTATATATACCATATTCATTGTTTCTAAATTTTTCTGTTTAAAAATACACATGAAATTATTGAAATTTATTCAAATTTCATTTAAATAAATGTATAACTATTCCTTTTTTATTGACTTACCAAACTATGTTTCACGCGTTTCGAATACAAATTGGATATAATTAACAAATATTTATCTAGAGAAAACATTACCACATAACAAATATTTTTGTTATGAATTAATTTAATTAATAGGATTGTAAATTAAATTAAATGTCAATAAATTAAATTCGCTTATTCTATGACTATTGTTCTTTGTTCAATTAAGAAAATTATATACATATAATATATATATATATATATATATATATATATATATATATATATATATATATGTATATGTATTAATACATACATAGACATGTCCTCGTATAAACAGAACGTTCTCATATATAGATAAACCATAATGAAACGTTTACGTACGGAAATACACTTCTAACAATAAACAATTCTATTAAGAATAAGTGTAAAGTAAATACCTCTAATTAACTCGAGGCGAACGAACCTATTCAGTGTATGTGCACGTTAATAGCGCACCTAGTTGTTGTGACATCTCGCGTCGATTCCCTGGTGTGTCGTCGCGACGCCGGCCGACAGAACACGTAGCAAGCGGCAGGCGTGCGCGTCAGTGTGTGCAAATGGCACACACTAATTGCGATACAGGTGCAGAAATGTAATTAATATCAAGGACGGTTCCGTCCACAGATGTTTACGCAATATAGTCGGGTCAAAATGTCGGATACGCTGCGCTTCGTGCCGACGCCGAAACTTTATATGTTCTTCTGTAAATTGTTTTCTGGCTTCTGGTACGTTTCAAATTACGTCGTTGTCGTTTCGTTTGCCGGAATTTGTATTGTATGAAACATTCGCGGAGGACAATGAAAAGTATTGGATACGTGCCTTTTATACATCCTCCCTCTCTCTCACACACACCCACACTTTGTTAGTATACATTCATCCATCCATATATTTATATATATATATATATATATATATATATATATGTATGTATGTATGTATGTATGTATATATATATATATATATATATATATATATATATATATTCCACAGTATCATCTTCCGTATATATTATATATCTAATACAACATGTAAGGTTTTCAAGAATTATTCTAGCTATAAAACACCGTGCTTGCTAGACATTTTGATGAATAAGCCACATACCTGAGACATTTAATAGTAGTATTAGCTCTAAAAGAATTTCTTCGTTACTGTTTTTGATGTACTTGAATTTAATGTACACTAGGATACATTTTTATATACAATAATAAATTCATTTTATTTGAAAGAATCGTAATAAGGATCATTACAACTACATTGGATTTATTTATAATCATACCATTACATTGTTTAATTACAAAAATGGATAAAATAGTGAAAAGAGATTTGTAACTATCTGTAATAATGTAAAATGTTAGCTAACTACAACTACCATATAGAGAAGTATGTGTATTAGACAAGCAGTTATATTGCAGATAATAGAATCGAACAGGAAGTTGGATTGAAAGCCGCTGTTCACATCTAGACGGATCTAGGTGCGTATTCTGTGAGTAGTGACATATGTCTCTTATGTCATTTTGAAGAGTGAACATTTCCAACTGAAATTCAATCATCAGACGCCGTCCTTTGTTTACACAAGTGCTTTTCTATAACCGAATTAAATAAGTTGTTTTTTCCGATGTGTACTTCTGCACTACTTTGATTTGATCAAAAGTGCAGCTGAAGGTCATCGATTGATTGCGAAAACTTATGGTAAATCTGCTCTATCGGAAACAGTATACAAAGATTTGTTTCGACGGTTCAGCAATGGTGATCGTGACGTTCACGACAAACAACGAACGGCCAGGTCAATCGAAAAAGTTCGAAGATGAACAACTGCAAGCTTTATTGGAAGAAGACCATGCTGAAACACTCAAAGAATTGGTTCAACAGCTCGAAGTCGATGAATCAATCATTTCATGACGTTTACAAGCCATGGGAATGATCCAGAAAGAAGGTGAGATGGTTGTCACATGAATTGACTGAAAATGCCATTGCTAATCGTTTAAACATATCGAGTTCTTTGCTTGCAAGGCATGAAAAGAAAAGATTCTTGTGGTGTATCGTGACCGGCGATGAAAAATGGATCTATTTCAACAACCTGAAACGCGAGAAATCATGGGTTGTTCCTGGTCAACCATCAACGTCGACGCCAAAGCGAAACATCTACGGTCAGAAAACAATGCTCTCTATTTGGTGGGATATGGAGAGTGTCGTATATTAAGGGCTGTTGAAACCGAAGGAAACAATGACCGTTAATCAAGTATTGTGGCCCTAAGCGATTACCACCTGTTCTGATCGATACAACACGGTTTGGATGATACACATTTCTATAACTACGGAGAAGTCGAAAATTGGGTTGATGAATGGATTGGCTCAAAGGACATACCATTATTCGTTCGTCGAGGAATTCAACTTCTGCCAGAAAAGTGGGACAAATTAATAGCAAATACTTTGATTTTGTTATTGAAATAAATGCACAAAAATCAGTTTATTTCAATGCAACCTCATAATATATAATAAAACCCCACATTTCTCGTCACTTTATCCGCAGGACCAAACCTATGCGGACGAGAAATGTTTGCTATCAGCTCATAGATTTCAAGTTGAATTCATTAAGTTTCGTTCTCCGGTATTTTTTATTTTTAATATATATTATGTTGTAAAAACCAATAAACTGTTTTCCTTTCTATGTTTCTTTCTATTTTTCCTTCAATTTTGATGAGTTACATACTAGTACATAAATAAAATTTCTACCGACGATACAAAATGTTTTCACATTTTCTCATATTCTTTAACTAGATAAGAATGATGTTTCTTGTATGCGGAAATATTATTAAGTTCTGATTTAGCAGATGGGGATTATCTATCCTGGTAGTCTTCATCTATTTTGATCAACTATGTAATCTAATGCTTGTTTTTGCACATTTTCCATATTCATCGTTTGTATATCCTGTAAATACAAATCATTTTTAAATTGTTGACTTTTATCATAGATAAAAATCACAGATAAACATTTCCCGTAAATAATGAAGAAATCATGTAACATTTATGTAATAAAATATAATTAAAATTTATATTCATTCATAAACAAAATGTAAGTAGCATTTATATTACCTTTTTATCAACCAATATTACTAATCAAATGTAAATACATTTGATTAGATATAAGAGAAATATATTTTAAATTAAAAATCTCTTTTAAATCACAAGTTACCCTACGCTACTGACATATATATATATATATATATATGTGTGTGTGTGTGTGTGTGTTCGTATGAATGTACGTGTGTGTATGTTTACATCAAGCACAAAAAACGTTTCATCTTCACCAACGCTGCTTTTGAATCAAATCATCAAAAATGCTATTGGAAAAGTTTGATCGTATACATATTTACTTCGAGACCATTAACATTCTTTTAACCTTCAAACTTTTTTGTAACTTTTGAATAAGCTTGGAAATTGATTTCGTTTCTTTTATGTTTATGTTAACGTTATTTTGTTTATGTAGTTGTGTGTACTTCTATGTATGTATATATATATATATATATATATGCACATTTTTATATTTATTTACATGGATATATATTTTTTCATCTCTTTGTATATTCCAAACCACATTCAAACACAGACTCGCATGCATATTGTGTACTAAAAAATTTCAAAAAGTTCCACACAACTATTTATTCATTTACTTTTTAAATAGATTTTTATATACTTTTTGTTTATATTTCAGTGTTAGATTCTATGATTCTTGTTTTAGGCGCGGTGTTTTTTATTGTACATTATCGTCGTTTTGTTTATCAGAACAATATAAATTGTAAAAAGTAATAAAATTAATTATTGTTATGTGTGTATTAAATTAATTTAAATATTTAACATTTCTTTTTCTATTTCAGGTGAGAGATGCGTGCTTGGTACATTTATATTTCATTCGTGGGTGAGTTAACATTTTAAAAGTACATTGAAATAATTTTTTTATCGGACGTTTTGATGCCTGTCATATTGTGCTGGATATCTTCAACGTATTTACCGTTCCGAGGGGCGTTCGAGCTCCGCAAACCGGTATTTGTCTTAATGTTTTCTGATGGTCTTATACTGCAAGTAATGTTGGTACCACTTTATTCGCTATCTGGAAAAAAATTAAAATAAAATAAAAAATCATCATCTTAAAAAGAATATTTTAGTAAAGGCATTCCTATTTTTTATTATAAGTTTCTCAGTGTGTCTTTTTATAAATGTATAAATGATAAAATTATTTTTTTATATAATTATTCTTCAAATGAAATTTTTTATTTACTTGTAAAATACAGTGTTAGAAATTTAAATTTCTTCTATTTAATTAATAATTAACGCCTTGAGATACAAGGACGTCTCTGATACGTCATGTGTTTCTTGTAATACTGTAAACATTGACATTTCTGGGACACATGCAGATCTAGTTCATTTTAGTGCAGCTACAAAGCAAATATTAGAAAAAAATAATTTTTTTGTATTCAGTGTTAAAGTGAGAACTGTAGAAACGAATCCTGCGAATCCTGTCTGTTTTGAATTTGTACGAAAGTGACAGTGAAATCCAAATGGGCTATTTAAGTGAGAGCATACCTTCTACATTTACCAGAATATTTTAAAAAGATTCCTACTCTACAACAGCGTTTCTCAACTTTTTTGTCGCGTGACCCAATATATTTTTTTGTAATGGTTCCTCGACCCAAATATTTATAATATAAAATTTTTAAGAACATAGTAAACTGGAATCACTGTATATTATATAAACCCTTAACGGTCGAGAGCTTTTTTTGTAATACTCGCCCATAAGACGACAGAAAATTAGGTGAAAGCTTATAAAACGTTTATGAGAATGAAAACTTAAATAAGACATTTAAATTGGTTTATTTAGATATAAATTCAAGACGTTTAGTTGATAAATTCTTTACATATCCCCATATTGGGGCATTTTGTTTTCTATGGCATAAGTGTGATGTCCCCGTAGCAGGACCATGGTTAATAAATAAAATTATATATTTTGATAATAACTTCTATGTGTGAAACATAACATTGAGTACATTTCTACTGAAATCGGTTCAGACTTATTTCGATTTATAACAAATTCTTCAATTTCAGAATTGAAAAAACTTCAGTTGAAATTTAAGTATGAAGAAATGCAAGACTACCGATTTTAAATAAAACGAGCTGTTTCAAAATTATAAAAGTCACTGAAATAGTTTGAATTATATAAATATAATTCAATTTATGTAAGAGTATTTAATAAATTAAATACTCTTACATAAATTATAAGTACAATAATACAAGATAATATTTAATAGATTTGTTGTTGTTGTTTATCTACAATTAATTTATTAATTCTTATTTCAATAAAAGTATTTAATGCAATTCACATTGTTGAACTTATATTGAGTCGGTTTCTAAACTTATTTTTCGTACCAACCATCGTTGAAAATTCACTTTCAGCTAGATAAGTTGTTGCAAAAGAAAGTAGCAATTTTATTGCATTTTCACTAAAATTTGATATTTTTCTTCAATTTGTAATAAAAATTTGGTAAGTTGTTGTGGTTATCTTTAAACTTTCTTTCTTGTCCGTTGATAATTCAATTATATTTTCTTGTTCTGATAAAATTATTTGATTCATATTGTTGAAAAGGATTTATTACCCACATATTGCCCAAACTAATATCTTCTGTAGGCGGGAAATATTGTAAAAATTAAGGAAAAAAGTTGTTTAAAACTGTCAGTACTTAACAGATGGATCTATTGTTCTTAGTTTTTAGAGAATATTTCAGTAATAAAAGTATTCCAGCTATGGATTCGTGACGTATTAAGATGTTAACGCGATCCAATATTAGGTCGCGGCCCATTGGTTGAGAAACGCTGGTCTACATGACTATTGAATTATTATTTAATTTATTATTTAATTATTCTTTATTAATTTTGGTTATTCATACTGAATTATAATATTTAGCAATCTATAAATATTCTTTTCTTTGTTAAGCTTACACAGATGTTGAGATGAAAAATAAATAGTATTTTTTGGTCATATCGAATTTCAATTAATTTGTGTGTCAAGCGATTAACTACCATTCTATTTGTTATTATTACATCTAATATTGTTAGTATCGAGCTGTTGAGCAATGTATTTGAGTATAACTCTGTGCTTGTAAAATATTTATTCTATAAGAATAGAAATGTTATTTTTTTAAAAAAACATTTACCTTGTTTTGTAGTTTCATAACCATAATTTCTCAATATAAACGTTTTCTATACTTTCATCTGTCTACGAATTATTTATTTGTTTGTTTCATAATATACATAATATTTTTCATAATCAATTTAATTGATTAATATAGAAATTTGTATATGCGTACATTAACAAAATTAAAAGGTTTCATTACAGTACAGTTCTGATTCTGTGACTAAATTCACTTTCACAAATGAATTCTTCTTTCATCCCACAACCTACAAAAAAGTATATACTTTAGCACTGTGAAGGTGATTGCATCGCCGTCTAAATGCACATAAGCTTCAATAATAAATGATAGATAATGATTTATTAACACTAGAAATACCACACGAATCAAAATGACTGGTTTTATAATTTTATTTTAAAATTCCTACTTCATGTTACATTTTTTTTCGCAACGATGTCATGACTTGTAGCGATAACTAAGGAAATAGTATAATGAATTTTATTTTTATTTTTTTTATTCAAAATCAAAATAATTTTGTATCATGGCTACTTATACCAATACCAGTCAAAATGACTGCTACCTGTGAAAGTGTAAAAGTGTTCTGCAATCTGTTTACCGAACACGAATTAACCAGTTTACTCGTTTTGTACAACTTCTCACACGTTCTTAGAATTTTTACTGCGTATCATTCAGTATGATGGTGAAAATTATCAGGAAAATTCCGGATCGATCATGATGGTAATGCAAAACTAATGCATTCATTCGAAAATATATTTAGTCGTTCATTTAGATCTGGAGACGTAGAATGTGTATTGAAGTTTTTGTTGAATGTTGCACTCATATTATATAATAGAATAAATAATAAGAAAAATAATTATATAAATTATAATAAACGACATATTATTTCAATTGGTGTGAGGTGAGAAAAATGAATATAAATATAAATTTTATGTAATCACTAGTTTTATTTTATAAGTCCTGAAAATGGCAAAACGATTGAAAATCTCTGAATTATTGGAAAAACTGAACGATATACCAATGGAATGCTCTGATATCGAGGATGATGAACTCTATGACAGTGAAGGTGAATCAGAAGAAATTGAAAATGAACTATGCGGTATTCACGATGAACTTTTTGATAGTGAGAATAGTGGTAATGAGCTTTTAGACGAAGAAAATGCTCAGGAGTCCTCAGAAAGTGATAGCGAATTTGAAAATATTTTGAATTTATGTAAAAGAAGATGTGCTCGAGTACTTTCAAGTTTTGAAGATGAAAATGAAAGTATACTACAAGATCATCAAAATGAAATTGCTGCAGACGGAACCAGTTGGGAAAAATACAAGAAGGGTCTAGTCCTGAAGACTATCACTTCATAATATTTTCAAAAACGTACTCGGTCCAACAGGATATGCCAAAAAATATATTATGAAAGATGAATTTATGTTTCAACTAGCAGATGAACTTGCCACTGAAAATGTCGTCGAAAATGTAAAATCATGGATGGAATCACGAGAAAGTAATGTACAAACAACTTCGAAGAGTTCACTTTGTTAACGCAAATGGTGTCAAATAGAGCACTGTAATAATAATAAGACTACCACCATTTGTAATATCTGTAAAAAATATGTATGCGGAAAATGCACTCAAAAGAGAAACAACGTTTGTAAGGAATGTGACAAATTATAACTTTTTATACCTAATAATTTACTTTATACTGTAACAGTAACTTAACTTTAAAATGAAAATTTATTTTAACTTTATTTTACCAAAGCATATATTCTTTATAATACTTATTGGTATGTGAGTGATAAAATGTTCCAATCCTCATTCAGGGAACAAGGTCTCAAATGGGTTAATATGTAATACTAAAAATGTACTACATAACACGGAATTCCTTTTGTAAGAAACTAATAAGTCAATAAATATAAAAATACTCTATTATTACGAATTTTTTAAAGACCAATCATTTTGACTGGTTTTGGTAGAAATATCTTCGTGTTAACTGTCGGTAGTTCTAGTGTTAAATATTGGTAACATTTTTGATCAGAACAGTATCTTTGTAGCGTTTTTTTTTGTAAAAGAAGAATTCATTTCAGAAAAAGTTTCATTTTATATATACATTTTCGATGAACATACAACGTTTCCTCTCTTAAAAAACAAAGCAGAATGCCACACACATCTTCCCCATTTATTGCAATATGAAAACATCATATTACAGACAGTATAACTGTTTTATGGGAAGATAAAAAACGAGGTAGGTATATTTGGATTTACGAACCGATGACATAGTTGTTTTTAATGTCTCCGGCTCATGTTCTAGATGACCTCTTCGAGTTAACTATTGTATACACATTATATCCCCATGTATTTCAAGCCATTGCCGACCACCCACCTGTCACACGACGATTGTTTATGTTTGTCGAAGGGGATGTTCCACTATATAATATTTAAGCGAGTGAGAAGTGAGTGGTGAACAAGTTTTTGTTTAGTCTACGCGTTGTGATTATGACGTTATTATGAGATTATTATGTTAACAATTTATGTGAAAACATGCCGTAAATGTCAACTTCTGTTTAGAATGATGGCTGTGTTCAGTAGCTGTCAAGGTTGTACGCGTACAGAAAAAAATAACATTTTCGGAATACGCAATGCAGAGATAATGCCGTTTGTTGCCGCGTTTTCACTTGAAACGTTGTCGGTTGCTTTTAGTTTTGAATTTTAAAGAAGTTTAATTCTTTCATCAGACAAGAATAAAGTCGTTTATCTCTTCCTCTCCCCTTTTAATTAATAACTGAATAAATAATAATACATTTTTATTTCTATCGACATTATTTAAATCTCTTTAATATAAATGTCAATTATTTCTTTACTAAATAGTTTCAATTAATGATATTAAATAACATATTTTATTTTGTCCTGACATCCTTCTTTTTTTTGAATCAGCTGAATGTTTGCTCTCTCCTGGTGGATTTTATGGACTAGTTTTAGAATCGATTTGTAATTTATTTATTCATATTCTTTGGAGTACGGTTTATAATTTTAAGATTAAAATAATACATCTCTATTGATATTTATCTTTTCGATTAATATGTTACGTTTATTTTTATATATTTCGATTTTTTCAAGAATATTTCATTTCATTCCTTTATTTATCACACATCCCATAAAGCATACATTAATAAAATGTAAATCGATTTTAAAACTAGTCCTAAAATTCACTTGAGGATGGCATTCATGAGGAAATTAACAGTTAAGAGCACTTATCTGATCCAAAAAGACAGACAAATCAACTGGATCGCTTGTATAAAATCAAACAATTATAATATATTATTTATTAAGATAAAATTAGGAACGTTATGACATATTTTATATTAAGTTAATAATTGAATCGTCGTAATGACATCGTAATTCACATGAATTTGTCTTAGTCTCACTTTGAAGAATAATTTATTGTTAGTTCAGGCAGGTACAAGTCTGATCCTTTACTTAAGAATTGATAGCTCAGTGAGTTTTTTTAACGAATTTTCGTTTAGCTGACAGTGTCTGGAGTCTCTGTAAACATGTAGTTGCTCTATCGTTTCTGGGGATTAACTCCCTTTCAGAACTAGACTGTAACGTGTTTTATCTAACAACGTGTAGTGCTGTCATATGTCATAATCTTGACTTTACTTTCTAGGAAAATTATAGCTCAGTGAAAAAAACAGTAAGTTAATAATGAACACCTCACCTCTACAATGTTCAATAAAGACAACTTCGTTGAGATTGTTGATTTTATTTTAGAAAATTGCACTGTTAATGCTCTTAATTTGAAATTGTAATGTTATAATTGTAAACAGACAGCTAATCCGAAAAGATGAAGACCAACAAGACAAACGTTTTTTTTTTCATTATTAAAAAATGTGTTATTAAAGATACAGATACAAACAAATATAATTTTCATTTTTTTTTTTTTGGTCAACATATAACACCTTAAAATAATGTCTAATCATACTTAAATGAATGTACATAAGTCTATTGATTATAATACTCAAACTAGAACTACTGTATCACCATAAAATAAATATTTATCTGTGATGAGTGCATAGACACATTCTGTTTATACAAATCGCTTTATATGAAAAGTACACATCTCGTTTTTCAAACACGGTCGACGACGAATGTTGAAAATACAATTATGTGCATCATTTTGAACTGAACTTTTTGAAATGAGGCGGAGGTTTTCAGTAGCGACACGGCAACATTCGCCCCCGTGTACGGCTACTAGAAAAGTTTTATAAACTAAATTTTATTCGCCGAACATGCTTCAATTTTAATTTCCTGTGAGCATTGCTGGAACGTTGCAAACGCTGCTGAAACTCGACATGCGTTCGATGCTAGTTACTTTTTTTTTTGTCCGTGGCAATTTTAAAATGAACTTTTCCAACTCCTCTTCCTTCGTTTATGCTATATTTATTGTACAATTGACGATTTAAGTAGCATGGTTATTCGTTTGTAAAGAATAAACTCATCTAATTACTGCACAATAGCGTTTTTTGCATTTGAGTCTCTTTCAACATATATATATATATATATATATATATATAAGAGGGATTCGCCCCCTGCTCGCTGCGCTCATCCACTTACCAATTATAAGCCTCTACTTTACCGAATGAAACAATAAACATATTTTTTAAAACTAATTTTTGTCTATATAATCATTATCGCAGACAGATTGCAACGTTGCTGTTTTATATATAAGATGAACATATTTGGATACTATGATACCTCGACGTCATAAATAAATAAGTAAATGTCAAAATTTTGACTTTATATATATATATATATATATATATATAATATAATATGTATAATAATTTGATATATATATATATATGATTTTTTTTGATTTTATATATATATATATGTTTGTGTGTGTTAATATTATATATGTAAAAATCCATATATATATATATATATATATATATATGTGTGTGTGTGTGTATGTGTGTGTTTGTGTTTGTGTTCATATTGTATGTGTAAAAATCCTACATTCTTTCTAGGAAAATTTTTACTAATCCTAACACAGTAAATAGTATTAAACTCTTTAACAAAATATCAATCTTCATATTGTCAAATAGAGGTAAAAATACTTTTCACTTGAATTATAAGCATCTCTATAGCTAAACACATTCTATATTTTTAATCATTTTATTAAAAAAAATAATGTATTGTAATATATTGAAATGCATAAATTTCAATCCTATTTTATAAAATATTTTGTTAATTTAAATAAAGTTTTCTTGAAGAAATCAATCCAAATTAACAATAATAATAAAATCATATAAATTAATTGATTGGACATCTTTTTATAATGGTTTTTCAATTTATCTTCATCGAAATTCGCACCTTTTTTCAATATTATCAATATGAAAACAACTTGACAATTATGTATGGCTTTTTACATTCTGCGAAAATTATTCTGATTAGAAATGTTCAATAATTGGTAATTTATCACTTTTTAATGTAACTTCTGGTCATTTTGATGGTGATGCTATTATTCTTAAATTTTTCTGTACTTAGAGCTTTAATGATCACTGCATCACGATGAAAATGATTACTAGGATGTATCAGAAATGATTAATAATGAATTATTGATAATTATAAATATTAATATCATTAAAATAAATAATATTAAAGAAGTTAATTATTAGAACATTAAATTACTATTCTAACAACGTACATCCTTTATTCAAATAGGATAACTGTAGTAAGTTTTCTTATTATTAAATAAATAATTTAATCTGTGTTAAATAAAAATATTCCGAACTGTGGTTTATATTGGTACGATATAAAATGTTTGAAAAAGTTTACTTCATGTATTGATATAACGAACTGAGAGATTGGTTATAAAGATTTATAAAAAGAAAATACAAATGAAATGATATTTATGTTTCTGTGCAATAAACATTAAAAGAAAAACATTTTCGTTAGCACATAACAGAACTGTAAAAAAAAATGTTTAACAACTTTGAAAAAAGTATCTATAAAATATATAAAAAAAAATAATAAATCCATAAATATAAGAGGAAGTATGAGACGAGTGGAGTTTAAGAAAAAAAAAACTTAAAAAAAGTATATTTCAACAAACCGTCTAAGGTGGCAAATACGTTGGGGATATTATTGATTGGATGACATCAGAACAATGAATAGCGTCAGAACAACTGAACTATACAACAATGGTAACGATTTTAGAACTGCGGTGATAAAATATTGAAGCGAAAAATAACGTATTTTATATATCGACGGTATTCCACCGCCGTTTCCGGCAGTGATTTGCGAACATGGGTGTTGAATCCGTTCGAGATTGTTCAATTTTCTGAAAAATTTTATGTGCCGTGAATTTTAAGTTTCATGAATTTTCATTTGTCGAATGACGATTGATGTTGAATTTCCTGAATCGTTGTCTCGAAATCTAGAAAATTCATTTGAAAAATTTGCTATCCTACTATATATATATATATATATATATATATATATATATATATATATATATATATATGTATATATATACTCAAATATATGAATAGACTCTTCACAGTGTTAAAAATTCTTTTAAGAAGTAAAAAATCCTATACTTTTTCTAAGAAAATTTTTACTAATACTAACTGTGTTTGTAAATAATCAAACTCTCATATATATATATATATATATATATATATATATACATATATATATATATATATATATATATATAACTTGTGTTAATTAGCTCATTCAGACCTGAATTAATTCTGTCGAGGAAAAAAAATTCTGTTGATTGCAGGTGATAAGGGTTTAATTAAGGTAAAAATATCTTTTTTATATATTTTTTTATTGATTTTTCCTAGTGTTCCAGCATGGGAACAGTTGTGCACAATGCGTCTAAAGCATTGTGAAAGTTATTCCTTAAAGAACTATTATTTATTATTATTAGTTTGTCTATAGGAACACGGATGGAGAATTGGTATCAAATAATTAATTTGGATATTATAAAACTTCAAAATAAGTGTGAATAATTATGCCCACGGGGTCTGAATCAGTTAAAATAATTTTAATGATAACATTTACTCTAATAATCAATTTACAGTCAAACGATCTATACCTAGAAGAAAAGTATTTAAAGAATTGGATACAAAAATGTAACTATTTTTCTTGTTTTAATTTTTAACAAAAAATGCGTATTAATTTTGATCGTTGTATCATCCATTTATATATCAAAACGAATCAAAAGGCAAAGCACGTTTAAAAAGTAAAAAAAGTTTTAAATAATGTTGGGGAGAAGTGAATTCTAAAACTTTGAAATTACATTCGGGATAAATTTGGGAACAGATAAGTTCAATAAATATTCAGAAAAGCACTGGTAGTGCAAATCACGGTTGATAATTAGCAACAAATATTTTATAAAAAGTGTTAACAAGAGAGTTCTGAACGATTTCTTTGTAAAAATGAAAGAGTATTTTACAGTCTTGAAGATAATGAAAGTGATTCAGTTGTAGACTGAATCAATAAAGTTATTCAAATAATTAAACCCGATATTCTGTGTTACACAAATTCACTTTGATACTAAAAATAACCAAAAACATTTGAAAAAATTTTAATAATATTATAATGGATTTAATAATGAATGATAAACAGGAAAGCCTTGTTTAGTGCTCAAATTATGCTTGAAATGAAACAGCGTTAATTAGAGCCTTCTATAATATATCATGTATTCCATATAATATTAATATGGTAAGAAAATAATTGCGGTTTTTGTTTTCTGGATTCTAATCTTAATTTTCTCTACGAAAGTGTCATATTGTGTTCATATTAATATAATTTTAAAGTACATTTTTCGGTCTGAATTTTGGTAACATCAACTTTGGTTTTATTATTAATTTTATTTTAAATTCGGCTATTGATTTAAAAATTGAAAAGAAGCAAATAAGAATATTTGTTGTTGTTGAAGACGGATGGTAAAGCAGCAAAAACTACCCGTAAAATAAACGATGCTTTTGGTGTGGGTACTGTTAAGAAACGTACGGTACAATGGTGCTTCTAAAAAGTTCGTGCTGGGAGTCTTGAAGATGAAAAATGTCATGAGCGTCCTTCTTTAGTTCATAATGATCAAATTAAGGCGTTAGTTGAATCAGAACCACTCAGAACAATTCGAGAACTTGCACAAAAGTAAGGTGTTAGTCATGTAACAGTTCTGGACCACTTAAAACCACATAAATTAAAAAAATGTACATTAATTTTAAGGTAATAAACCGCAATTATTTTTCTACCAACCTAATATATACATAAAAATTTTTATATAACATAAATAAACTTTAGAATATATTAGAATATTTATAATAAACAATGGAATGTTCTTGATTTGGTAGAATTATTTGTTTATTTGAAAATTATATTTGATATTAATTCAATCAGTTCAATTTGATACACGTGTATCATCTACTAGAAATAATATTCAAATCTTTACAGTATGAATCAAAAATTACAAATATATTCGTTTCCATCTTTCATTAGAATTATTATAAAATGATGGAACGCTACATCGAAACAGAATGAATTTATGTAGTTATAAATGAATAGACCTGTATAAAGAATAGTAAATTAAAAAATATAAATGTTTCGTTTCATATATTAAAACAAGTTTTCAGTGTGAGCCGTACCTTGTTTAATGAATTCTACGGCCCGTTTTAACGAACCGAATCAATCTCTCAACCAAGATATATCTGCACTTGAAAATAAATTTTCCATAAATCGAAACAGTTACAATATTTATACCGGCCCATACTAAAGAACCGTGTTTCGGGAACTTCGTTTCGATTAAAAAATCATTCTTGCACATTTTCATACCCCATCAGTGTCAATATTGACTTTTATAGGTCAGTAAAACCGTCAATTCAAGCAGACTAATTTCCACTCACACGATTCAAATACAGTATCCCGTCATTTGTTTTTCACAAACAACTTGGCCGGATTTTTTTTTCTATCTCTCGACAACAAGATGTCAGCACTTTGTGTAAAAGTTCGCATGAAGAAGCCTAGCCATTATTTCGCAATAAATTTATCATTATCAGCAATGGAACACTTCTCCGAACGTGTTATTTTTGCTTCGTCCCTCTTTCGATCACTCTCTCTCGCTCGCTCACGTACAATACATACGTTCCGTTATCGTCGATGAAGCAAGACGGGCGCCCGCCATTGCTGGTCATCGCCAATGCTGCAGTAAGCAAGAACCTGTTCCAATTCATTTAGCTCATGTTCAATCTATCATCAGTATATTAAACCGCACAGTGTAAGAAATACATCAAAATTGTTTCAATAGATAAAACTGTTGTATTTTTTTCACAATGATGCGACTGTACGATCCTCGACTAGCTGTTATTGTCGGCTGTACCTTACTGCATTACAACGATACAAAAAGTCTTTTATTAACTCTGAATCTTTATTATTACAACTGTATAGATCTTTAAAACACAGTAATTAATAATCAGCAGCCGACTGGAAATCTACCATTAGTTTTTTATATATATTTAGATAGATACATATATATATATATATATATATATATATATATATATATATATAAAATTAAGTGCAAAACTGAGTCATTAAGTAGAAATTTCGTTTATTATAGTGTCAATAAATAAACGTTACACTTGTAATAAAAAAAAACTCTTATATAGCAGGAAACTACATTTATTGTCGCTTAAATAAATAAAGACACTTTGGGTTGAAATCCAATTAATGAAATCCATTATTTTAATATAAAATAATGTCAATAACAATAGATTCAGTTTTGCACCACTTTGTAGGAAATATTAAATATGAACGATAATATTTGATCCAAAATCGTTTTGCCTTTTTATAACAGAAATTAATCTTTTTTTTATACTTTTGATAAGGTTTTTGACAATACTCGGATGGAATTTTCTCCCATTGTTCTTGTACATGTTCCCACAGGACATTAAGATTTGACGGGGGTGAGTCATAGTCATTTACAAGTCAATTTTCAAGATATTACTATAAATTTTCAATAGGGTTGAGATCAAGACTTTGGGCTGGCCAATTCAAGTATTTGAAAATGTTTGCTGACTCAGCCAGTTCTTTACTAATATTGATGTATGTTTAGAGTCGTTGTCGTATTGAAATGTTACTTCGTTTTCTGGGTATGGCATATTTTGGACTGTTTCTATCGTATACTCATTCAGAATATCTCGAGTATTCAGAATTTCTTAAAATTATTTTGATATTTTTCTTCTAATCTACACAATGTTAGTGTTCTTTAACACTAGATTTACGGGTATCGCCTGTATACCTATTTTTACTGAAATCCGTCCTTTTGACGGGTAAATTAGAATGCGATTTTTTGTAAATCTTTTTATTTTATATCAATAAATTTTTATTAACAGTTTTATTCGATACATTTTTTACATATAAACTCTATTTTGAATGTACATTTTCCGCATACATACTTGTTACACTTAATACAAATATTATTAGACCTATTTTTCTTACATAATCCGATTTGAAAGACTTTCGTACATTAAGATTTTGTATAATTGGCAATGAATTGGAACTGGTATTTTGTTCGTCGCGAAAATTACTGCCTAGTTCGTTAGCCAGTGGAAAAATAAAATTATTTCTAGATATGTTTACTCCAGTGATCTCTTTGTACAAGTATCCAGACATTGATGGCTGCCAAATTTAAAATGGTACAAAACACTTGAAGGGACCTTCTACGGGACCCTGCTTTCACGCTATATTTTCTAGCCATTTGGTCTACAACATTCACCCCAAACGTGGTTTTATTGTAAAATGTAATTGTTTCAGGGGCACGTTTAGCATTACCTTCTATTTTGAGATTTTTATGTTTAGAACTGAGCAATAATACCTTTTTGTTTGGCTTGGATTTGTAAACTGTGAGAACATACTCATCTGATTGTGGAAAATCGGATCATATCATCCTTCTTAGCCTTTGCAATTTTTGAAAATTCCCTTCTGTGTGCACTTATAGTCCCCACAAGAGTTGTTTTTTTTGCAAGCAACTTTTTTTACAAAGGAAATGCTTGTGAAAAAGTTGTCAGTAGTAATGTTTCTTCCACGGCCTAAATTCTTTGCTTCATACGCCTTTCGGTCATATAAAATTGCTAGAAAAGCTCGTAATTATGACTTTGTAACCACCCAATCTTTTTCCAAAACTTTATGCGCTTCCATTTCAGTACATATTTTGATATACTCAATCATACCTTCATTAATTATCAGTTCAAATGCGCTACTTATATTGCCAAGCATAATATTTTTTTTTGGTTACGCAGTTGGTCCTGGCACATCTTTGAACATACTATAAGCTGGTAATCTACCACAACCTCCACCTTCTTTTAATGTTTTCCATAAAGTTCCATCAACAGAACGTTCGATCGAATTGTCTTCATTACTACAAGTATCAGCAGCATCTGTATCACTTTCGCTCTCAGGATCTGAAATAATACGCATCTTTTTCTTTTGCGACATATGTTACGAAGATTTTCATCATCACTGTCGTCAGAATCTTCTATTTTGTTGTTCATGTTGATAATTTCTTCATCGCTTTCGCATAGTTCCGTAACACTTGCATAAGAATCCGATCCAGATAGATCTTCATCTATACTGGTTAGTTTTTTTATCAATTCAATATCTTTTCGAGACTTATTCATAATACCTAGCCAAGTAGGCAAAACATAAATATAAAAAAAATATTTCTTTATGGATAGATTTTCAAACTACTTTGAAAAATTAAAATCTTTATTTAGTAAATAAACTCCGCTTCCTTTTCTACAAAATTCACTTTTGAAATAATCACTAACTTTGCTCTAATTGTATTATAAATAACAAGTTCAGCCTCACTAAATTTCCAAATATCACATCCTTTCTCTGCAAACTGCACAGTTGAAATGATCATTCGTAATATGATAAGGTTTGCTCTTTTTGTAAACAAATGGTTCAAAGCTGTTTATTTACGTACTCGTTGTTAAACAGACGTTATTTGTTTCGTTTTTGTTTTTCCTTAATCATTTTAATTTCATTTTTGTTATTCCGCAACAATTGAAACGATTGATTGTAAATTAAGTAACCCGTCAATTTGACGGATTTTCGTAAAAATAGGTATACAACATATAGAAATAAGAAAATATAGGTCTTTCGGATAAAATGAGTGGAGATATATATTCACTACATTATATCATTAAAAACCAATATATAAAAATTAAAAAATAATATTTACATGTTCGGATTTTTTTAATCATGAAATCCGTAACCCGTCAAATTGACAGGTTCCGTAAATCTAGTGTTAATGTTTTATAGCCATGATAATTTCTTCTTTCAAACCACATTATTTAGACTTTTGCCTTGATAAATTATTTTTTTGTTAATCATCATTTTCTTACTGTACATTTTATAAAACTTTGTCTTCCCAAAAGTTTTTTTTTTCAAAATATTACACTTTTCTATATTTAACACTTGATTTTTTTTAGATTTCTTGGGTGGCAATAAATAAACATGTAATTAAAAATATTTCCATTTTATTCATTAACCAACCACTTTGTTTTTCTTGTCGTCGAATAATATTTTCAAACGATTTTCTCGTACAACAGATAAAAACTAACACTTGAACGTATTCATAAAACTGAACAATGAAACTGTTTAATATTGAAAATACTTTCATCTTTTTCTTCAATTTTCTGTTCACTACTTATAACTAACGAAAGACGGTTTAATTACACATAATTAACTATCCCACTCTTTAGATATTGCTTGTAGATTGTAAACCTCTACCTCACATCCCTATAACCTATAACTCACCGCATACATCCAACAAGTCCCACCGTGGTCGATAATGTTACCTACTTACCATCTTTAATGCTCCTGTCGTTGGTTTGAACTTACTCTGACGGTCGTAAATCCTGCTTACGGAAACAACGGTACAAAACTCCGTATTTTAAATAACATAATATTAAATGAATGACTCACTGATGTTCGCAATTTATAGTCTCAGAATAAAATAGCTTAATACATATATATATATATATATATATATATATATATAACTAATTAAGATTTGTCCTATTTCAGATCAGTTGACATAACAATTAATTATTCTTTATATTGTTTTTTTAATCATTATTTGTGTTCTTTATACAACGTAGTTTTATTTTTTTATGCTATGTAATCAGAAAAGAGACAGCACAGCAATCACTTATTTTAAATGAAATTGAATTCATATATATATATATATATATATATATATATATATATATATGTATGTATATATATATATATATATATATATGGATTGTTTAAAGTCGTTTTTATTTTTAATGCTTTATATTTTTCTCCATTTCCTTCTAGTCTCATTATTTATGATAATTTATATTCTAATTATTTTGTAAGGACAGTAGATTGAAGATTAATGTCCACTTTTTTATCTTATGAATATATATATATATATATATATATATATATATATATATATATATATATATATACATATATAAATTAATATAACGAGCAAATACTAGCTGTTTTCAACAACTTCGTAAAAGTGAATACAAATACAATAGTTAGGGCAGTAAAATTATTTTTATTTTTCAACATAATCTCCTTTAAGGTCTACATTTTATCCAACGTTTCTCGAGTGCCATTAGGCCGGTGTTGAAGTGCTATTTCTCAGTCTCTTCAAAATAGGCATCTACTTCGGCTATTACCCCTCATCTGTATTAAATCCTTTCCCAGCAACGATTTTTTTCAGTTGTGGAAAAAGATGGAATTCGGAGAGGGACAAGTCTGGTGAATTTGGGTATAAGGAACCAATTCGAAGCCAAGAGGATGGATTTTGGCGGCTGTTTTTATCAATGAATAAGCCGGAGCGTTTTTGTGGTGTGTTCTGGATAACTTCTCATCTATAGTAGCTCACAACTTGTCCAAAATTGTACAGTAATAAGCACTATTGGTTGTATTTTCCTTTTTCAAATAATCGATCAACAAAATTCTCTGCGCATCTCAAAAAACTGAAGCCATGACTTTGCCTGCTGATGCAACGGATTTGAACTTCTTTAATGCCCTATCTCCACTCTTAGTCCAATGTTTCGATTGCTCTCTGCACTCTGGTATGTGGTGATGAATCCAAGGCTCGTCAGTGGTCACAAACCGACACATAAATACCTTTTTATAACGCTGCATCATTTTATCGACATTTTTGACGTCCAAATTTTTAGTTAAAATTCGATATGCCCAAAACCTCTGCTATTTCGTGCACATCCACTCACCGGTCACTCAACACCATACCGTGCACTTTTTTCTCCGGTAACTGACTTTGAACACCTGCCATTGCAGGGGCCATCTTCGATGGATATTCTATCTCTTCTAAATTCAGCAGCCCATTTTGCTAATGAGGCATACACTAGGGAAAAGTCACCGTACTCACTGCGTGTTGTTGTGGATGGATGTTTCAATTTTTCCATTTCACAAAATAGCCAAACAAGTCTTTTTAAATTGTTGTCAAAACCATACTAAGAGATGTTTTGCGCTCAAATTTTAAACTGCTAATTAAGGATGCCATTTCAAGAAAAAAATACTTTCAAGTCTCCCCAACGCCATCTATATATCTCTTTTAAAAAATGTTTAAACCTTTCTTGTATATATAATGTCTATTATAAAACGCAAAGACAAAAAACGCATTATATTACAGTATCCATTTCATATTAAATTCCTGTATTTTTTCAATTCATATTTCTTATAAATCCAAAGTAATTTTACATTAAGAAAAGTATTCTTCTGCTTAAAGATAAGTGGAAGTGTATGAAACAAGCTGCTTAGTAAATGTGCTCAGATGTTCATAGATAATGAAAATGTGTTAGAAAATATTAAAATCTTTCAATAGCGACTAATCCCAACTTCCTGATTGAAAATATTCAAAATAATTTTGGGCTCTTAGTAATGGTTGCAGGAGTACAGATAGAATTTCGTTGATCGCATATTCAGCAATTGTTTAATAATTGGTGTTTGTACTATTTTTTTTTTATATTATTACTCGGATATTATAGAAGTATACTGAACCAATTTCGGTATTAAACTGATGAAAAATGGGATCCACTACCTAAACATATAAGACAATAGTAGCAAAACAGAACTTTAAGTAAAAAATCGGTCATGCATTGTACACATATTGTTTGTTAAACAATTATTTATGGATGACCAAAGATGTCCATTACATAACTTCTCATACCATTCGTATTTCAACAATCTGATATTGTTACTAAAAAAATGCTAACTGAATTAATTTCTTCAAAGACAACTTTGGTAGAATATTTTCTCTCTCACTCTTATCCAATACATGCAGTAACAATAGTTCTATTTTGTTTTATAGCGTCATAATCTCACTTCTTAATTATGACATATAATACATATTCACTCATTTCTTAATATCAAATTTAATGTACAATCACTTATTTCTATTTCATGACAAATATTATTGATGAGATGCAAACAACAATCTATAAGAACAGATATTTATTACACATGTGTATATGTGTACGCTAATGTGTGTGTGTGATTGATTAATTTTTTCTTAGATTTTTCATTTTCGTGCTAATATTTCATGCAATAATATATATCAAAATATGAACTAAATAATTCTTCATTGAATTATTATTTTTAAACCGATTTTTCAAGTATATTTCATCACTTTCAGTCTGTATGCATTTATCATTCGATTCCTAATAAAAATCAATGATTTATTTTCATAAAACTCCATTGTTCAAACTTCATCTGTCATATGCAGGAACATCATAAATTTCTATCATCGCGATAAAATATAATTGGATAGATTTCCGTTATAATTTCACAAAATAAAAATATAATGATATAAATAATTCCAGCTTTCCTCTGTCAATCTGTCACATAGTTGTTCAACAATTGTTCTTGTATCAAGGTAAACGCACTATGAATTATTATCTGATTTGTTATGCTTCTTATTTCCTCCTTTTTTTTCACTTTTACTCTCTTTTGTGGTACGATTATATATTTAGTTATACCATGGTTATGTTTTTACACGAATCAGATTTTCCCAGAAACGAATAACAATAGTGCAACGATGTAGTTAATTTTTAATTAATGTATTTACAATAGCGAGTATTTATTACGATTTTTATTTTTATACGAAATAAGAGAACAATAGTACGACAATCCCGACTAGATAAACGTCCTTTTTAAAACATGACAGTCATGTATAAAACAGCAGTTCTTAACGCAGTCGCACTTGATGTGAGTATAACAAGTTCATGGCTTACCGAACAAATATTTATATGGATTTTGATTCATGGGTGTTTCCATTTAAATTAACATTTATAACGAGCTCGTTGCATGGTTGTACTGAACAACGACATTCTTTTATAAGAACTTCATTTTTTTTTAATTAGAAACGAACTCATTTTTTAGAAAAGGTGGACGAAAATTTACAATACATTAATTCTACGCTATATCTATCTATATATATATATATATAGATATAGATATATATATATATAGATTATATATATATATATATATATATCTATATACATATATATATATATATCATCATCAACAACAACAACCTTTGTCAATCCACTCCTGGATAAAGGCCTTCTATGGATTTTCCATTTTTTACGATTGAATGCCTCTCTTCTCCACTGATTTCCAATAAAATTAATTTTCTTATCCCACCTGTTCATTGGTCTCTTTCTTGATCTTTTTATTTTCCTTGGTTCCCAATTAATAATTTCTGTTGTCTATCGGTTTTCTTCTCTTCTTACAACATGCCCCGTCCATTTCCATTTCAAACTATTTATTCTTTTTATAACATCTGTGACTCCTGTCTGTAAATACCGACGACCGCAGACATAATTTTCTTTTTGGGGTGGGAGGGTGTTTTATTTTTATAATTCCTTAACCAAGACATCTGGGTTTTTTTGTAACTTTCCCCTGATAATGGACAAGAAATGAATAGATATTCTGCTGCTGTAATAAGATAACAATATAACATAAGATGATAAATACTGATTTTCGGGACTCTTAGCCCCTCGGAACTAGGGAAACATGTATGATACATGAAACATCAAGTGAATCACAGCAAAAATCCGTTAAAAAATCTATCTGTTTTCGTATTCATTCCATTCTTTTCTTATCTCTTATTGTTGTTCCTAGTATGTATTTTTCCTTACTTCTCTGTGTTTTTTAGAGTCTTTGAATGATTTTGGCGTTAAGCACCCATCTTTCGCTGCCTTAGGTAAGGACTGGTAGTATATATTGATCAAATACTTTTTTCTTCTAACAAAGTGGGGCTCTAGATTTAAATATCAAAGTGTTTCGTCCAAATGAGTTCCATTTCGTTTTTATTCTCCTGTTTACTTTTTCAATGATTGTTCTATCTTTTTTAATGGATCTGGCCTAGATAGACCTACTTCGTAACTTCTTCTATTTCTGTTCTTTTATTTTAGTTTTTTTCAGGCAGTCAAACGCATTGAATAACACTTGTTTGTATATACATATATATATATATATATATATATATATATATATGTATAGAGAGAGAAAGAGAGAAAATATATCAATAAATGTTTCTTCTGAATATAAATATTTTTGGAACTAATATTCCTGACAAATATAGTCTCTCATTATTAAAATTACAAAGAGTATTTACTGAAATTATTTCGAATGCCTGTCGTATACTAATTAATTGGTATTGTCTTAATAATTATTTATGATTTTGTATCTTTTCAATATTTTTCTTTACAATTTTTTTCTTGTCAATCTCATATAAACTATTTAATTGTTAGTTAAATAAAAGAACCAGACTGGAAAAGATGATAATAATTCTTATACTCATCAACATTATTATAATGGATCTTACAATTAATCTAAATGTTACTTCTCTAATTAAATGTTTTCGTATGTATGAAAAAAAATAAATAAAATACACTTCTAGAAAAGTATTTATCTCTGAAATTACATTTCATTAATCTTCAACTTATTAACCGTGCCTTTTAACTATAAACATGAATAAGTAGTAGTCTACAAATGCTCTCATTTTCTGCATTGTAATCAAGAATTATATTCGTCCTTAATAGTCTTCATGTTTTTCCTAATGAGTGGCTAATAAAAGATTACATTTTTTCTAATTAGTTGTGAATTGAAAAGTCTGTAGCAAGTATTCTGCAGTAATTTCTGTTGCAAGTCTGGCAGTTAAATTCTAAGGATGATTTGTTTGCTCACCATACGGTAACACTGTAACAGCTGTACTTTTATTACCGTTTAGAATACATTTTTTTTTACAATTAGTGTAGATATCTTATTTTTGTTGCATATGCTATTTACTTGAAATTGTGTAATATTTGGTTTGTGTAATAACACTTATATACAAATATATTAAAGTTAAAATTTTCGAAATCATAAAACAGGCAAATATAAAAATATTTATTTGCAGAAGTGGTTCAAAAAAAAGTTTGTGGTTTCTGGAGTGAAGAAAATAATTTATTTGTAAAAGTGAATCTAGTTATAGTATCAGATCTGTTTTATTGAAATATTATTTGCTTATATATATAATATCCATGAACACATGTTTGTATTTAAAATTTATTTATTTGAATATATTAAGGATATTAGTATCTAAATTATTAGAAACAATAAAATCACCACCAACACAACCCACCAAAAATCTTTTCGCATCATACATGTTCAGTAAATAATTATAAATCATTTTTTATTGCTATTTATGTCCATTTTTATGACAACTTTATCATTCTCAGAGAATTGAATTTTTCTATAGATGATCATTTCTGTTAATCATTTTTGACTAGAATATTTTTTGTGGTTTGTAGGATAATAAATGAATTCATTTCTGGAAGTTAATTTACATACTTAATTATTAGAATTGTATTAATGATAATTATTAATAATATATTATATATTAACTTTGATATCAATGATAATATATTCTCTATTAACCATTTTACGACCTTACAAGTTTTTTATGTACCACCTAAAAATACCTTGTAAAATATGCATTTTAGAAGCCATTTATTAAAGTTAGTATATTTTTCTTGAAAATGAAGATAACTTCAAGCTTTTTTTATATTTTATTGTAAAATGTATGTAGTTTTACATGAGAGAAAGAATAAGAATATTTTTCATAAATTGAAAGGTTGTAATCAATGGTAAAAAAAATGTATTTTCTTTGGAAACATTTTCACTTTTGAAACAAACATTTTCATATTTCTGAGAAAATGAAACCAGTTGTATTTAATGGAATACAAAAGTATATGCACTTTTTTAATAAAATGGTATAAATAGAAAGCTAATAACGAGTGCACTGAAACACAAGTCAACATGTGAAAGTCAATGCCGTTATTTTCGGGTATTTGCGCTTATCTGCAACGAAACTTGATGAAACATGTATATTCCTGTTCAGTGGAAATATTTTCTACTATAAAAGATGATTTTATAAAAATAAAGTGTCTTTACATGGGTTAAAATTATATTATAAATAAAAAGGTGTTATATTGGCTGAAGGTATTTCTTCAGAAAAATGGAGTACCGATATATAGGCTCTAAGGTACTAAGAGGGTTAACAGTTCAACTGAAATATTTTTCAAATTAGTGAAAGAAAATTTTACACAGTTCGAAATTATAATCAAAAATCAATCATATATAAAAATTTTAGGTTGGTGCAAAAATAATTACGGTTTTTAACATTTCAATTTGGCGTTGAGTTTTCCAAATCGTTATCTTTGGTTATAGTCATGTGATACATCGCCATAAACAATAAAGTTAACACTAGTAAATTCACCTTATGTCTATTGTTTTCATTTTTTAATATTGTTGGATATAACCTCTTAAATTAACCATGGAAAAAAGCAAATTCGCGTTGTTTAAATTGAGACATAAAGCAACAGAAACTGTTCGAAATATCAAATTTGTTTTTGGTGAAGAGTCAATTAGTGAATGTACAGCTCAGCACTGGTTCCAAAAATTTCATAATGGAAACGAAATTCTTGATAAGGAGGGTTGTGGACGTCATTCAGCTATATACAATGATGATTTAAGAACCAATATTGAAGCTAACCCACGTAAAACAACTCTAGAGATAGCAAAAGAATTCAATGTTGGTCATTCAACAGTTGTTCGACATTTGAGCCTAATTGGAAAAATCAAAAAAAATGGATAAATGGGTGCTGTATGAATTAATCGAACATCAAGCAATTCATCGATACAAAGTCTACTCTGCTCTTCTTTGCGTAACAAAAATGATCTCTTTCTTGATCTCATTGTCATATGTGACGAAAAATGGTTTCTCTACAACAATCGGAAAAGTTCATCACAGTGGCTTTACCAAGGAGAAGCATTAAAACAGTTTCCTAAACTGAAGCATCATGAAAAAAGATTATGGTCACTGTTTGGTGGTTGATAATCGACATCATTCACTACAATTTCTTAAGTCCTGATGAAACAATAACAGCAGAAAAATATTAGCAGGAAATTGAAAAAATGCATGAGAAGTTGCATCGTTTACGGCCAACATTTGTCAGTCGAACAGGATCGATTCTTCTTCATGACGATTCCCGACCACATGTCTCACAAATGACTTGAAGAAAATTAAATGAACTGGGTTATGAAATTTTACTTCATCCACCTTATTCTCCGAACCAATCTCCGACAGATTATCATTTTTTTAAACTTTCGAGTAATTTCCTATGAGACAAGATTTTCAAAGACAAGCACTAGCTCAAAGCGTTTTCGATGCATTCGTCAACTCCAGGACTTCAGAATTCTGTCTTGTAGGAATAAGCAAACTTATTTCCCGTTGGGATAAATATGTGCAAATCAATGGTCTTTATTTTGATTAATGTATATAATTTTTAACTGATATATGCTTCTTTATACTCGATATGTAAAAACTGCAATTGCTTTTACACCAACCCAATAGATCATTACTGTCAGTTGAATAATTATATAAATTGATAATCCTCGTTGGAAAATATTAATGTTTTCTTTTAAAAAAAACATACAACTAGTAATTATAAAATTGTATAAATAATTTTTATATTTAAATAATGATATTAACATTTTCAAGTGAAACCAACAACTGCACACAAATTATTATACCATAAACAGTAAATTAATGTTTGTGACACTAAACATGAGTATGTATATTGCTGTCAAAACTAAACTAAGAGACGTTTTACACTCAAATTTTACAGACTGCTAATTAAAGATGCCACTTTAAGAAAAAAATATTTTCAAGTCTCCCTAACGCCATCTATATATCATTTCTATGAATTTTTTAAACCCGCTTTGTAAATATAAAGTCTATTATTAAACGCGAAGACAAATAAAACGCATTATATTACAGTTCATATTAAATACATATTAAATACCTGTCCATTTCATATTAAATACCTGTATTTTTTCAATTCATATTTCTTATAAATACAAAGTAATTTTATATTTTGGAAAAGTATTCTGCTGTATGATACATGCTTCTTTATACTCGATATCTAAAAAATGCAATTATTTTTACACCAATCTAATAGATCATTACTGTCAGTTGAATAATTATATAAATTGATAATCCTCTTTGGAAAATATTAATGTTTTTTTTTTTAAAAAAAACTTGCAACTAGTAATTATAAAATTGTATAAATATTTTTTGTATATAAATCTTCATATTAAAATTTTCAAGTGAAACCAACAACTGCACACAAATTATTATACCATAAACAGTAAATTAATATTTGTGACACTAAACATGAATATTTATATTGCTGTCAAAACTAAACTAAGAGACGTTTTGCGCTCAAATTTTACAGTCTGCTAATTAAGGATGCCGCTTCAAGAAAAAAATATTTTCAAGTCTCCCTAACGCCATCTACATATCATTTCTATGAATTTTTTAAACCCCCTTTATAGATATAAAGTCTATTATAAAACACGAAGACAAATAAAACGCATTAAATTACAGTATCCATTTTATATTAAATATCTGTATTTTTTCAATTCATATTTCTTATAAGTACAAAGTAATTTTATATTTTGAAAAAGTATTCTGCTGTATGATACATACTTCTTTTACACGATATCTAAAGAATGTAATTATTTTTACACCAATCTAATAGATCATTACTGTCAGTTGAATAATTATATAAATTGATAATCCTCTTTGGAAAATATATAATGTTTTAAAAAAAAACATACAACTAGTAATTATAAAATTGTATAAATATTTTATATATATATAAATAATCATATTAAAATTTTCAAGTGAAACCAACAACTGCACACAAACTATTATACCATAGACAGTAAATTAATGTTTCTGACACTAAACATGAGTATGTATGTAAATACTAGTGACAATAGTTCATTCCAGTCCGTGAGAAATGTGCACGTTAACCGGGAAATATGTCTACGGAATACCTACCTGGGGTCCAGTTGTGTAGCACGTTATATACTAACGCCATTGCAATTGCTCCACGCCCGTTCGCCGCAATAAAATTGCTGCAGTTTCGTAATTACATTTCACAAACAATGCAGCGAAACAACACCAATAATAAATACAGTTCTTGTTTGTTACCTGGCATTGTTACACGCCGACAATGTTCGTGAAAATTATTTGCTTATATTATCGACTGCATAACAAAACGAAGAATAATACTGTATGCGGACATTGCATGCTGTAAAATATTGTATTTGTCAATGTATATTATAATAGATGTATTAATTACGAAATGTTTCTCTACACACTATTTTAAAAATCTCACACACGGGTATAATAATTTTTACTTATAATAAAAAAAATCAGTTATAGAATTTCAATAAATAATGAATAAGATACTAAACTAATGTGAAACTATTTTGTTTGAAATCTGTTATACTTTTTCTAAAAAGAAAAGATTTGATTTATATAAATATTTGCTAATGATAATAAATTAATTTTATAGTCAAACGTTCCATTTTTCTGTTCTTCTTTGTCCTTTTGAATCAACTGTCTGTTCTCTACCATTAGTTTTAACATAAGTATCAGGTTGGTAGAAAAATAATTGCGGTTTATGCACCCATTTGTCAAGCTTTTTTGACTTTTCGAGCTGTTTTAATTGGTATAGAACTGTTTGATGACTAAATCTTAACTTTTATGCAAGCTTTCAAATTGTTGTGTGTGGTTCTGATTCAACTAATGCTTTCATTTGGTTGTTATTAACTGAAGAAAGATGCTCGCAACCTTCTTCACCTTCAAGGTTCTTGTCCCTATCATGAAATTTTTGTAACAACTATTGCACCGTACATTCTTTAACACTACTCACACTAAAAGTATTGTTTAGTTTATTAACAGTTTCTTCTGCTTTACCATCCGTTTTGAACTTGTACAAAAATGCTCTTATTTGCTTCTTTTCCATCTTTGATTCAATAGCCCATTGTCGTGTCTTTCAAAGTATTCCGGCCGTTTTTCCTTCAATGCACGGCTCGAACGCATCAATTGTAGTCGGTAGCGATCCCCAGTGATGGTTTCATTCGGTTCGAGCAGCTCATAGTAGATCACACCCTTGTGATTCCACCAAACACAGAGCATGAGCTTGGATCCATGGATATTTGGCTTCACCGCTGGTGTTGACGGTTGGCCGGGCTTAACCCATGACTTTCTGCGCTTGGGATTGTCGTAATTGATCCACTTTTCATCGCCCATGACAATTCGATGCAAAAATCTCTTCCTTTTCTCCCGTCGAAGCAGCAGTTCACAGGTAGAAAAACGCCCTTCAACGTCCCTCGGTTTCAATTCGTATGGGACCCGATTTCCTTGCTTTCGGATCATTCCCGTGGTTTTAAGCCGTTTTCCTACCGTTGACCAGTCAACTCCCAACGATTCAGACAATTCTTGAAGTGTTTGACATGAGTCTTCATTAAGCAATGCCTCCAATTCTTCATCGTCGAACTTTTTCGGCTGCCCAGGTCGTTCCTTGTCTTCCGAGTCAAAATCACCACTTTTAAAACGTGCAAATCACTTCCGACACGTTCGCTCAGCTAGAGCATGGTCACCATAAATTTCCACCAAAATACGATGACTTTCGGCAGCACTTTTTTTCATGTTAAGGTAATGAAGTAAAACTCCCCGCAAAAACAATTCATCCGGCACGAAATTCGACATATTCGATAAAGTACAAAGTGTTGTTATTTACGCTTCAACCGAATGACATATACTGAAACTGACGCCTAAGGACAGCTGTTGTACGGGGAATATTTGGTTAAAGGGAACAATGGAAGAATGTACTACCTACTCCGTCTCTTGTAAAACGGTACGAATTAATTCCAACACCCAGTATATATATATATATATATATATATATATATATATATATATATATATATATATATATATGTATATATATATATATATATATATATATATATATAAATATGTATATATTCATACACAAGTAGATACGTTTATGAATATATTATTCAGTAAACTCATCTCGTCAATGCAACGCATCTTCTAAACTTGTCGAATAATATCGCAGCATTGTTCTGTGTCAACAATAGACATGTAATTATTTAAACAATATGTAAAACAATTTGTTGCACTGTAGTGTAACATCAATTGTCCGAAGTGGAATTGCATTCGCCGAACAAAACATCGTATCTGACATCATATTGTTAACAACTGAAACTACTATAATTATTATCAACTTTAATTTCAGCGAACGTTATCAACTTTGCGTACGTTATTAATGTTATTACTTAGGTCCCGGCAAAAAGCTACAACGCACCAACATTAACTTCTCCGTCTTATTCTTCTTCGTCGCCAGTGCGAGTGTGTATATATGTATGTGGGTATATTTTTTTATTTCCTATTTATTTTCCTGTACCTTTATTTTCTTTTGTTGGAATGAAATATGCACTTCGTTTTAATTACTCTCTTGTTTCATTTTTTTTGTTTAAATGAGAATCTATAGCAAGTGTAAATTGTTGCAATTTACGCCATGTCTCGTATGTTGTCATTTTTGTTATATTTATAGACTTGTTGCTTGTTGTATTGTTATCAATAATTGATTAATGTATGACATTGGCATTTAAACAAAAATCAGTTATTAACTAACGAATAATAAACACACACACAGAAACACACACACACACACACATATATATATATATATATATATATATATATATTCACGATGGAGACTTCAAAAGTAAAAAACTCTTATCCTCAATGCAGAATTTTTATTTTTGTCATTTTTCTATATAATCGCCTTTCAGTTCTATGAACTTAATTCAACGCTTAATGAGCTTTAGGATTCCATACTGAAAGAAAAAATTCAGTTGCTGGCGTTCTTGCAGCTTATTAATGACTTCTTCATTAAAGAGAAACCTTTGTCGACTCAACTGTTGTTTTAATGGCACAAAAACGTGAGACTCACTTGATGCTAAATCATGACTATATGGTGCGTGGACCAGAAGCTAAAAATCTATATTTCAAATAATTATTTTATTATTATTATTTATTTTATTAGCCGTGCGAGATCGACTCTCGTTTTAGAGCATGATCATGCTTTTAGAACGTTTTTCGCGCCTTTTGTGCTTGATTTTTCGATTTGGTTCGTGTAAAAGTTTACAGTGGCTTTTATTATCTATTGGTTCATCTTTATGTACGAAGTGAACCAAAGTAGCACTTTTGGTATACCAAAAAAATTTCATCATGTGTTGAACATTTTTAGTGTTAGCGAAGACTGATTTTTCCATACTAAATTTTGTCATTTATTCTCTGGTTCGTAATAATGAACCTGTGTTTCACCTGTAACTGAACGAATCGGAAATAAATATTGTTGTTTTTTTCTATTAATACTGTGTAAGAATGGCTGCGTGAACGAATGAAAAGTTTGTTCCAGGATGGAATACAAACGTGTATTAAGATTTGGGATTAAATGTGTAGAATTTGAGAGAGTTTGAGCAGAAAAATCAACATTAATAGAAAACCTGTATGAAGAATAAGAATTTTTTACTTTTAAATGGCCATTTACTTTTTAACTTGCCTCCTTATATACATACATACACTTACAAACACATGCACACACACACACACACACACATATATATATATATATATATATATATATATATATATATATATGCATACAAACATTGATACATACAAACATACATTGATACATACATTGATACATAGATAGATACATATATAGATAAATACATAGATACATACATTGATACATATATACATAATGTTAGCTATTATTTAAAAAATAAATAAAATAAAATTGAAACTTCAGAATAACAAAATGTGTCAGAATGTTTTTAAATGATATATTGATACATTTCATCAAAAGAGTAGGTAGTGAAAAAAACTGATGTCCAAGATTTCACATTCTTTGAAAAATTCAAATAATATTTTTTTGGATTGTTGTTTTTAGAGATATTTTAAGATTATAATATATATATATATATATACACATACATACACAGAGAATATAATACCATTGGAGGAAGAGAAACATTGTTTTAGCACTTCAAATCAATACAATATTTAGTTTAAATTTGAACTGTAGAAATATGTAATTTTGAATATACATCCACATTATTTGTAATAAAGCGTCATTTTTTCAATTAAGGCAGGAAAGTCTATATAACTTAAAGTTTAGTAAAAAAATCTACTTTCAAAAGAAAATTAAAGTTTATTGTGCCTGATGGAGCATCGGTATCGACATGCCCATGATCAACAATTAGAAATGACCAAGAATTATTTTATTTGTGAAAGTGGATTTATCCACAGTGCAAGAACTATATTTTATATTAGCCTATTCATTTCTCTTTCTCTATACTCTAAACATATAATAAACATATATTAAATGTATTTTTTATTCTTAATATATATTTAAAACTGTAATTTTTCAATTTTCGTCAGATACACTTTCTTTAAATTTGGTTAATATCGATTTAGAAATACTGACTTCGATTTTAGATTTGAATCACATATTTAAAAGTTCATATTTTACAAATATAATTATAGATCTGTCATTGTCGATAAATTTATTTTTATCAATTCATCGTTTTTCATAAAACAAAAATGTTTCTTATTAGGATGTTTAATCAGTTGTGTATTATTCATTTTAATTATAGCTTACCTTCATTTCAATGGCTCTCAAGTTGATGGCACCGTCATCGAAATATACATAAGCCGTCATCAAAAATAATCATTTATTGAATATTTTTATAGGAAAAATGTTATGTTGTTTGAGGATTGATTCATTTATAATCGCGAAAATAATTAAAAAAAGATGAGTGGTATTTAAATCATCAGTAATTTATGGAACATTTTTATGAGACAGCTGTGTATGTTGTATGTCCCTCTCTCTCTCTATGTGTGGGCGTGTATGTACATTTATATGTAAATGTGTCTGTGAGAAAAAGCATGGAGTTGATGAACAATGCAATCGAAATATTAGTGTTTGTATAAAAATGGGAATGATAAAACCAATTGCGTAGTCGTCGTTGTCATCTCCTCATCCCGTAGGATGTAGGGAGGAGATGATACTCCACTCTATCCCAGTCATATGTTTTTTATTTCTTTGTTACCGCGCTACGTTGCGTTCCTGTTGTTGTTGTTTGTTTGTTATTATTATGCTTAAGTTTCGGCGCCATTATCTCCTCGGGTTTTATTGTAACAGATGACGCGCAGAGAATGTTTCGACGGCGGCGCTTGCATCTTAACCGCGCACGCATCAATCAAAAAACATCACGCTTTCTTTTTGTCTGTTTTCAGCGTCTCCATTTGCTCCTCACTCACTTCATTCTTCGTTCTGTCATGTTCCGCAATACTGTAGTGGTTCTGTTTACCGAACGACGGAGCACCGACCGGCAAAGTTTCCATAAATAAGTTTATATATCCATTATTATAATATATTATGAAAATTGTAAGCGAATGATGGTGTCTTAAGTTGAATAATGTGTATATCAGCAGTTGTGTCGAGTATCTTATTCGGTCTTATCAAAAAAAGGCACGTTTTTTTAATCTTTATTTTTTCGATACGCATAGATAATAGACTATGAAAATGACAATTTGATTATTAATTCATTTTTTTAAAAATTAATACATTAGTTATTTTTGTACAGTTAGTTATAATTGATTAAAATACATTTTTTAAATATTACAAAAAATTAAATCGATTACTTAAAACATTCATGGCACATTTTAGCAATCTACCAAATCTTAAAAAAAAATCTAATCTCTGTTGGTATTAATTTCATATCCATTCCATTTTTTATTAAAATATAATTTAGTATAATTTGTGTAACTGTTCTTCCAAATTTGATTAACGTATCGGTTAATTTCAGATAACCCAAAAAAAGATACAAGCCTTTATTCATTAATATTTCCACACATTAATAATCGTTAAGAATTTCAAGTCAGAACTGCATAATATACAATATTTATCAATACTATGATTCAGTCAATGTGAGAATTACTTCTAGTGTACCTCTTTTTTGAATTTGTATTGAAATTATTGCTTTGAATAAATTGAAAATCAAATTCTACAAAATGACAATAATAAGATTTTTTTTGAAATTCGCTGTAGGTGTTTCATTAGTAAAATTATATGTGGATTTTATTATTATTATTAATGTCACAGAAGATATTAGCAACAAAATGGTTTGAATATCAATTTATTGACTGTTATTATATTGATAGGAAAATAATTGTCGTTTATGACCTTCAAATTCATGTACATTTTTCTCAACTAACTGTTTCAAGTTGTCCAGAACTGTTGGATTACTAAGAGTTGATTTACATTAGGATAGTAAGCGATAGAGTATACTAATCTACTTTTTCTCTAGACCTCTACTGTGGTGAGAGAACAGGATAGTAGAATGTACGATATTTTCATATTTCCTATCCACTATACTCTACTTATTTCTATGTTTAGTACTCTACTTTCACTATCACAAAGTGTTTACATTATGCTAGTAACAGGATAGTAAGTACTCTACACGTACTCTACTACTTACTATCTCAATGTGAACCAGGCATAACGACGAACTTTTGTGCAAGTTCTCGAACTGTTGTGCGTGGTTCTGATTCAATTATCGCCTTCAGTTGGTCGTTATGAACTGAAGAGGGATGCCTGCTAACTTCTTCATCTTCAAAGCTCTCGTCGCCAGCACGCACGAAATTTTTGGAACCACCATTGTAGCGTACGTTCCTTAACAGTACCCATACCAAAAGCATCGTTTAGTTTACGAGCAGTTTCTGCTGCTTTACCGCCCGTCTTGAACTCATACAAAAAATTGCTCTTATTTGTTCCTTTTTCATTTTTAATTCAATATCCCAATTTGAAGCAAAATTAATAATAAAACCAAAGTCGATGTTATCAAATACAGACCGAAAATGCACTTAAAAATGATATTAATACGAAATGACATTTACAATGAAAAAAATTAAAATGAGAATTCAAAAAACAAAAAACGCAATTATTTTCCTACCAACCTAATATATCGCTTTAAATGTATACATTAGAACAAAAGTATGTACATATTTAAAAAGAATTGTGCAGTCAACATTAATAAAAAGTATGGTTCTATCACTGAAAGCTGTTTAATTTGTCGCAAATATATTTTTAAAGTGAAAATGTATTAAAATTATAAAATAATTTATTTCAGAATAAAAAATGTATACTATTAAAATGTATTTTTTTAAAATAATATTAGAAAAGTTAAATCAAAGATAATTATATAAATATATGTATGTATCGCGTTCATACACATGAAAACTTTTTTTTAAACAAGACTAAATACAATCCCTGTATAAAGCATCAAATCAAATATTTCAGGATTTGTCTGGCGTTAGTACACAAGTTGTTAGTTTAATTAAATCAATTGTAACGTTCCGTATAATTATCGAAAACTTTTATAGAAGTACCAATGGAACGTTCGAAACTATTAACCGTACAAATGTTAACGTCTGCACAGTGAATGCAAATACAAATACGAACCATGCCGCACAATTGCAACAGTTGTATAATCGGGTGCAGGCATTTAAATGTTGTAAACAGTACTGTATAGTGGCACAATTGTATAAAAGAGGCGACCATGTTAAATGCATCTGTGTCGTGAAAAAGCAGTTATGGAACTTTTAAGGAACGATTATTACAACGGGGTACGGACGAGATTAACATAAAATTACAAATAAATTTTATTGTATTACATTTTTTTTCTCTCTGACGATGCACCGATGATTAATACAAAATTATTTTTTGAAATAAAATCGTATGTATTAGGTTGGTAGGAAAATAATTACGGTTTTTTTTTCTGAATTGTAACCTTAATTTTTTTCAATGAAAATGTCATTTCGTGTTCATGTTAATATTGTTTTAAAGTTCATTTTTCGATCTGTATTTTGGTAACATCGATTTTGATTTAATTATTAATTTTGCTTCAAATTGTGCTGTTGAATTAAAGATGGAAAAGAAGCGAATAAGAATATTTTTCGTATGAGTTAAAACGGATGGTAAAGCAGCAAAAACTGCTCATAAAATAAACGATACTTTTGGTGTGGGTACTGTTAAGAAACGTACTGTACAATGGTGGTTCTAAAAAGTTCGTGCTGGGAGAGTCTGGAAGATGAAAAATCTCATGGGCGTCCTTCTTTAGTTCATAATCATCAAATGAAGGCGTTAGTTGAATCAGAACCACTCAGAACAATTCGAAATCTTGCACAAAAGTTAGGTGTTAGTCATGTAACAGTTCTGGACCACTCAAAACCACATAAATTAAAAAATGTATATGAATCTGAAGGTCATAAACCGCAATTATTTTCTACCAACCTAATATATACATAAAAATTTCTATATAACATACATTAACTTTATAATATATTAGAATATTCATAATTAACAATGGAAGCTTCTTGATTTGGTAGAATTATTTGTTTATTTGAAAATTATATTTGATATTAATTCAGTCAGTTCAATTTGATACATGTATCATCTACTAGAAATAATATTCAAATCTTTACAGTATGAATTAAAAATTACAAATATATTTGTTTCCATGTTTCATTAGGTTCTCTCTCTTGTAAAAATATGGAACTCTACGCCGAAGCAAAGTTTATTGATGTGGCGATAAACGAGTAAACCTATTTAAAGAATAATAAATTAAAAAATGTAAATGTTTCGTTTAATATATTAAAATAACAAGTTTTCCATGTAAGTGCTGGACCACTTAAAACAGCTAAAAAAATCAAAAAGAGAAAAATTTATATTAATCTGAAGGTCATAAACCGCAATTATTTTCTACCAACCTAATATAATAGATTATTAATCACTTTTACTGTTGCTTATGCACATGTCGATGACGATACCATCATCATCAAATCAATAAGTCATATAAGAATCTATAAAAGTTATGTACTTCTATAATCTATAAAAGCTAGTGTTCTTAGGACGATGATGGCATCTCCATGGAAATATACATAATCAACAATCAAAGATGATCAATAATTAACTATTGAAACGTTTTGATCTGAGAAGAAATTTGTGTTTTTCTAGTTAAGCGGAAATATCGTTTATGAAAATTGTTTTTAATAATATAAAATATGTTTAATGAACCAAGAAAATACCAATATTAATTTAAAAAAAGTAAGAGAAATATTAAAATAATAATAAAACAGTATCTTAACAGAGATATGTCTTTTTCAATACAAGGTAAAGACTAAAAATGGATTTGTCAATAATAAATCTAATTCTAATACACATTTACATATTATATGCAAATTTTCTGATAATTTTTTTTTTAATAAATATTTGAAAACAGCATATCAATATACTGTTGTATTTATACATAAATTATTATTGAAACAGATATTGATAATTTGCAAAATCTGTCATTACATTTATTTAATTTTCAACATTGATCTAAGTTAAAATGTGATTTCATAGAGAATTGCCACAAGACAAGAATGTATTCGTAAAAAGCTGTCTGTGAAAGACATCACAGATATAAAAAAAAATGTCTAACTTCATGCTGGACTGAGATCGAAGAAGTAATTTTAAACAAGTTAATTGACCGTATTCTGGGAAGATTAATTAATTTAGTAGAAATACGAGCAAATAAATAATATATACGTTTCGTGTAAAAACGTGCATGAGTCATCTTAAATTGACTTGTTTTTAAAGAACTGATTTAAAAATCAAATTTAATGTCTGATTCGATATAAACTTATCTTGTGAACTTTTTACAAACACATGTATTACATTAATACATAAAAAGTATTTATTTTAATTTTGCATGAAAGCCAAATATATAAATGAGTCTATTATTTTTTACATGACTTCATATAAATGTATATATATATATATATATATATATATATATATATATAATATCATGTCGTAAACTTGTACAATTTTGTACATTGTTCAAGTTTATGTTTAAAATTTTAATCGTTCGCTTTTATTATACTGTTTATTAGCTAAGTAAATTAATTCAACTCCTCTCGTTCTTTTACAACAGACATGAATTAATGAAGTGGTTATTATAAAAGTAAACACGAAAAGGTATATCCAAAAGTTGAGATGAATTATTTTGACATAAATTAATTGAGGCATAAAGTTAATTTTCGCAATCGTTAAACGGACATCAAACTAAATTGAAGTTTAGAATTTTTCAACATACGTTTACGTGAAGAAAATAAACCTGATGTGGTGATTCCGTTTTTAATTTAAAATTCACAGCCTCGCTGATTAAGAATTTCAGTCGGTTTTAAAAGGATTTTATTGGGTTTGTTGATGATGGGAATAAATTTCTGGGAGATGATTTCGTAGGATATTAAAATATTGAGTGTTTTATTTTTGGACTGTCGAAATTGAATGTTTCAATTTCGTTAGAAGATTAATCGCTTAATTTAAGAAATGTTTTATTGGAATTTCGTTGGAATAAATTTGTCATTCTTAGTTTTTGTCTATATCCAGTATATTTATTTTTGTACTCACATTTCTATCGTTATCAAATCTGTTTATAATAAAATCTCAGTGGTAAAATCATTTTAATGAATGAATTGTTTACTCGCACCGAAAATCACAAATTTTCTATATCTAAACACACTGAATACTCAGGATGATATAAGGATCTGAGGATAATGGTCTCTCTATCTAAATCCACATAAGAAAGCATCAAAAAGTATTAATAATTATTTATTAAGCCTTATTGATCAAAAATTGTTGTATCGATTGTAAAATAAGTGAAGAATTATTTGTAGAACACACAATTGATATCTTGAATAAATTTTAAAATCTTGAACCATCTAAAAGTACACCATTAAAAGTTTACTGAATTAGTAGATATTTGTATTGTTAAACCATATCAACAAAACGACTTAAAAATGTTAGATACGGAAGATACATGAATTTTATTAAATCATACTCTAAAATTCTTGTCTGTATCCAATATATTTACTTTGTACTCACATTTTTATCGTTTTCAAATCTGTTTACAATATAATCTGACTCAGTGATTAATTCATTTTCATAAATCAATTTTTTACTCGCACCAAAAATCACAATTTTTCTATATCTTAACGCACTGAATACTCAGGATAATATAAGAATCTGAATCTAACGATCTCTTTATCTAGATGCACATAAGAAACCATTAAAAAGTATTAATAATTATTTATTGAGCGTTATTGATCAAAAATTGTTGTATAGATTTTAAAATAAGTAAAGAATTATTTATAAAACATACAATTGATATCTTGAATAGATTTTAAAATCTTAAACCATCTAAAAGTACACCATTAAAAGTGTACAGAATCAGTAGATATTTGTATTATAAAACCTTATCTACAAAACGACTAAAAAATGTTGAGTCAGAAGATACATGAGTTCTATTCAAATTTCTCAAACAACCGTAACTTAAATTATAATCGAAGTCAGAAAACAAATAATAAAGTTACTATTATTTTTTTTATAAAAACTTACAAATAGATCATCAGTTATCGACGCACCCTTAAGCCCCAAATAACCAGCCCAATAGATCAAAGAACGATATTCAATAACAATTATTTTTAACCAGTAAATATTTATAGAAAGTTCTATTTAACTCATTATATAAAATAAATAAATAAAACACAATTCATAAACAAATGTAACAGTAATGATTATTATTTCAATGCGTATGTAGAAATATCTATTTTATATTTTATATTTTTTTTTTCAAAGAAATATACTCTTACTACACCTATAGTAAATACCTTCAAATCTCGCTATTCTTCTTAAACAATACATTTTCACTCTTCTGAAAATAATTTCAACAATTATGTACAAATTTCATTCGAATATTAGATACAATACACGTCTAAAGAACTCAGTGCACTTGAGAATATTTTTTTTGAATAATTCTCAAGAAGTTTTTTTTTTAAAAAACATCCATTTTTCTATTTATATGGATTAAGTATTTTAGTTTATATTGTTTAGAACACAATACATATTACTGACTGAAATATTTTTCTTTGTTACAGCATTCACAGCTCTTCTACAATGCGTGGTCGCACAACAGCAATATTTTCGAATAAAACCACGTGACATAAAAATTCACGAAGGTGGTGAAGCTATGTTAGAATGCGAAATTGCAAACTTGGTTGGAGCCGTTCAGTGGACAAAAGACGGTTTCGCTTTAGGTCAGTACTGTTTTAGTTTATTTAGTAATTAAAAAAAAATATCTGTCTAACTTAAAATATATAATTATGTACATATATGTATATATATATAAGATAGGTGCAAAAATTATTGCAGTTTTTATCATTTTAAGTTTGACGCCGATTTTTCTAGTTACCGTTATCTCTTGTTATAGTCATATGTTATATCATTGTAAACAATGAAATTAGCACTCCTAATTTCAGTTTGTCTATTGTTTTCATTCTTTAGTATTGATGGATATAATCTCGCAAATTAGTCATGGAAAAAACAAATTCGCAAAATTTTGTTGAATGAGTTTAAATTGGGACATAAATCTACATAAACTGTTCGAAATTCAGATTTGTTTTTGGCAAAGAATCAATTAGTGAACGTACAGCTTAACACTTGTTCCAAAAATTTCGTGATGGAAACGAAATTCTTGACGATGAGGAGGGTCGTAGACGTCCTTCAGCTGTAGACAATAATAATTTGAGAACCATTATTGAAGCGGGCGCACGTAAAACAACTCGAGAGAGAACAGAAGGACTCATTGTTGATAATTCAACAGTTTTTCTACATTTGAGCCTAATTCGAAAAACAAAAATTCTGGATAAATGGGCGCCGTGTGAACTAAATAAATATTAAGCAGTTCGATGATACGAAGTCTGTTCTGCGTTTCTTTTATGTAACAAAAATGATCCCTGTTTTGATCTCATTGCCACATGTGATGAAAAAATGGATTCTCTAAAACAATCAGAAAAGCTCATCGCATTGGCTTTACCGAGGAGAAGCACTAAAACAGTTTCCTAAACCGAAGCTTCATGAAAAAAAGATTAGGGACACTGTTTGGTGGTCGGTAATGGACATCATTCACTAGAACTTCATAAATCCTGGTGGAACAATAACATCAGAAAAATATTATCAGGAAATTGAAAAAATTCATGAGACGTTGCATCGTTTACGGCCAGCATTAGTCAATCGAAGAGGACCAATTCTTCTTCATGACAACCGTCGACCACACATCTGACAAATGACTCGAAGAAAATTAAATGTACTAGATTATGAAACCTTACCTCACCCACCTTACTCTCCGGACCTGTCTCCGACAGATTATCATTTTTTTAAACATTTGAGTAATTTCAAAAATTAAAGATCAAGTATCAGCTCGAAACACTTTCGATGAATTCGTTAGTTCCAGAACTCTAGCATTCTATCTTGTAGAAATAAACAAACTTGTTACCCTTGGGAGAAATGTATACAGTCCAATAGTTTTTATTTTTATTAATAAATATAATTTTTAACTGATATATGCTTCTTTATACTCAATACATAAAAACCGCAATTATTTTTGCACCAATCTTATATACATAGAGAGAGAGAGAGACAGAGGAAGAGAGAAAGAGAGAGAGATAAAAATATATATATATGTATTTATATATATATAACCTTTTTCGAAATTAGAAAGTAATTGTATTAAAAGTGTAACTAATTTCTTAGATAACTATTCTGTTCGAAATCTAGCAAAGGGATAGCCTCTATTAATTATACTGTTAAATATTCAGATCACGTTAGACATTGCAGCGTGATTATGTATTCATATGCGTACAAGGGTTGAAAATACATTTGGAAAATCTTTGTATATATTTACTTCCGTTCGGAATGTCTATTATAAAAATCCAGTTCAAGTTTATTAACGACATAATCTCTTTTTATATATTTTCGTCCTATTTTATATATTTATTAATGGACTTATATGAAAGGCTTGATGTTCTGCTGTTAGTAAGAAAAGATATAAATGTACTTTTAAATTCATTTATAGTATAATTGTTTATTTAAAAATGTCACTAATTCGAAATAAGTTTCTATTGACACATTTTCTCACACACTTTGATTATATAATTGTGTAAACCCTCTCATTTTTATCAAAAACACAAAAAAGTATTCATTCGTTGAAACAGAATACACAAACGTACATACTAAAATATTTACACGCTTACTAATCACCTTTAAAAAGTGTCAGAACTCACTTTCCCTTCCTGCACATTGTCTTATAGTACATGTATTTTCTCACATATTTAATTATATATCAATTCATACATTTACCCAAAAAGTAAGCGCAGAGTATCGAATGAATTGTTTCATATAAAGCTGTGCTGAAAATATTCAAAAAATTACACAATGTAAACGAAGATTACAGAATAAAGTATCAATACACGTTTGAAATTAATTAGTAATGTATGTGTAATTGACATAATCGAAATGTAAGTACGTGTCAAATTAAAAAATAAATAAAACAGTACGAATGTTCAGTCGAGTTTTCATTTAATATTTCAGTACGTGATCGATTCCAGTATTTAACGCGTTCAGAACTTTAAAGTTTGTACAGCGCGGTACGCTTAACTGAAAATCGTTCATTTGAACACGAAACATTAACCAAGTTTAATAGAGCGATCTCGTCTAAATGAAAATGCACATTTTATAGTCCCACGCAATCGTAAAATAAATAGCTATTACATCTTAAATAAAATATCAACTATGTCGATCGTGAAAACGGTATCGCGCTTAAAACAAATAAACGATATCACTCCCATTAAATAGTAACCAATATCTCGTACGCTGTCTCATTCTAGCGCGAACGTTTCACTCGCTCGCACCCGTAACGTTTCTCGACAAACTTTCACGTCGGCCATAACGTATCGGCAATGACAAATCTTTGACATTACATCTCGTCTCGTCCTGCCACAAATCAATTCGGCGGTTTTAACGTAACACACTGTTCTTATGCGATGACCTCAACGGCGCTGACCGTAATCTTCTACGAATCTTCCGAGTGGAGAAAGTAAAAACTTTTCAAACGCATCACCGGAGAAAATTGACCCATAGCTTCTTATCGAAACTTCACCGAGCATTAGTGACTGACTACTCTACTTTTAGAGAGCTCGATACAATTTCATTTTAAATCTATACATTCTACATATACTTTGTGTGTGTGTGTGTGTGTGTGTATACATATATGTGTGTATATATATATATATATGAATATATATATATATGAATATATATATATGAATATATATATATATGAATATATATATATATATATATATATATATATGTATATATATGTGTATATATATGTATAAATGTATATGTATATATATGTATATATATATATATATGAATGTATGTATATCAGAAGTGGGATGAATGGATACCGTTCGCAATGTTCAGTTATAACCCAACTCCTCATACAGCTACCAAATTAACACCTCATGAATTAATATATGTTACCCTACCCGAACTCCCTAATTCATTAACACACAAATCTGAATTTAAATATACCTATGATAATTATCTCGATGACTTAAAAATTGAAATTAACTAAATTTTGCAAAATCGACAGAGATAATTTAATCAGAGAGAAAGAAAAAACTAAAGAAATATTTAATAAAGATAAAAAATTAAGAAAATTCGAAATCGGTGATAAAGTCTATCTTCTAAATGAACAAATAGACAATATATATATATATATATATATATATATATATATATATATATATATATATGTATATATATATATATATATATATGTATATATATATATGTATGTATATATATATATATGTATATATATTTATGTATGTATATATATATATATATATATATGTATATAGAAATATATATATATATATAGACACTGGGAAAGTCTCCATGCAATTGCAAAAATTTTAATTTTTTGTTTGTAATAACTATAATAATGTATTTAGTATGGAAGTATGCAGATCACATATATTTGTAATCATACAAAGAGACTGACACAAAGAGAATATTATATTATTAAACAGTTAAACCAATAAACAAGTTACAATAACAAAACTCAATATTTGAAACCCAAAAAATCACCATACACCTAATAGGCACAGTAATTATTTATTCAAATGCATGAATTGTATTAGTCTTTTTGAAACATTAGCAACTTGTTGAACCACCCTTTGCATTTATCACGTCCAGCGTACGGTTTTTCATTCCATCTGTAAATTTATTTGTTATATTCGAATCGATGGAATTCCATTTTTTTATATGGCAGCTCTTAACTGTTCTTTGTTTCGAATGGTACCTTTTCTAATTCTTCTTCCTATTTCGCCCCAACAAATGCACTATTAAATTCATATCTGGTAATTGTGGGAGTGTATAAGTTGTTTTGATACATTATATATCAGCCATTCCTTGACGTGCCGTGCTGTATACTTGAAATCGTTGCCTTGTTGGAAGATAAATGATTCCAGAACATATTCCACAGTTTAAAAAAATATTAACAATTATAAATACGAAGGAACATTTAAAAGAAATCTGGTCGTGGAAGAAAAATAATTTTACCTCCACGTGATGAACGCTTTAGATGAAAAATATCATTTGTAAAACTAATTCATCCACTGTTATGTATTATAAAGATAAAGCCCCAAATTTATTAACCAGGCATTAAAAATCTATATAGCAACAATACCAAACTGTATATGTGAATATATACACAGTTATAAATTTTAATAAAAAAAAAACTGTAAAAGAAAATTTTCGAAACAGTCTAGTATTATAAACGCAAAACTTATCTTTAACTTCAGTATTTGTATAATTCTGAATATTTTAATAAAATAAAATGTTAAAATATAATTATTCCGTGAAAATTAGCTTATCAACAGTTACAAACTATTAACATGTCTTGTAAGTTTTTAAATAAAATTAGTTTGAATTTGAATATAACCTTTTGACTTTATACATCTGCAATCACCCAACTAAGAACGACTGCCGATTAAACATAAATTCGTCAACTTCACTGTACCAATATTAATAAGCAAAGTACTCTTCAATGGCCAGATCTTTGTAATACACATATAAATTACGAATTAACAGAACGTACACTAAATCTTGGCACAAGTGTTCAATTGGCTTAATTTATAGAAAGGCGTTTTAATTTTAATAAGGAGTTTGATTTCAATGTGAATTCTGTGTATCATATATATATATATATATATATATATATATATATATATATATATATATATAATTTATAATCCGCATGTAAAGGACAAATTGACATTTAAAATCTCTTCATGCTCAGAAGCTCAGGAATATATATATATATATATATATATATATATATATATATATATATATATATATATGAATGTGTGTGTCTGTGAGGAAGACAGTTCACCGCCGCGTGTCCCTCAAGGCGATGTTGCCTCTACTGCCCTAGTAATGTTTATTTTTTTCCTCTGATGTTAGCGCAGGTTGGTGTTTTTTTTTCTTTTTATCTAACGTCGAACTGATGCATTTTTAACGATACGGCAAACTGGTGTACTGGTGTACGATTTCTGTTAGTATGAGATATAGATGTAGTGGAAGTGGCCGAGTTCGTGTGTTGAACAACGTCTTTGAAGGATGGAGGCGGGATTTATTGACGATTCTACGCTTAAGACGCCGTCACTGCTAAAAGCTTCTCTAGCTCACCGAAAACATATCTCATGTAAATAAATGAATTTTGCCACGAGCTACTTAATATAAATGCGTACTTTTATTCGAAATTATAAAGATTAATTGGGTTAATAAACAGTATTGTGCAATTGTAAGCATTACAATCTTTCGAATATTAATTTATTTCGAACAGAAAATAGATAAAACAATACAAATTGAAATCAAAATCGTATACACACACATATTTGTACAAATCAAGTTCATTACAAGAATGCAATCAATAAATTTAATAATTGTGAAAAAAATATTATAATCAATACTTTGTTCGGAAGTCTTTTTTTCTAATTACTTCAATTAACCTTTTTGGTATCGATTTCTCTCGAATTCTTCCCACCGAACCAAATTTTCAAGTTTGAAAAGAGGAAGTTAAAACTCTTTAGGTTTAACTGATCAGTCATAATTGACGGCCCAACTGATCGTTTATTGGGTGGGCCCTTTGCAATGTTTACATTCTTATAAAATTTAATGATATTCACAAGTATGTAAAATTCTAACTCACTGATTTATTTTATACCATAGCTGCATGTAGCTTCGGAAACTGAATTTTCTATTATTCTAACATGTCATTGCTAAATAATGTTATTTCAAAAACTCTATTTTTAACACTTTTTCATTACGTTGATTCATACTTTGTTGATTTTGAAAACAGATAATTCTAGAATTAGTAGAAGAGACAACGGCAACGAAATTCACTTCTCTCTCTCTCTCTCTCTATATATATATATATATATATATATATATATATATGTATGTATATAATATTATGTTATTATGTATATACATATATAATATATGTACATATGTAATTTGATACTTTATAGCGAGTTAAATCTCTTAAACATTGGTTGAATTATACATCTATAGTAAATTTGAAAATGAAATCTTTTAAATTGTATGTATTTTTTTATTATCAGGTGAATAAATACTTAGACAGAATTATAACTGTCAGCTGATATATACATAATTATTATATTTATTTATATTTATACACATGAAAAGTATTTAATATTTTTCTTCTGCAGGTTTCAAGTCAGTTATACCGGGATTTCCACGATATTCAATCGTGGGTGACCGTCGTCACGGAGCCTTCAATCTTCGTATCAGCAATGCAACATTAGAAGACGACGCTGAATTTCAGTGCCAAGTAGGACCTGCAAGATTCAATAAACCAATTCGTGCGAACGCGACATTAACAGTTATATGTAAGTATTATATGTTATTTTATTATATATCACGGTTATATATATATATATATATATATATATATATATATACATATATATATATATATATATATATATATATATATAATTGTGCAAATACGCACGCAAAGAAGTTTATTATGAATATTATGTCATAATAATTAATATTCCTCAACCGCAACATCATTAAAGCTTGTAAATTTCTTAAAAGGGTTCACTGTTCAACTTATGTACATTTACTGTTCTTATTCACGCAGGAAGTTACTTTCGAAATGGATGAAAGCACTTCGATGCTGGATGTATCTTGATTTCCCTCCTTTTCCATTATTCGTAAAACGAATTTGTTATACATTATTTGATTATTATTTTATTATACATATATATGTATATATATATACATATATATGTATATATATACATATATACATATAAATATATATATATATATATATGTATGAAATATTACAACTTAATCAGATTATCATTTAGAATTTTAAATATCTGTTGAATATATTTGACGAGGTCTTCGAGATGGAACTTAGATTGGAAATAAAGAATATTTTCTTTAAAAATTCAACTTCAAATTATACAAATTAATTAAATATATAAATGACAGGAAATTTTTTGTGAAATTTATTTTTGTAAGTTTTATGTCATATAACAAACTTTCATTTGTAATTTCAAACTTGAATTTTTATTTCGATTGAATAAATGCCACGTCTTCTTATAAGTGTATTTCATTAGTTTTTAAATTAGAACTTTTTTTTATTATTAAGTGTGATATTATCAAGGGGTGGATGACAGCAGTATTGGATTGCATTAATCTATGAGGACTTTCATCCGTTTTACAGAAATAATAAATAATATAATTGTCCATTGAATTATAATTCACTTATACTTTAATATGTCTGTATATTTATTTATTTCTTACATTCTATTCTTAAAGTATATTTTAATTTCCAACCTTTTGAAGCAATGCTTTAAACATTTTACTAAATTGATCACATGTAATGATTTCATAAATACACTGATGCTAGCTGATTGATATTGGGAAGTGAGCTTTGTCTTAATAGTTCCAATTCTTTACAATCTTTTAGTATATGAATATTGTTTAGGTGCCCATGACAAAATTTTATATATATATATATATATATATATATATATATTCATATATTAAACTGTGAGTAAAATTCAATTTTGATTATTAACTATTTCAAACGGAAAGAACAAATAATGAAAATAATTTGATTTTTGATTATAAAAGTTAAATTTCGATTTTAGAAAAAAAGAGTATAAACATATTATAAATTAATTTTTTTTCTTCTTACAAACCAGAAAACTTTTTTTCATTAAAAATTTGCAGTAAATCAGTATTTATAAAATTTGATTGTTACTTAAGTACATTTCTTTAATAATATCATCGTCCCAGAGTGTGAAGTTAACTAGAAATCTTATAGATTTTTTCAAATATTATTTATTTTGCCAATAAAGAATAATCAATAACATTTAACTTTTTAATCTTAAAGAAAATTTTATACTTTCAATGTAAAAAAATCTGTTCATTTGTAGAAGTGAATTTAGCCTCGATATCAAAGTGTAAATCTACTTTCGAATTAATTTATTGATATTTCTAAAAGTATATTTAGTGTTCGGGTTATTCTTCTCAAAACAATACAAAAAAAATTTTTTTTGTTTATTAAATTCCTGAAAATGAATCCATTGATTATTTATTTGACCCGTTTTTATCAAACTGATATCCAACATGACAAACAATTATCAAACATATCGAATGCGTCAAATAATCGAAAAAAAAAATATTATTTTTCCAAGTCTCGATTAAACAAACCGGCATTAAACGTTTCCAATTCCGGTCGTACATAATCGGCCATAATTAAAAACAAATAAAATCATCGGTTCGGATTGCACAAAACTGCATTATTCATTGTTTTAGAACTCTACTCTGTTCATACTGTAATTACATAAATTGTAAAACAGCAAATCTGCGGATTTCACGCATAACTGGCAATCACCATATTGTAATTACACGTAATTCTGCCACAATGTGTAAATCACATTGAATTCGTTATGAAAGTCAAACAAAAATAGTAACAATGAAAACTGGAACCAGAAGTTTCCACATTTACGCCGCATCATGACAAAAACTTGCATGCATAGTTCTTCGGTATAATTTGTAATGATGAAGGATGACAATTAACTTTCGAAACTCGTGGGACTAAATATAATTTCATAAATTCTTGATTTATAACTTACTGTGACATTTATTATATATATATATATATATATATGTATGTATGTATGTATGAGTGTGTGTGTTTGTGTGTGTGTGAGAGAGAGAGAAAGAGGTTTAACAATTGTTAACTCTTGTATTTATATAATTGAATGCGAGTAAAAGAGAACATACAGTTAATAGACTTCGGCCATGTGAAACTATCCTTGTCACGGACGCAATCCAACATAAGATGCAATGTTATTTACCCAAACTTAATAAAACATATTTTAATGTTCTGTATAATACGTAGCGACTCAGTTTAAACATGGCGTCGGGAGGTTAGGTCTTTACTACTAGTCTCTAACATGTAGTACCGAATGAATGTACGTACATGTGCTTTTATTTGCATATACACATGTAAACATCCAAAGCTACGTCCGTAATAAACTATGTATTATTCAAGGGTTGGCTATACTGCACAGGATGTAGGGGAAACGAAGGACGTGATGGCGGCAGCGTTGGTAGTAACGTGGTGGCGGTGGTGTGGTATTCGCGTTTCTGCTGATACTATGCAATAGTTGCCACGACCACGAACGCAACCATCCTAAACGTGCCTAGAATTGTAAGACAACTTCATAACGAGGTTGTTTATAGATTGAAACGCTTTTGCGGCTGCCTGCGACTGTTGCCGTACGTCAGTCGAGCCCCACTACATTGATGTATTGCGAGACCGTGATGATACAAGTGCTCCCCAAATAGTGACTGATCAGTATTTTTTATTGTTTCGTGAGACAAAATTCAATAAAAACTTCAGCGCTGTCAACAGATTCACGGTATCGAATCACTGGCACGAATATTATTTTATTCGATAAATAATATATTATATATTCTTAACAATAGTAATAAAGTCCTCTTGATCAAATAGAAAAATAATTACACTGCAAAATTATTGAATCGGTCATTTCAAAAACAAATATGTCAGAATTTAAATTTTATGGAATTCAATATATATATATATATAATCACTCTTAATTCCATATCAATCAAAAAACAGGAAGAAATATATTAAAACATTTAGTTAATTCTTTGAGTCAGCTATATTTATTTTAAATGGGTTTGAATTTAAAAAGAAAGATCATTAGTTATTTTTTTATTTTTTTGAAAATAACATTTTTTAAATCCTTTCTTATGTTTGTTTAGTTGTTTTTAATTGATAAGATAGTAGTGTAGACATGATAAATGAAATTGAGTTTAAAATAATACATTTGTAAATGAAATGAAATTTATAATTTATGAAAAAATTCACATCTATCGAAGTGTTAATTGTATAAAAGAAATAAATGGTTGCCATTTTCATCAATGAATTGAGTCGGTCATTTCAAAAACTATATAAGTCACGGAATTTAAATTTTACAGGATTCAATAAAAACTGTGTAACTCAAAAATAAAGAGTTTTTTTTAAAGATTATCTTTATTAAAATGTTTTTAGTCCGTAGTTTGTTGCCTGCTTAATGTTACTGTCCTATGAAACCTTAATGTATAAAAAAAACATGAATTGTTTTTTCTTGTGTTGTTTTTGCAGGGAATAGTATTAAATGCATAATAAATTATTTGAAAAAAAATTTTTGTTATGATTTTTTATCAAAAAAACATTATATTATAGCACACATATATGTAATCCCACTTATAATCTAATATTAAGGTGCATAATCATATTCGCCATCGGATTCTAGCACAGTGTCTTCCATTTCTTCGATTGGCCAGTTGAATATTTCGTTATAAAATGACATACGCTCGTCCAAAATGCTATCTTTCACTTCTTTCAATTGTCTATTTTTATACTTTATCGAAATTTTAGATCCACATGCTTTCGCAGACAAAAGTAACATCACAGCTGTATTATGTTTTAGTAGCTGGAATGTGTTAATTTGATGAACCATCTATGAATTCCTTAGCCTCCACCATCCCAGCTTTATAAACATCGTATTGAAAGGTCATGTATGTTGAAGGAGCAAATGTTTTTTTCTGGTCTGTCAGAACTCTCCTCCCATAATATTCAGTTGATAAACAGTTTTTTTTTTTGTAAAAAGGAGGCCACCATTTTTTAAATTCGCAATTCTTCTCAGTTTGTACTTCTTTTACTGAAAAGTTTATGCTAGATTGAATAACTATATCAACGTATATTCTTTGGTACATATATATGATCATGTTTTCTTACATTTACTTAATAACTCCAAAATCACTATTAGTGCCAAAAAATAAAGACCGCGTTTGACAGCCAGGCACAACGTGGCTAAAATTATTTTTATGCTGGATATAAGGCTATCCTCAAAGATCTAATTTCGACAAAAAAAAAACACAATTTTGAAAAAACATGACATGTATTATTTAAAATGGCCGATTCGTTTAAATACCCTTTTTCTCTGAACGCATTCTTCAATATTTTGTATAAGTTAGCTAAATAACAGACTTTACTGTAAATTAATTAACACATCGAAGTATTATTAATCAGATTGTTTAATATAAAATAGATTAATTAATATAACCATTTTCCTTATATATATATATATATATATATATATATATATATATATGTATATATATAAATAATTATATTAAATCGTTATCATTAATTTAGCTCTGAAAGAATTATTATTACATTCATTACTGTAACTCCGTATTAACATTATATTTATTTTATTACCGTTATGAAATGTTTATTATAATAACATCAAAGATTACGATTTATGACAACAATACATTAATGTTATTAATTATTCTATTATATAAACTCTCAAACGCCGTGCAGCCATCATTATTATTAACAATATTCATTGTGTATAATGTCAAGATACGAAGATCGTTTTATTAACGTATAACGATTCCTGCTATATAATTAGCATATGAAATGTAAACTAGTACATTTACGCTTACATAATGCATCTCTGAATTTAAGATCGTGTATATGTGTTTAATGTTTATGCATAAGACCCTGAAGGTCTGAGAAATAGTATTATACGTCAAGTACACAGAACGCTGTATAATTTTAGCAAAGACCATCTGCAATAGTATCTACATGCAGTTAAACTCTGTACAGAATAAATATTACAATGCACAACCACTTTCAGTACAAACTTTCTGTAAATTCAAACAGCGTTGCATGTTATCCGAAGTGTAAATAGATAGAAGTGTAGTTAGATTTGCCAAATGAAGCTCACAACTTGTAGGGATCAAGTTTCAAACGACATCTTACTAATTGAAAAAGGTGGAAGTTTGTTTGTGTGTGACATGTATGTATATATATATATATATATATATATATATATATATATGTATGTGTATATATATATATATATATATATATGTATATATATATATATGTATATATGTATATATATATATATGTATATATATATGTATATATATATGTATATATATATGTGTATATATATGTGTATATATATATGTATATATACATATATATATATATGTACGATATATATATAAACATATATATATACATATATATATATATATATATATATCAATATATAAATATGTATATAAATGTATATAAATATATATATATATATATATATATATATATATATATACGATTTTAAATTTCGTACGACCGAATTCCTCTCTTTTCCACTGATTTCCAATAAAAATTTTAATTTCATTATCCCATCTGCTCATTGATCTCTTTCTTGATCTTTTTATATTCGTTGGTTCCCAAATAATAATTTCTGTTGTCCATCGATTGTTTTCTCTTCTTGCAACATGCCCCGCTCATTTACATTTCAAACTCTTCACTTTTCTTATTACATCTGTGACTCGAGTCTGTGTTCGTATCCATTCTATTCTTTTCCTATCTCTTCTTGCTATTCTTAGCATGCATCTTTCCATACTCCTCTGTATTGTTTGGAGTCTGAAAGATTTTGGCGTTAAGTATCCATGTTTCGCTGCCATAAGTAAAGACTGGTAGTATACATTGATCAAATACTTTTTTCTTCAAACATGTATATATATATATATATATATATATATATATATATATATATATATGTATATAAGCATAGATAGATGCACACACTCGTCTCTCGTGTAATAAAATTTTTTTATACAGACTTTCACGGAATATTAGAAATTTGGTGTCTGTGTTCTGTAGAAAATTTTTCTTTAAAGAATTTAAAAATTACTTTTATAATTTACTTTACCAAAAAAAAAAAAATAAACACTTTAAAAAAGCAAATGTTAGACTTTTCGACCAGTTGTATTCACATTAATAAATATTGTTGATAAAAGCTCGCTTTTGAAGCCACATTCATGATTTTGTTTAAATCTCTTCTTCCTCATGGAAAACTTTCTGTTTTAATATTTGTCTCACTCGTTTCGGATATATTTTCTTTGTTTGTGCATTTTTCTTCTGAACATGAAAATTATATATATATATATATATATATATATCAGTATAGATTAATTAGGCCAATGAATTAATAACTTAAAATGTCTGATAAATAGAAAACATCACAATTAATTTATATAAAAATATAATGATTTATGTATCTTTAACATGTGATTCCTATACTTCAATTTTATTCGCAAATAAAATAATTGAGCCGTGTTATTTGAAACTTTTTCTATTAAAAAAATGAAATTGAAAATGTGTGGAGAAATAAAATAAATAAAAAAAATTTGGTTAGGCACAAAATTCAGAAACGATGTCACCGTAAGGGGTATACTTCTTCGCAAATTTCCGTACTTAAAGATTTTTCACAGCGCTCCGAGGAGTTATTGTTTATTATAAAACATAGCGCTTTCATCCGAAAATAACATATATTTCCGTGTCTGGCGCGTATAATTCGACCATTATGTAAAGCAGACACAGTTATGAAATAAATTATGAAATCTGCATTTCAATCAAAACCACGGAGCACGGGCAACGAACGGGAGGATCGAGCTTAAACTTATTACAATTTTTGTACGACGACGACGACGACGACGCCCATTATATATTCTGCATCAACATTATCCCTATGCGACAACACGCACTTTATATACGTTCAACAAAACTTCATCATTATTTCTGTTGCCATCTCTAGAGGCGACGATGATGAAAACGGGAGCGAAAGAGATTTGTTACACGGCAATACTATTATTGCTGTTGACAGTAATCGGACAAATAGAACATCGGAGAATACTAATTGTTTTCTTCCGTCATCGTTTTTTTTTTCAATGACACAATCTAGTTTGTTGGATTTTCAATTAACGGTTCTCTCTTTCTTCTTTTATTTGGTTGGCCTCGTTATATATATATATATATATATATATATATATATATATATATATATATGTGTGTGTGTGTGTGTATATATATATATATGTGTGTGTGTGTATATATATATATGTGTGTGTGTGTATATATATATATATATATATATATATATATGTATATATATATATATGTATATATATATATATATGTATATATATATATATATATATATATATATATATATATATATATATAAGGGTGTAACATATGAAATTGCGGAATTTGTAGGTAAGAATTAAAATGTAACATTTTTAACAAAACAAAATATATTTAATTAAAATAAGCCCCGTCAGCTCCAATGGTCTTTCTCAACGAGGAATTATATTGCGTATCCCATTTTTATAAAAATCGATATTTTCAGTGCTTATAAAGTTTTCGAATCCTTGAATCATTTCTGTTTGGTTTAGGAATTTTTTATTTCTTAAATAATATTCCAAATGGCGAAAAAGATGATAGTCTGTCGGTGAAATATTTGGTGAATAAGGTGAATGCGGCAAAATTTCATATTTTAATGAATTTAATTTCAAAATTGTGATTCGAAATGTGTGTGGTCGAGCATTGTCTTGCAATATTATTGACCCATATCTGATGATTAGCATTGGCTGTTTTGTTTTTATTTTTCATTCATATGGTCGATTTCGCGATAATATGAATAAGCCGTAATTGCTTCGCCTGGTTTTAAAAAAGAATAATGGATTATTCTTTTATTTGTCCACCACACAGTAACCATAAGTTTTTTTTGTGTAATGACGGCTTGGGTGCGTGTCCTGGAGCTTCATTTGCATTTAACCATTGTCGAGATCTTTTTCTGTTATCATACAGAATCCACTTTTCATCACAAGTAATGATTCGATTTGAAAATGCCATTTTATCATTTCGAATCGTCGAAAGATACATATTTTTGTTTATCCCCTATATAAAATTCTTTAAAACATAATTTTATTTCGTATAAAAAATAGCTTACACTCAGCGGTAAGAAAACGTAAAATACTTATGGACTGTTAAAGATTAAACGTTTATTAATTACAAAAGATGTAAATATTAAGTTGGTAGAAAAATAATTACGGTTTGTGCATCTGTTTTTCAAGCTTTTTTGATTGTCATATGTTAAGTAATCGAGAACTGTTGGATGAGTAAAGTCTAACTTTTGTGCAAGCTCTTGAATTGTTGTACATGGTTTTGATTCAACTAACGCCTTCAGTTGCTCATTATGAACTAAAGAAAGACGCCCGTGACCTTCCTCATCTTCAAGGTTCACGTCCCTAGCACGATATTTTGAGAGCCACCCTTGCACTGTACGTTCTTTAACAGTACTCACACCAAAAGCCTTGTTAAATTTACTAACAGTTTCTACTGCCTTACCATCCGTTTTGAACTCGTACAAAAAATTCCTCTTATTTGTTTATTTTTCATCCTTAATTCAATAGCCTAATTTAAAGCAAAATTAATAATAAAACCAAATCCGATGCCGCCAAAGTACGAACCGGAAAATCTGCTATAAAATGATAGTAACATGAACACGATGAAATTACACTCTCATTGAAAAAAATTATGGTTAGAAAACCAAAACCGCAATTATTTTTCTACCAATTTAATGCTTTACTACTTATACATAAATAAAAAAAACTGATTATTAACTTTTTATATGACTGATATATGAATCATATTTTTTGTCGAGTGATCACATATTGCTTTCTCTATCTCTTCTGTATTTTTATAGAAGAGAATAAATTGTAAAAGATAACCAGTTTAAACCCCGTGTCGTCGTCTGTAAAATGAAATATTAATAAAAATGTGTATATAAATCGACAAAGTTTTAATTTTATTTTTTATTAAATAGTTATTTCGAAAGAGTAAAGGGATGTGTAAATTTTAAACATCTCTATAAATCTTTTGCGATATGTATAGTGCGAATATATATATATATATATATATATATATATATATATATATATATATATAAACAAGAATGTAAGAGTGTACGTGTTTAAATCACCCAGGGAACTACTATATGAAATCCCTGTTCTGATTTTAATTTCTAATTAAGTATTGCTCTGGGTACAATACGCAAAGCACATTTGCTGTATAGATCAATGTTACTATTAACTTGGTTGAAATAAGTACGAGCAGTAAATCTAAATAAAAGGAATTATATATTTATACTGTTCTTTTCATGCCTTCCCATTATTCTTTACTTTTATATATATATATATATATATATATATATATATATATATATATATATATATATTGGTTTTATTTTTCTAAAAAATATCTTTATCCATATAAAAATAAGAACAGTTAATAATGATAACAAACATTTTAAGAACATGAAACATTTATTGCAAAATAAAATTTATAGTATGTTCGTAAAACAATCTAATAGAAACTTGACGATTCTCAAAAAAACTAGCACTTGAATGTTGGAAACTTATTTTTAACTGTCGGATTTTAACTATTGAATTAATATGATTTTTTCTTACATTATTCGATCTCTAGTAAATCTTCTATTGTTACTGAAATAAAAGTTATGATTAAGTGTTCCATTTTTTCACAGAAAAAAATTATTTTTTCTGTATCTAAACTCTCTGATAACATGAATGCTTACAGACAACTATAAAAAATTATAAGTTATCAATTTTTGAATATTTTCGATTGGATGTTTGTTATTAATAAGTCGAATAAGGAATTCTTTCATGAAAATTGATTCTATTTTTATAAAGTACTTACATCCGAATAATTATTTTTTATCAAACCTTTCAGCCTTTAGTTACGCGAAGTAGAGCTTTAGCTGTGAACTGTTCACTTTTTACTATAAAACTCACATTAGCCTAAATAGATTTAAAGTTTAGATGCAACGTATATTGATTGTACCTGAAATAATTTGAAAATTAGAGTGAAAAAACTTGAACAAAATCATTTATATCATAATCCACATTAAAAATAGTAAATTATATCTTTTAACTTGGAAATTTAGTAATTTTCTTTTATATGGTAAATCTCGAACATAGTTCAATACCTAGACCAATGTTACACTTTTTGCATTCATAGTGTGAGTCAGTCCTCATATCATGTCTTGCGTAAACAACGCACCTTCGCCGCGAAGGACGTTTGTTAATATCTTTAGTTCTGCAGGACGAAAGGAAAATGTCTTTCCATTAATCGAAATGGAATGTCATCCAAATGAAATTTTCCTCCTTTGACCTTTGTTCTGCATGGTGGATATTTTTGTAAAATATCAAAAATCATTCAAAAAAATATTAATCATTAAATATTAAAAATCATCCTTACTATGTTTTTTTTGTTTTTATATCCAGGCACACGAGCATTGTTGGTATCATAGGCCAAATTTAATGTTTGTGTGAGAACCCATATATGCGTTCATAGACCACGGTGATCAATTTTTCAGAACGCATATATGGGTTCGTAGGGCTGTAAGAGTTGAAACATAATTTACAAAACAATATTTTTTTCTATTTTTCAATTGTCATCATATTTTATTCTTCTTGATTGTAACCTAATGAAGCATCAATTGAAGTAAACTAGTTTTAACAGTATAAAATTAGATGCCATTTTACATACAACTGTTACACTAATCTTAGTTTTATGATAATTTTCTCATAGATAATTCAGTATTCTTGTTTCATCAATTTCTGTGAAGCCTTCATGTTTTACGTTTCCACGTTAAGATTATCTCAGATTTAAATCATATAGATAAAAATGTTGTCTATGTATATATAGAGAGAGAGAGGGGAGAGTGAGAGAGTAGATGAACATACTCTTTGTATATATTTGTATAAATTATACAACACAAATTCAACATAAATAAATACAAATATAATTTAGCTGCATCTTTAAAAATCTGTTGTCAATCACACGTACAAAAGAAACGACTGGAATACATCATCCGCCTAAATTGAATTGAAACAAAATAATCAGGTAATTCTCTTCACTAATTGAACATTAAAAAGCCTACTTAATGAGCTTTAGCGTCGTCTGCCGACCACATCTGCAACCCCACGTCCCAGCATATGGAAAATATATCACAGGACGAAGATAGTTTATTAGGTCCCCGTAACGAATCGAATCCGTCATCTTTGTCTATTATTTGTTCTCGTACGATACATGTGTATTCTCTCGAACACTCGTCCCGTATAAAAAAAAGATAAACGTTCGTATCTGGCACGACTAGATTTATATTTGTCTCGTTCTCTGACGCGCCGTTACGATGTTTATACAGCGGGCCGTTGCAGGCGTCCTGGATTTTCTTCCACTCAGTGGCCGGATTAATGGATTACATATCAGTTAAATGCCTTAACTTGGACTGCTCGAGACCGTACGACTTGTTTCGTATCTCACACGTTGCAATTTTTCTCGTTTTGCGGTTACACGACGCGGTGTATTTTCGATTGATACTCTGAAATAAAACATTTTTCTGACCGTTTTTCTTCGTTTTATTCTTTGTATGTGCGTTTTTTTAATGTGATAATAAAATATTTCGTTTTACTAGAAAGGTTAAATTCTACATCTCTCTCTTTCTCTCTTTCCATATATGTATAGAGAGAGGGAAAAAGAGAGATTTAATTTAGGATTCCACATGAAAGTATTAAAAAAATCTCAAAAAAATCATGCTATTTTTTATTTAGTTCAATTCAATACTAAAACACAATTGAACTAAGATACTAATTAAAAAATAACATAATTTTTTTAATTTTTGGGATTTTTTTAATACTTCATGTAGAATTTTAAATTGAATTCCTCTCTCTCTCTCTCTCTATATATATATATATATATATATCATGATAGTTTATTTAATGTATCAGCATGTTAAACAACACAATAATGACTGTGACAGAAAAATATATTAACTGTATGTTATAAATAAGAAGAGATCTTATTGCAAGAATTGGTCTTTCAAATCATTTCGAAGGGCATGATTTTGAAGATTCAGGAAACGTATTGACACGAAGACAATCAAAAAATAGAAAAAAATATGCGATAAAGGTCGATAAATAAATGAAAGTGTATGTAATAACGAACTAACAGTGCTTAATGAAGAAATTGGTAAAGAAACGATCAATGCGCCTGTATTTTAAGTCAAGGTTTTTCAGTCATAGAACATATCTGACAGAACTGAAATATCTTAAATAAAGTAATAAATACGAGTAAGTAATAAAATAAGTAATAAAGTAAAAAGTAAGTAATAAAGTAAAGTAATAAAATCTCGTATGTAATTAGTGAATCTTCATGTTCCTGATCACGAGATACTTAAATTAATTTTAAAATTTGAATTCAATGGAAGTCAATACTCAAAAAACATAAAAACCCGCATATATATATATATGCAGGTATATATATATATATATATATATATATATATATATATATATATATATATATATACATACATACATACCCATATATATATATATATATACATATTTATATTGTTCAGAAAAATAATTTAAAATACAAATTAATAAAATCAACAACACACCTAATATATATCCAACTTCAATGAAAGTAATGAATATTTTGCGAAATGATCAAATCGAATAGCAAACGAATTAAATTGTGTACATGCACTGCTTTCACAAATAACAATGCCTTATTTGACAAAAACTGTAGAAGCAATAAAAAAGAATTGAAACAATTCATTAGAAGAATTCATAAAAAAATATGATAAAAAAAAAATATACAAACTATGTACAAAAAAGAAAAAACTCAGAAATAAATTATTATGTTGGTAGAAAAATAATTGCGGTTTATGACCTTCAAATTCATATACATTTTGATCTTTTTGATTTTCCTAGTGGTTTTAAGTGATCCAGAACTGTTCGATGACTAACACTTATCTTTTGCGCAAGCTCTCGAATTGTTGTGCGTTGTCCTGATTCAACTAACGTCTTTTGTTGGCCTTTATGAACTGAAGAAAAACGCTCGTAACCTTCATCTTCAAGGCTCTTGTCTCCAAGACGAAATTTTTGGAACCACTATATGTTTTTTAACAGTACCCACACCGAAAGCATCGTGTAGTTCACGAGCAGTTTCTTCTGCTTTACCGCCCGATTTGATCTCACAAAAAAATGCTCTTACATGATTCTTTTCCATCTTTTATTCTATAGTTTAATTTAAAGCAAAATTAATAATAAAACTAAAGTCGATGTTATCGAAATATAGACCGGAAATGCACTTTAGAATGGTATAACGTGAAGACAATGAAATGATAGTTTCATTGAAAAAATTAAGATTAGAATTCAAAAAACAAAAACCGTAAATATTTTCCTACCAATCTAAGAATAACTAGAGAAAAATTACTACAACTATATTCAGAATAAACTTATACAAGTAAAAACTATCAAGAATTCTGGAGTTCAATTAAGAAGTTTCGAAAGAGAAACATGCAAAGAATTGCAATTTCTTTGGAAACCTAGGAAAACTTGTATAGATCAATGTATCCGGAAAAAAAACACAAAGCATTTCGAAATTCTTCGAAATATTAATGAATATATTTTGTATCAAATTAAAAAGAGAATAGTAAAATATATAAACATTCTGAGACAAAACGGATGTGTTGGGCGCATCCCTGAAAAGTTCCCGAATAAATATTATAATTATATTTTCAGCAAATATCTATATATCTATATATCTATATATATATATATATATATATATATATATATATATATATATATATATATATATACCAGAAAACTAAAAAAAGTTAGACAAAACTATTTCAGCTTTTCCATCATTAATTACAATCGATATTTGCTTGTGTAGCACAACATTTGAATCAAGTTCGATACAATAGCGACAGACTCCATCGTTGTAATCACGATATACCTTTGTGTTGTATATTATCATTTCATATCGTATCGACTCAATCATATTATCCATAGTACCATACGGATGTATTGTCTTTAAAGAGCTGCAGACTATGCAACTCAACACTATATAGTATGCAGTTCCACCTTTCTATTATGTCCTTTACCGAGTAGCTTATTTTCTATGCATGCTGCTGACAGCTAACGGATGTTAATACGGATATTACAATATTGCACAAGTAAATTCAAATGACATGTGTAATTTAGATCACGTTCGAGCAGTAGTTATTTATTTCCAATGTAGACGCTTGTTAAAATCAGATTCTTTGTACAGTTTTAATTTTTTTCACACATATGTATGTATGATACTACGTAAAAAAAAATAGAAAACATCAGTATTAACCCTGAGATAGAAATAATATTTAATAGATAATGTTTTATAAACTTATACTCATAAATTATTTTGTCAGAAATTTTACACTTCGTTACATATTTTTAATAATAATGGAAATTAAATCCATCAGAATCGTTAATTTAAGAATTCATTTTATAATAAACATCATTTTTCAAATTGGTAACCATTTTATCGAATTAGTAACACTTTTAAAAGTTTTAACAACCCATCGTACCAATCGTACAAAGTAACAAAAAAAATTATAGAGTTTGTTGAATGATTAAAGTTTATTGAAGTTAACTGAATGTTTCATAGATACTTGCATAAAAAAATATTTTAAAATATGTCTATAACTATCTTTTACATCTTGAATTCTTCATAAAAACGAACAGTTCAGAATTAAAGAATTAAGCTAGTACTGAATTAATTATTAATATTTGTTTTTTTAATTATTTTCAATCGTCTTCTTAGTTTATTTATTTTTTTTTCTAGAACATTGTCAGAATGAAAACAAACATATGTCAAAAAAATCACATTGAACTTGAACATAATAATCATCAATTCGAAACACTATGAATTAAATTTCATTGTTAATTTTTATTATTTAATTAATTTAAACAAAGTGAAATTGAATTTTACTCTATATGAAAACATTTAATTATTTTAAATCATTGACGATTATCTCAAACAATTTTTGACCTATCTTTGATTTCAGTAAATTATCTTAAATGTACAATTTAAAAATCAAATGTTTTAGTAATAAATGATATTGAATACAATCGAACTTTATCATAAAACAGACGTTAGCAGTGAAACAGTAAACAGCTAATATTAAAATTAATTACACACTTCTATCTTCTTGTAGACAAAATTAGAAATCTTATTTTATTATTTATTTTTATCATACATTTAAAGAGCGTGAAAATTTTCAGATACTTTTATAAAATTTTGTTCAAACTTTATGAATCAGTTTATTTGAAAAATTCTTTATTAAAAAGACACATCCATCTACTGATCCTATCAATTAAATTATCTAGTAATCTTCTGAAAACGGGCTGTAGATGATTGCTGTAAATTGTAATATTTAAGCAAGCAATGGATGAGTTGTGGTTTAGACTCAAATCATAAGGAAAAGATGAGTGTAATAGATACACATATGAAATACAAAACACAAAATCTTTTATATAAGCAAATATAAGATATTTATTAATCACAATACAGTTCTGACACTAGCGAAATTCATTTTCACAAATGAGTTCTTTTCTCGTTCCACGAACTACAAAAAAATGTAATCAAAAGACGTTCAGTAAATCATTATTGATCATCTTTGATTGCTGCTTATTCGATTTCGATGGCAATGCATCACTTTCACGGCATTAACGTACAGAAAAATCAATACCTTGAGATTTTTCTGTACCATAACGCTTTGAAAATCATTGGATTGACATCGAAATGCACATTACTTATATTAAAAAAATGATTTATTGAACATTTTTGACCTCAATGTTATGTGGTTTATGGAATGAAAAGTGATTCATTTGTGAAAAACTTAATTATAAATACAAGTAAATATTTCTATTGAAACCCACTTTTTTATATTTTTGAAATTGGACCACAATAAGTTTTCTACCTATTCCTTGACTATAATATATATATATATATATATATATATATATATATATATATATATATATATATATATATGTACGGTTTCCTGTTTTATTTTTCTCCATTTTTCCTTTCCAAAAATCCTACTGTGATGTTAGACACGTCTTTTGAACATTTCGGTCAAGCTTATTCCACAAGACCTCTATAGAATTGACATCGGGTGACTGAGAAGGCCAATCATCATTTTAAGATTTTTCTTTATTTCCATTTACGTCAAAAAGCTTATACAAAAATTGAACGTGTGTTTGAGGTCGTTGTTTTATTGAAAAACGAATCCTTCCGCATCAATCCTTGCTACAAAGGAAAAGTATGCTTCTTCAATATATCCTTGTAGTACTCCTTGTTTAGTTTTTCTTCGATTTTAGCAAGATTCTCTAAATCAATGCCCGCAAAACAGCCCCACACCATCACAGATCCTTCACTATGTTCAACTGATAGAATTGCACAATGATTTGACACGTGCTGTCCAGCTGATCGACAAATAAAAACATATCTCATTAAACCAAGAATATAAAATTTTGATTCGTTACTCCATACAACCTTTTTTCAATCAGTGGTGGTCCAGTTTTCGTACTATTTTGCCCATTCAAGCTTTTTCTTGATATTTATTGCTCGGAGTAAGAGTTTTCTTATAGATATCCTTCCATACAAACCAGTCTCATTGAACCTTCATTTAACAGCTCAAACATTGAAAGGTTTTTGTCGACTGTAGTTATTTCTGTTGCTTTTAAGCATCGATTACGTTTGCTCATTGTCACTAATCTACGATCTTGTGGCGTTGCTGTTATTCTTGGACACCCGGTTCGTTTTTTGTTCACAATACTGTTACAGTCTTTATATTTTTTAACTATTCTGTTTACTATCTTACAAGATAATTTTAAATTTTATTGCAATTTGACGGTTACTTTGTCCCAACTTGTTTTGGGAGATTATCATGCACCGAATTTCTATTTAATATTCATTCACTTTATGCCATTTACTTTATGCCATTTCAATAAAAAATTAAAATCAAAGTTCCAATCTTCAATTATTTTAAAAACTGCACTTATTGCAATGTTATTACTTGATCCTGACAAGCTTGAATGATTGCAAACTATATAGCAAAACCAAGAAACACTTCTCCTACCACAAAATCTACAATAACGCATTAATTACCTGAAAAAATATAGATAACATCTGTTCTTTACTTCACCTCTGAAATTTCTCGAAACCGCCTCTTTATGAAAAGTCTCGCCTTATACAATTTCCTATGTTTCTAGTAACTGATTTATTATTTAAACAATGGAAAATTCGCGACAAACAATAATGATGTACATTAATAAGATACATAACTAACTTGAACCGAATTATCCCCTTTATTGGGATGCCTTAATACTTATGATCGGTAGTATATATATATATATATATATATAAACCAACAACTGTTACTAAAAAGCTAACATTTGTTACACACGTCTACATGTCTAGATTTGTGTTCAATCCTCTGACATAAAAGCCACTTTATCGATAAAAATAAATACAAAATTATAGAGAAAAAATGCAATAGTTGATTTTGACAAAAAAAATGATATAGATATCATTATTAAGTTCCAGTATGCAGTATATAATAACTGAAAACTTGTATTCCGGTAGGAATGTGTGTTTGTTACATATAAATGTAATTTTTATTTTTTTAGACTTTTTCTTTCTCGCTCGAATTCTTTTTATATACATACCTCATATATGTATATGTATATATATATATATATATATATATATATATACAACATAAAAAGTGTGGTTTACTATAATTTAATTAAAAATCGTGTTAATTAACACACATTTAAATGAAAACATTGTTTATCTACATTTTATTATAACACATACACAGACAAAGTAACAGGAAGTTAAATATATAAAAACATACGTACATTGTGTGCATGTAGGTACTTGTGAATATATATATATATATATATATATATATATATATATATATATGTATGTATGTAAATAGTATTCATATTGTGTACATGCTTGTAAAAAGAGAACCGTTGTTAATAAAAATAAATTTAACTTCATATCCCAGCCACATATTATAATTCAGTACATTACATCAGAAATAATTATATTTTTATATTTATAATCCACCAAACGGGAGCATATTGTAAAGGAGGAAACATGTAAGGTTTGTTTTTTGTGTCGCCGCTTGTGAATTTATAAAATGTAACTTTGTGTAACTTTACATTTATATATATATATATATATATATATATATATATATATATATATATATATATATATATATATATATATATATATATATATATATATATATATGTATATGTTATATATATATATATATATGACTCCTGGTAATTTTAAAATTATTTCAATATTTGTTACGTTATTTTTAATTAATTAAATATATTATAATATATTAACTGTTGAAAATCAACAAGAAATTTCATTACGTTTAAAAAATTCCTGTTTGAAACTGTTAGCAAATATACTTTGTTAACAGACGATTAATTTTAATTAAATGTGTAGAAACACTGATTGTAGTAAAGAGTCTCTAGAATTCATATATCAGGGGAATTACAGACGTTTCAGTACATAATTTACATTTGATACCACAAACTGTGTACTAAGTCATAGGTGCAGAGATAATCGTAACGAGATGCAACGTACGAACGTAGAGATGTCTACTTTATCTATGGTAGAGAGACACTGTTGATTTACAGATTGCAGTCTATGTTTACATAAATACTATATATCTTATAGACTGAACATGTATTAATCAGTCATCAAGAGAAATTGCATACGTGTTGCAAGAAGCTAGACTCAGTGAAATCATGTTTGTTTAACACGTTCAATGAATAGATTAAAATTAAATGCATTTAGGGAGATATTCAGTTGCGCTAAACGACTTCAACGGCAATCTTCTTGTGGTGGATGAATAGTAAAATTAAGATTTAGTATGATGAAAATTAATGTTTCCCACGAAAACAGTAAATTAAACGCTACATTTATGTTTACTTCATGCATAGACAATCGTGAACATGTTTTCTTCATTTCAGCTAAGAAACGAACAAAGATTGAGATAGTATGAAATTTGTATTCATGTTCAAAATAGATTGTGGTGTACGTTAGGTATTTTATAGGGTTGAAATCATTATTTTTGTCCAAACATTAGAGATAAACTTAATATAATTGAGATAAAAAGTAAATTATCAAAATATAGTTTATCGGTAATTATTCATCTACATCACGGGTTTCCCAATCTGGGACCGTGGCCTCCAGGGCGCCACAGGTGAAAATCACGTAAAAGGGGACCACAGAGAGAAGTGATAAATGAGGAAAACAGAGAAGTGACCGAGAAAAGAAAAAAGAAAAACAGAGAAATGAAAAAAAAGAAAACAGAAAAGTGGCCATCAATAGAATTTAAGAAGCGGTCATAGAGCTTCAGAGCAACATAGCAACCAAAATAATTTTCATTCAAGAAAAACACCATTTTTGGATGAAGAGTACAATATCTAAGAAGTTTTCACAGCTTTGGGATAAAGCAAAATTGTTGTTCATGCATTTCTTACTTCATATTTGATAGAATCAGGTTTCAGCCGTGTGAATTATTTACTCAGCCTAACACGGAATCGGTTTAACATAATAGACAGAGGTGATCTTCGGTTATCCGCCACAGCAATAGAACCGGGTATAAAAAAATTGTTTCTGGTCATCAAGCACAAGTGTCACATTGATCTAGAAATACTTAAAGTATACATTTTTATTTCATGTTTGCATTTTGTATAAATTACAAAAAATATAATAAAACATGTTCTATTTACAAACAAAGCATTTGAATAGTTACCTTTCTACCAGTAGGATAGGGGGGCACAGGAAGGAAACAAGTTCGGAAGGGGGCCATGGTCTGAAAAAGGTTGAAAAACTGATCTACATCATCGTTATTAAAAATATTTTTTAAAAAAAATATACTGTTCACTTTAATAGAATAGGCAATATTTTTAAATAATTAGAACGAATTTTGTTAAAATTACATTTTTCGAAATTATAAAACTATTTTCAATATCTCACAAAGGAATCATTCTATCAAGTCTCTAAGAGAGATTTTCCTCTCAGTGCAAATCTGATACGGTAGCTAACACTAATTCGCTTTCATTAATGAATTCTTTTTCAGGCGTTGTGATGGCTAGATCTCCCCCTGATTGACGAAATCTGGATACGGCATCGAGCCTCTTTCGGGCCCCAAGCCGACCTCTTCTTAATATTGCTTTGCAATCCACCATCTACTTACTGTTCAAATCGTGCCTTCCGCTCTCCTCAATACTACATTGGGGACGAGCACCTCCAACTGCACAAGTTAAAGGTCCATGTACCTCGCACTTCTACCCGTAGCGCACATAGCGCTGGCACAACCTCGAATTATAATTCTTTTTCATTCCACGATCCACAAAACAATTGTCTAGTCAAAAACGTAGCAATAAGTCATGAATCATTTTTGATTAATGCTTCAATGGTGATCTTATCATCTTCAGAGCAACGAGGCATAGAAAAATCAGTGTACAGAATAATCAATCAGACTTTTTTACATCTTTGCGCTCTGAAAATAATGGCACCGCTATCAAAGTCAAAATCAAAAATGATCTAAAATGACTCAGAATTCTTCAAATTTTCATTTCAGCTGCTTCCGTTTCCTTTATGATTTTTTGGATTCATTATATTTCAGTCGTTTAATAAATAGATATTACATCTAAATTACTTTTACTCAAAGTAAAATGAGTTTATAATCATTAAATCATATACATGTATTTTTTAAAAAAGGTATATTTATTCAAATTTACATCATTTTTTTACTAAAGGAAATACTTATTCTATTTACTGGTGGAATATAAGCAGTGGAGTATCATTAGAAAAATGTACACCACTGTCCATTTTTAATAAAACACACATTTTAAATATATTTGTATACTTGGAATCTATTGACATACAAATTTTTTTTCTCTTAAAAAATATCCGTTGCATAAAACATTGCTGATATTAAAATAGCGTATAAATAAATATATGTATATATATATATATATATATATATATATATATATATATATATATATATGCATGGACGTATTGAAACTTAATTAAATTGAGGATAAAATTGCATTCTAAAACACATAACATTTTCAAATAATAATGTTTGTGTACACACAATGCACACGTTTTATTATGAATTAAACCAGCGAGATTGGAGATTAGGTTCATTTCATATTTCGTGAACATGCTCGCTGTATAGTTTTCGCAACTTTTGAACTGTAAATTGTGTTACATTTTACACATTCCCATTTTGAAACTGGGTCCATATGCACATAAATTGTTCGTGTACTCGAGTTCCCACCATTAGCTTAGAATAACAAATTTGTTTTCAACAACATCCACTTATCCCTTTTATATCGTATTCATACTGACTTGTACACACTTAAATGTCTAATAATTATGTTCTTTATTACACGGAAATACATATAATATAATATATGTATATATATATATATATATATATATATATATATATATAAATTTGCAGTATTAGTAGAGATAATTGTTATGCATGGCATAATTTATGATATAACTTTATGAAATAGATGAATAATTCATTTAACGACGATACATAACGAATATTCAAAAAATGTCAACAGTTCAAAGGTAACAGAGTGCCTAATGAAAGTTTGCAAGGCTATACGATTCACAATAATAGGTATAAGCGACCGTTTGACCGACCATCCTGAATAACCCGTGTGCGGTTTTACTCATTCTGCTCAAGCAAATACTGAAAATGGTTTTCAACATTTCATGAGAAATTATCAGTTCATATTAATATATGTCCACTGTATTCATGCTATGCTCGAAATGTTCACCAGAAAATATGTTTTACTATTAATAAGTTGCAAAAACAAAGGTATACTATAACAAATGTTGTATTATAACATATAATTTATTAACATGTATATATATATATATATATATATATATATATATATATATATATATATTAATATGAATAATATATTTTTAGTGTTTATTTCAACAATTAAACATAAACTTAGTTCAATCTGTTTTAATAAAAATCTGCATTTTTAGGCAGTTTTTAATTTATTGCTGATAATAGCTGAACTCTTCAGCAGTCTTTATATGGTTTGTCGTACCTGGAGAAAGTCACTAGACTTTAGACTCTGACGTGGACTGATTTTGATAGCATCTTGCTGTATTTATGTCATATTTTGAAATTTGATTTCTAGGAAAAAATTCAAAAACCTAGACGACCTTATTTTGGTGTAAGATGATCCTTTACCTTCTATATATATATATATATATATATATATATAAATATATATATATATATATATATATATATATATATATATATATATATATATATATATATATATATATGGAAGGGGGAGGATCATCTTACACCAAAATAAGGTCGTATAAGTATATATATATATATAGAGAGAGAGAGAGAGCTAGTCTCATATAATCTACATTTTGTAAATTAAAGTTATTTTAAATGTATATATATATATATACAGTCGAGTCTGTTTTTATGTGTATCTTTTTCATGCGGTTTTGAAGTTATGCGGTTTATTTCACGGAAATTCGGAGTTTCCCTGTTGTATATACACATCTGAGTTGCACGTTGTTTAAAAAATTATAAATTTAAATTATTATATTTTATTCGAATTTATATTTATTTAATTGAAAATTTTCTGTTTTGAACTGTTCAAATCATGTTGTATCTGCTATCGCTGAAATAAGACCACAAACTTAAAATGCCTGCTGGAAAGCAGCTTGGGCTGTATGTGTTGAGACATATCTCCATCAGATTATCACCTACTTTAATCTTCTGGCAATCGTATGCGTGGTAAAGAGTTTAATAATGAAGAAGAATTAAAAATAGAGGTGTCTACATTTTTTGCAAATAAAAGTAATCATTTTTATACATATCGAATTTATAAATTATCTTCTTGCTGAAAAAGGGTTGTTCAATGCGGATATTTTGCGGATATTCGGAGGTGGATATTTTGATGACTAAATTTATTTTATGTATTTTAATGAATAATTTTATTTTATGTCAATATACAAAAGTGTTTTTTCTCAATTCAAAAACGACAGAACTTTCTTGGTTATCTGATATACATATATATATATATATATATATATATATATATATATATATATATATATATATATATATATATATATATATATATATATATATATATATATATTTGTATATATATATATATATATATATATTTATATATTTGAATATATATATATATATATATATATATATATATATATATATATATATATATCAGGTAACCAAGAAAGTTTTTTCGTTTTTAAATTGAGAAAAAAACACTTGTGTATATTTACATAAAATGACTTTATTCATCAAAATATCCACCTTCGCATTGAACAACCCTTTCCCAGCAAGAAGATAATTTATATATTCGAGTTTTATAAAAATGATTATTTTTATTTTCAAAAAATGTAGACACCTCTATTTTTAATTCTTCTTCATTATTAAACTGTTTACCACGCATACCATTGTCCAAAGATACATACATATATATATATATATATATATATATATATATATATATATATATATATGTATATATATATATATATATATATATATAACCCAGTATTAAAATCAAATGTTTCATTTTAAAAAAAGTAATAATCATTGGAATTAATGTAAAACGCATGTGCTACTTGTATAACATTAAATGTTTCAATGTATTTTTACTTAGTAAATGAATTTTCATCAATAACACATTTCATCCATTGAAATGATGACGAAAAAAAGACGAAATGTATATGTAAATATTTGATACTCTGCGTATGACGTCATCGCATCGAAATACAAAATCACACTTTAAAAATACAGCATTTTGTGCGTTGCAATATATTTTATTTTAAATCAAATAAAAGATGTTTTGTTCACATGGCCGTTCGCGAATGCAATGTTATTTTTTTCCGTAATTAACATTCTCTCGCAATAAACTTTTTCCATCGACATCGCCTGCAAACATTTCATCGATCTCGCTAATTTGAAATTACTACTGCCACAGTATACACACAATTACTGTTCGTGTTGTACTGCCGGTCTAATAACAAATTTTATGAAATCGCATCGATAAATTATGAATCGTCACTCGACACGTCTCTGGTACAGACATCCAGGCCATCGCTGATATCGCAAACACGTGTTATTTGCACAAAACTATTCGGTGATATATCGCGGTTAATGAAACGCCGTTTAATCAACGAATGATGTAGGTTGTGATCGGGATGACAGGCTCTGTCATAAATGCATCAGCGGTGTAGACACAATGCGATGATATAAGGTGACATTCATATTGTTCAAACATACTATTATGTCAGGGCGCGGGGAGTCTTTTTACTTGACTATTGTTTTGCACATCAAACAAACATAAATAATCATTTAATACTTGATTATAATCTTGGTTGAGTCAAATATACGAGGGCGATTTGAAAAATTCGCTGCCCAACTATCTTGACGTTATTGATAATTACACTTCTAAAACGAAAAAACAACTTCGTTGAAATTGTTGATTTTGTTTTAGAAAATTTCACTGTTAATGCTCTTAATTTTAAACTATAATATTGTAATTGTAAACAGACAGCTAATCCGAAAATTTGAAGACCAACAAGATAAACGTTTTTTTTTTCATAGTCTAGCTGTAGATTCTACCATTTTTCAAGTTACCGATTGCTCTCTTACAATCAATCGGATAAATTAAATGTAAAACTTTGCAAAGTTCATTCAGTACTATCGAACAGAAAATGAGGTACCATCACGGCAACGGTTAACTGTACGCTGCAATAAAGACAATAAAAATTATTTGTTTAGTCGTTAATCATCTAATCTTGCATCATTTATTCAGACTTTTCAAAACTATCTTGACATTATTAATAATGACTCTTCTCTTGAGAAAATCAACATAGTGTTTACCTAGGTAATTTTTCATACTGAGAAAAGAGACATTTATTTTAATCGAATTTGAAAGTGTCGCAAGTAATGAAAATTAATTATAAGTAATAATGATGATAGTTATATGATTAATTATAAAATATTTATGATTTAGAAATAGTATAACAATTCTTTATAAAAAAACAACAGGATTTTAAATTACATCGATACCGGTTTGGAATCCAGGTAATTCCGGATAATTTCCAGTAGTTAATAATATTTTAAAAAATCTTGTGTTGAATTACATTATTGCACTTAATTTGAGTGTACAATGTAAGATTTTTCGAATTTCTCTACTCTGTCACTATCATTTACTATTAAACCCTTTCATCATTTCGTCGTGGTTGGATTCGTCCTTTTAAATCACTTATATGTCAGTCTTCGGCTACTAGTTTCGTAACATATGCAATTTTCAGGTAGATTTTAGATAACTCGTTATAATACGAGTGAGATTTGAAAAGTTTGCTGCCTAAGTATGAAGGAATATAAGTTGTGTTTTTAATTACTCTCATTTTTCAATATAGTCCCCCTGAACTTCAAACACTTCATCCAGCAATGATCCAGTGCTTTTATACCGTCACAGAAATCCTTTTTTAGATCCTCAAAATAACGATTCAATGTTGCCATCAGTTTTTCATCTGATGAAAATCGACTACCACCAAGGAATTTTTCAAACTTTGGGAACGAATGCAAGTCTTAAGAAGCCAAATCTGGAGAATAGGTTGGATAGAGCAGCAAGTCGTACTTCAATTCAGCGAGTTTTGCCATTGATAAAAACTTTTATAGAAACGTGCATTTTTCTGATGGAAAATGATTTTTTTCTTTGATGAACCTGGTCTTTTCTCGCGAATTGTTTGATCGAATCGATCCAGAAGTTGACAATAATACTCTCCCATTATCGTTTAACCCTTTAGAAAGTAGTCAATTAGCAGGATCCCTTTATCGTCCCAAAAAATTGAACCCATAACTTTTCCAGCGGATAAAACTGATTTTGCTTTTTTGATAGCGGAGAATCACCATGCTTCCATTGCTTTGATTGTTGTTTGACTCCAGTGTGTTAATGAATCCAAATCTCACCTGTAGTCACAAATCGATGGATACATTCATTCGCATCCCTTTTAAATTGATCCAAATAGTTTTGGAAAATTTGTACTCGAATGTGTTTATGATCAATTGTCAGTAAACGCGGCACCCATCTTGCCGATAGCTTTTTCATACCTAACTCTTCAGTTAGAATGTGATACACGCGTTCATCATTTATTTCAATAATTTTAATTAATTTTAATAATTTTAATTATTTTAATTTTAGTTATTTAAATTTTTTTAATTTTAATTAATTTTAATTATTTATTTTAATAATTTCTTCTTTTGAATGTAATTTTGTTTTTTAACTAAGCCCATTAAGATTTTTTTAAAAAAATGGCTTATTTATAAAGAAGAAACGTGCTTAGTAGTTTCCGCTAAACTAATTCCCATACCGAACTAAACAAAAAAACAATATATAACTACGATTTAAAAAAAAATCCCAGAGGAAACGACGAAATTATAAAATCTAAATATCGATATAACGATACAACCGAGAATAGAATTTTCTTATTTAAATTATAGAACCATAAAGAGATCCCTATCAAAGTGTGCGCATAAATCTGTCAGAAATGATTAATATTCAATCATTGACACATTGATTAAAAAAATTCTTTGTGGTTTGTGAGATGTGTGAGAATTGAATTTGACCAATGACAACATGATACGAGGGTCGTTTGATAAGTATGGCGAAAAAGCAAATTAAACACCGTTTTTTTGCATAAAATCGATTTTATTTCTCGACATAGTCTCCATTGAGGGCTCTACACTTGGTCCAGTGAGTCTGCAAAATACGCATTG
>CM068318.1:38600955-38700955 GCA_034766995.1 Acanthacorydalis orientalis | reverse complement strand
CAAAAACTACAATACTATATTTTTGTTACTGTCTACATTTCGATTACATAAAAATGTTGTACTGACTGAAATAAGTATTTGTTTTTGTAAAGAAATACGAATTTATTTCAGAAGTTAATTGTTTACTCACAGACCACCAAAAAAGTTCTGATCAGAAATGTTCATTAAATAATTATTGATCGTTTTTGATTATTTTTATACGAATTTCTATATCGATGCCATAATCATTAAGACATATACTAAATTGTTTTAAAATTAATAAAGATTTGAATAAAAGAAAATAAAATGAATAGTACAAATAGTAGAATAATAACACCTCAGTTATCCTCTCAATACTTTTATCTAGATTATGAAATCTTATATATAATTTTTCACGGAAAATGAATCCTTATATAGCGTTCATGTACCTTTGTATTTTAATTAACTAAAATTGGAATTATGTAATTTCATTATGAAGAAAAATAACAGTTTAAATTATAACAATATATTTTTCAAAACATATAACTTTAGAACAGCTTTTTTATTTTAAGCATAGAAGTCTCGTAAAATGAATGAATAATTAATGATTATTTAATATCAGTTTTTATTTATGTGATTGGAAATTCCCAGCAGTACTTCAAGTGTTAATACATCTTCTTTTTTAAATAAATTCTGTACTTTAAAGAACTATTTATTCGTTAGTAATTTTATTCATGTGGCATGTTTTTTGATTAAATCTTTAAAGGAAATCTTCGAACGAAAAAAAAAAAAAACAAATATCGTATATTTGATTTAATTACCAAACTATTCTAAGAGTAAAAATTGTGATATTAAAAATATCAATATTTTAGTATGCTTAGAATCGAAATTAAAATAATTTGAAATGATTTATTAGCACTAATTATATTTATATGAAAAATTGTGTTTTAACTGAAACTTTTCTAAATTTTTTTGAAAAAAATATAAAAAATCATACCGTAGACGATTTGTCTGTCAGTCTGTCTCCTCTCTTTCTCTCTATCTCTCTCTATATATATATATATATATATATATATATATATATATATATATATATATATATAAATATATATATATATATATATATCCAATATATATTATGATAACAACGTTATCGAAATGTCCATAAGTAACAATTAGAAATGATCTAATGATTTATCGAACATTTACCAGAATTTTTTATTAGATTTTTGGAGTAAAAAAAATAATTTGTGAAGTTAATTCATTCACTGTTATTTTAAAGATGAAACCCCTAATATATTGACCAAAAACTAAAAATCGATATAGGAACAATGCCAAACTATAAAGGTGAATATAAAAACAGTTATAAATTTTAATCAAAAACTATAAGACAAAATGTTTGAAACAGTCTAATATTATAAATGCAAAACTTATTCCTAACTTCAGTATTTGTATATAATGTAAATATACTTCTGAATATATTAATAAAGTAAATAATGAAGTTTTAGTATCAAAATTAAAGTATTTTAAAAGATTGTAGTAGCACTAATTATGTTTCTATGAAAAAATTAACTTTTAACTGAAACTTTTGTCAATTTTTTGAAAAAAATATAAAAAATCATATGGTAGACGATTAGTTTGTCAGTCTATCTCTCTATCTATCTATATATGTATATAAATATATATATATATAAATTTATATATATATATATATATATATATGTATATTGAGAGAGAAAGATAGAGGGTGACACTGAAGAGATACAACTGCTTCATTAAATAATCTATAAGTTTATAAAAATTTTATAAACATGCGATTGCCCATACTTCATTAAACAGATTTGAAATGTTTTACTTTCCCCTCATATTGAAATATTTCTATTTAAGATATTATTTTTTAAATTAGAAAGAATTTTTTTATTTGCTATAAAAAACATAACTGTTAATAAAATAAACGATGGGTGTTAATTATATTAATTTACAATGATCGCTCAGAATACACTCCACACACACTCAGAATACACTCCTTCTAAAATACAACAGAATATATAATACAAATGGACATGAAATAATTGTATTTGTTCGTTTTGCACCCATGTATCTATGTACAGTTTGTGGAGAATTATATATGTATATATATATATATATATATATATATGTATGTACATATATATATATATATATATATATATATATGTATATGTATAAAGTTTTATTTTATCTGTTTAAAGACGATTGTAATTCCATGCAATAAATAAAGAATGTAATTAATGTCGACGAATGTTAAATAAATTATAGGTTTCGTTTTATCTTCTTGGCAGAACAACTGAACAGAATGCAAGCGTAAGAGACTGAACGAATAAACGTACAAAAATACACTTATATACTCGTAGTAGACAAAAATGACAACTGTCCGTATGAGATCATTAGCTGATTTCTACTTTATTTGATTAAAAAAAAATTATTCCATTATTGTCTATGTTTTTATTTATCCAACATTCATAACTTTCCAGGACACTCATGATCTTTATTACTAATAAGAATATTGCATAAATAATGAAAATTTATTATCAGTGAAAAAATATTAGCTCTCTAATTGATTTTCTTATTCTAAATAGGCAAATTTAATAATTTAGAAAAATTGTATTTTCAAAAAAGTATTTGAGATTGTAAATAAATTTGAAGATATTATTAATTGTATTGTATAATTTTTTTTAATATATATATATATACTAAAATAAATTCCAAATAATTAACTATCAAAATATATAATTGTCACAATGGCGCTATAACAATCACACCGCCATCAAAATGCGACAAGTTCCTTTTTTTATCCAAAACTCATTACACATTTACTTTCGAATCGAACATCAAACGTAACTACGGCATACGATCGACAACACGAACTCGCCACTTTCTTCTTTTCTTCTTCGCCTTCGTATTCCACAAATTGTCACCGTTGACTTCCTTCAATAGGTCTATTATTAGTTTTACTTACTCCATACATTTGTGACATGAATGCACGATGTGCTTTCGATCCAAGACGCTAGTGTCATTTTGTAGTACCATATTGATTTTATCGAGTTAATATGACCCACGATGATGTGTCGGCTCGATTCAATCACACTTCTATAATTTTTTTATTTGCGTGCGTTCATACATATTCAGAACATGTACACAAATGACACTAGTCACTGTTTCAATTGAAGTATCTAAAATCAATTTATTTTAACCGTGTATACCATGTTTACATACATAAATACACGCTTTATATATTTATATATATATATAACCACTGTTAATTCCATATCAATCAAAAAAAATATATATATTAAGTCAATCCTTCGAATTAACTATATTTATTATTAATCTGTTTTAAGAAAAGTGTTTTAAGAATTGTGTTGATTTTAAGAGAACAAAGATCACTCAATTGTTCTTTTTTAACTTTTTGGAAAAAGGCGTTTCTTTAAACCATTCTCATGTTTGTTTAGTCTTTTATTAATTAATAAGATAGTAGTATGTACATTATAAATGAAATTTAGTTTTAACTAGTACATTTTTAAATGAAATCAAGTTTATAATTTATGGAAAAATTCACTCCTATCGAAGTGTTGGCTGTATAAAATAAATAAATGGTTGTCATTTTCATAAATGGATTGAATCGGTCATTTCGAAAACTACATATGTCACAGAATTTAAATTTTACAGGATTCAATAAAAACTGTGTAACACAAAAATAATAAGATTTTTTTAAAGATTTTCTTTGTTAATATGTTTTTAGGCCTTTAATTCGTTAGTTGCTTAATAGTTACTGTCCTATGAAATCTTAATGTACAAAAAAATCAACGTACATTATTTTGAATTATGTTGACTTTATAGGGAACAGTATTAAATGTATAATAAATTATTTAAAAAAGATTTTTTTATTGTGATATTTTATCAAAAAAAACATTATATTATAGCACACAAGTATGTATCTCGTTTATAATCTAATATTAAGGTGCATAATCATATTCGCCATCGAATTCTACAAGTTTCTTCCATTTCTTCGGTTGGCCAGCTGAATATTTTGTTGTAAAATTACATGTGCTCCTCCAGGATGCTGTCTTTCACTAATATTAATGTGTTTATTTTTTATATTTTATAGAAATTTTCTATCCATATGCTTTCGCAGACGGAAGTGACATCACAGAGTTGTAGTATGTTTTAGTAGCTGGAATATGTTTTTTAATAAACCATCTATGAATTCCTCAGTCTCAACCATCAAATAATTATTATGTATTATATATATATATATATATATGGCTTATAATCCAATATTAAGGTCCATAATCATATTCGCTATAGGATTCTAGAAGTTTCTTCCTTTTCTTTGGTTGGCCGGCTGAAAATTAATTGTAAAATAACATATTCTCCTCCAAGATGCTATCTTTCACTTGTTTTAAATTGTCTATTTTTTATACTTTATCGAAATTTTAGATCCATATGCTTTCGCAGACAGAAGTGACATCACAGCTGTAATATGTTTTAGTAGCTTCAATGTGTTTTTTTATGAACCATCTATAAATTCCTCAGTCTCCAGCATACCAGATTTATTAGTACCGTATTGAAAGCGCATGTATGTTGAAGGATCAAATCTCTTTTCTGGTCTTTGAAACTCTTCTCCCATAAGATTCAGTTGATAAACAGTTTTTTTTTTGGAAAATAGAAGCCACCATTTTTCAAACTTAAAAGTCTCAGTTTGTACATCTTTACTGACTTTTTTATGCCGGATTGAATAACCATATCAACGTATTCTTTGTCATATATATATATATATAATCATTTTTTCATACAGTATTTTTAATAACTCCAAAATCACTCCCATTAGGCAAAAAAGAATGACGACGTTCGACAGGTAGGCACAATGTGACTAATGTAATTTTTATGCTGAATATGAGGCTACTCTTAAGCATCTAACTTCGACAAAAAAAAGCAATTTAAAAAAAAATAACATGACTTATGTAGTTTTTTAAATGATAGATTAAATTACTCACTCACTCCACAAACCATAAACATTTTTCTGATCATAATGTTCCATAAATGATTTTTGATCATTTTTGATTGTTTTTTTGCGCATTTCGCTGGTTCAATATCATTATCTTCAAGAATATTCCTCTAAGAAATATATACAATAATTGCAATAATAATGGAACTTTACTCTTTCTAATAATTAAAGAAAAATCTTCCTTATAAATATATAAAACCGACATATTTCAAATATTTTAAACAATTCAGTTCGTAATAACCAACTGAAGACACTAATTGATTCAGAACCACTCACAACAATTCGAGAGCTTACACAAAAGTTAGACGTTAGTCATCCATCAGTTCTGGACCATTTAAAACAGCTAGGAAATTCAAAAAAGAGAAAAATATATATGAATTTGAAAGCCATCAATTATTCTTCTAGCAATCTAATAGATGGTAGAACTTTCGGTTTTAGTTAAATAATACTTGTATTTTTTTAAAAATATTTAAATATGATACGGTTCTTAATTGATTGCTATAATATTTATATATTAAATATTGCAAAATATTAATGTTTTTTATAATTCCACTATGCCTTTTTTACATTTTCCTGAATAAAAACAACTTAATTAATTTATCAGTTGAATACATGACAGTATATGTCTCAACTGTCACAAGTTTCTATTAATCACCCATTGAAAAGTGAACTAACAAGTCAGTCTTCAATATACAACTAACAAGACAAATTCTAAATTTCTTAAGTTCATATATGATTTCTAGCTATTTTGTCTATATATACACGTGTGGATGTGTGTGTGTATATATACATATATATGTAATTATATATATATATATATATATATATATATATATATATAATTATATATATATATGGCTTACAATCTAATATCAAAGTACATAATCATATTCACCATCGATTACCAGCAGAGTTTCTTCCATTTCTTCGGTTGACCATCTGAATATTTTGTTGTAAAATGACATATACTCCTCTAAGATGCTATCTTTCACTTATTTTAAATTATCTATTTTTGTATACTTTATCGAAATTTTCTATCCATATCCTTTTACAGACAGAAGTGGCATCACAGCTGTAGTATGTTTCAGTAGCTGGATTGTGTTTTTTTATGAACCATCTATGAATTCGTCAGTCTCCACCATCTCAGCTTTATTAGCATCGTATTGAATGCTCGTGTACGTTGAAGGAGCGGAAGTTTTTTTCTGGTCTTTCGGAACGCTTCTCCCATAAGATTCAGTTGAAAAACATTTTATTTTTTTGTAAAAGGGAGGCCACAATTTTTTTAACTCGAAAATCTTCTCAGTTTGTACTTCTTTTTGCTGAAAATTTTATACTGGATTGAGTGACCATATTAACGTATTCTTTGGCACATATAAACGATCATCTTTTCATACAATAATATATATATATATATATATATATATATATATATATATATATATATATATATATATATATATAATTTTTCATTTTTCTGTTAAATGTATTAATTAAAAAACTGACAATACAACACTAAACCTGTATTTTGATTGACATCACTAACCAATTTCATTAAAGTATAATCTTTTTTCTAATTATATGTTACTATAATATTGTGAATATATTTTTGAATTATGAAATAAATAACTCGTATGAAAACATAACAGCGATAGATTAATACCGACGCTTTATTATTTATGAGACGCCGTAATGAAATAAATAAAATCGACGTTCTTTTCCCCAACGCCTATCAGCGGCCGATAGATCCGTACTTGGGCACCCACACATTTATGTGTGTGTGTGTGTGTGTGTGTGTATATATATATATACATATATATATATATATATATATATATATATATATATATATATATATATGTATGTATGTATGTATCAACGTTCCACTAGCACCGTTTTGCTTCTCCCGTGGGATCGGTTCCGGTTACTCGCTTGTTCTTTCTTGCTTTTCCGGCTGCTGTGCGATTTATCAATACGCGTGTCACGTCAGATAGCTAATCATGCCGCACATAGCCTCGATAATAGCATGCCTCGTCAGTGGAATACTTGAGTAAATCGCGTGCGTACGTTATTTTTCATCTCTCTCGCATACACATGGAAGCACACCTTTTCAGCACATACTTGCCTCGAATGCGTATCGACTTATTTCAACGCTGTGGCTTCAATGAAGTTGTGAAGAAAATATTTTACTTTATTTTTTGCTGTATATATATACACACACCTCCGTGCTTTTATAATAATTCTCATTGAAATTATATTATCGCATCTTCATATAAGAATATGTATATATATATATATATATATATATATATATATATATAATATGTTGATATACACTCATGTATAATAATATACATTTTGAACGAATATCACACCGTAAGTAAACAATATCTTAAATATTATCAAAACTAAAAAAGAAGTCTCATCAGTCTAAAAGCTTAACGAATAGATGTAAATTCTGCTATTATATATATATATATATATATATATATATATATATATATATATGAGAATGAAACACCATATGTATATAATAAAATGTCTCTCGAGAATGTACATTTTTAAATTATCGTTTTCCATATGAGTAAAATAATGAACGTTAAATATGTATAATAATTTTAACGAAATTAAGAATCTATACTGTAAATGAATCGGGTCATTTTTTCAAAATTGTTTTTTTTATCGAAATTAGATCCTTATGAGTATCCTCATATCCAGCATAAAAAATACATTAGTCACGTTGTGCCTACCTATCGAACCTGGTCATTCTTTTTTGACTAATGACAGTGATTTTGAAGTTATTAAAAAATCTGTACGAAAACATCATCTTATATATGTACCAAAGAATACCTTAATATGGTTACTCAATCCAGAATAATATTTGCAGTAAAAAAAGTACAATGAGGAGATTTTCGAATTTAAAAAATGGTGGATTCCGTTTTACAGAAAAAAACTATTTGTCAACTGAATCTGATGGGAAAAGGGTCCCGAAAGATCAGGAAAAAATATTTGCTCTTTCAACATACATGAGCTTTCAATACAATACTAATAAATCTGTGATGGTAGAAACTGAGGAATCCATAGATAGTTCATCAAAAAACACATTCAAGCTACTAAAACATACTACAGCTGTGATGTCACTTCAGTCTGCGAAAATATATCGATAGAAAATTTCGATAAAATATAAAAAATAGACAATTTAAAACAAGTGAAAGATAGCATCTTTGAAGAGCAGATGTAATTTTACATCAAAATATTCACCTGCCCAACGAAGAAATGGAAGAAACTTCTAAAATCCGATGGCGAATATGATTATGCACCTTAATATTAGATTATAAACAAGATATATATATATATTTGTATGCTATAATATAATGTTTTTTAGTAAAGAATTATAATAAAAAAAATATTTTTTAAACAATTTATTATACATTTAATACTATTCCCTGCAAAGATAACATAATTCAGAAACAATTTACATTGATTTTTTGTACATTGATATTTCATAGGACAGTAACTATTAAGCAACTAACAAATTAAATGCCTAAAAAACACATTAAGAAAGAAAATCTTTAAAAAATCTTCTTATTTTTGCTTTACGCATTTTTTATTGAATCCTGTAAAATTTAAATTCTGTGGCTTATGTAGTTTTTGAAATGACCGATTCAACTATATTATAACGTCCAATATAATATTGTGTATATATGTATATATATATACGAGTATATATATATATATATATATATATATATATATATATATATATATATATATATATATATATGTTTCTCTTCAGTATATTCAATACTTTAATTCTGTTCATATTTATCCTCATTATGAATATTAATTGTAATCTTATATGTATATCACAAAAGTAATAAGTCTATTTTTTACAATTTTATATGGTAATATTGTTTGCATGAAATATATGTCTTTGTGTATCTTAGTCTCCCTACGCTCCAACGAGACTAATTGTGGTCTGTTCCGTTACGAGTGTGATAATCGTAAAGCAAATAGTACTATGTTTGTTGACTGGGTTACGAAAATGGAGCAAGGGAATATCAAGCAATGTTATACCATCAAAGTTTACATCAGACTCCACGAAAGTGTAACAAAATCATGTGAAAAATTGGAAAGAGTTTATAAAGACCAATGGTTATTCCGAGTGTATCGTTTTTAATATTTTTTTTTCTGAAAAACAAGAAACAATACTGTTAATCATGTTTTATCGAAGGGTTTTAAATCAATTATTAAAAATAATTTAACATATTCAAACAAACGTTTCCATTTTCGTAACGCATTTTTTGAGTAACTAAAAGTCCTGTTTCCCTCCGTACAGAAACAAATACCTAACCCTCATCCACGGAACATAAGTGCACATTGTGTATCAATACATTCTTTATACCAGAGGCTATAATCAATCCATAGATAATCTTTCAAAAAAAATATATCTTGAAACAATTCCAGGCATGGAAAATCTACCTTTAATGATGTATTATTTCGAAAGGTAACTTCAAAGGTGTAAAAATGCTTGCAAACTTTTTTATAAAATCAGTCTCTACTATGTTATAACAGATACTGCAGCGAAACATTTTCAAAAAGTATGTAGTTGAATATTTCGATAAATAAACCATTTCATCAGTCTTAGTCTAACATTCTTGATAAATTAATTTTAAATACACAACACATTTATAAAAACAGTGAATTTATGCAACATTCCTGTAAATTAATCACGGAATGTGTAATGTTCAATCGTAAGGAAATATTTTTTTATAAACGATTTGTTTCAAAATAACTAAATATAATAAAATAAATGTACATTGAATTTTTTTTGTACAAAATAAATATGTCCGTTCGTCGCCGTTCACAGACAAAATACGAGAATTTCATTCGACCTATGATAAATGTGGGGAATGTGCTTCTTCATTTTGAATTTATTGAAATGTAAAATTAAATTTATACCAGCTCACTTTTGTCGTCGATGCTGACAAAATTGGTTCGTAGCTGATAATGCATCCTTGAACGTGGAACAGAATACTCTGGTACATTGAAAATATCATTTCGTTTACCTTATTTTCAATTGATATGAAATATCGATGTCGTTCTTTATCGATATGGACTTTATAATGACTGTATTATTTTCACATTTTATATAATTAATCAGATATTCTTTACAAATTAATTTAAGTAGAATTCGTATACACACACACATATATACATTATATACATATATTTACATACATACATATGTATATATATATACATATATATATATATATATATATATATATATATATATATACGAGAGGAGGTTCAAAAGTTCGCTGAAAAAAAATCAAACAAAGTCTGATTGAGCTGAAGTCTTTTTATTTGGCAGTATAAACCTCTTTAATACTAATACATTTCATACAACACTCAGTGAGCTTTTCAAGACTTCCAAAAAAATTCTTTTGATTTGCTTGAAAAATCCTTTGAAATAGCCGACTTCAATTCTTCATCGTCTTGAAATTTTTTACTCCTCAAGTCTCTGTTCAGATTTGGGAATAAAGAGTCGTCGTTCGAGGCCCGATCTCGATTATACGATGGATGCTTGAGTTCTTGGAAGCCACACTCAGTCATAGCAGCCACCGCACTCTGACTTCGATGTATCGGAGCATTATCTTGCAAAAGAAGAACACCTTTTGACCATTTCCCATGTCTTTTTTCTTTAATGGCTTCTCAAAGTCGACGAATACTCGACGCGTAGCTCTCTCTGCTGATACTGACGCCATTTTCTTTATATTCAATTAAGAGAATGCCTTCTGCATCCCAAAACACAGTCACCATCATTTTTCCCGCTGACTGCGACATCTTGAATTTCTTGGGTGAGGTGTCCTCTTTTTCAACCGCTGCATGTGTTCTTGTTCGCTCTCAGGTTAATAGTGATGGACACAAGTCTCGTCTCCGGAACTTTCGACTGCACGCAATTCGTTGCCTCTTTTGCACCGGTGTAAGCATTCTCGGCACCCATCTTGCATTCATCTTAGTCATGCCAAGATGATCATTCAAGATTCTAAGAATGGTGCTATCGGATACTGCAGTCGTTTCTGCGAGTTGTTCCTTCTTCAGTTGACTATCTTCCGATACAAGATTTTCGACTCTGTTTGATAATATCTGAGGTGATTGCCTCGACCGGACGTCCAGAGCGATAATCGTCTTCTAAGTCTTCTCTTCCTTGTTTGAAAAGTGAATGCCATTTATAAACCATGCTCTTTCCTAGTGACCGATCCCCGTAAACGGTAGTCGTCTCTCCCATGATGACTTTTGAGGTATTCGCTTGCTTAATAAGAAATGTAATAACAGCGTGTAGGTCAATTTTCTCCATGATTTCGTAGTTACTCCAAGTTAAGTTATTCTTTTGGCGACAGCGTGATCAGTACCGATGATAGCACAATGATACTTCGCTTTTATACTAATTAATAGTTCTTTGTTCGACTGTTACTAGTAAGAAGTGGCTCCGACCCTCCCTTCCCTTCTTTTCCGCCAACTTTTGGACCTCTTCTCGTGTATATATATATATATATATATATATATATATATATATGTGTGTATGTGAGTGTGTGTATATATATATATATGTGTGTATATATATATATATATATATATATATATGTGTGTGTATATATATGTGTGTGTGTATATATGTATACATGTTTGCACGAACACTTTCACACACACACGTATATTCGTGATATACAAAGTGATATGGTTTGTACTAATACTTATTCATGGAAATCCAACCAGCCTCCCTCTAACCGAGTCACTGTTAACTACAGCATTATCTCAGTTCATTATACTCATATCTAATATCATCTATATTTTAATCCACTCTCCATTGTACTGATCACAATAGCCATGTTTTGTGGCGTAAATTCAATTAACTCCCACCATTCGAACTCACCCCATCGCCCTGTGAGTTCTGAACGCCTTTTTAATTTATCCCTTGTCAATATCATAACATGCCTAAACATAAATACAGAACCCGATTCGAGAAAGATGAACTTATTTGATTTATTGTAAAAAAGTATGTATGTGTGTGTTTATATGTATGTATATATATATATATATATATATATATATATATATATATATATATATATATATGTATGTATATATACAATCAAATGAAATAAATTTCCTACATTTAAATCCTTATTAGTATAATTTTAATTGTTTAATAAGTTAAATGAATTCAAATTTTATTTTTACAAAAATAATAATTAAAATTCGACTGAAATGAAGCTCAATTCTGTGTACGTTTTAAATATTGTAGAATTGATTTTCATTTCAGTAAGCATATTGTTTGAAATTTACTTCTTTTTTCATATTTAATCTAGCAACATAACGTTTATTTTTTCTTACCGTTTTTCAATATGTAAATACTTTATACATACAGTGACCAGCAAGCGTGTTCAATTGGCAATTTTAAACAAAATGCTAATGTTCTCTTTAAATTAAAGGCGTTGTTTTAGAATTTTCACTAGTCTGTTTTACTTAAACCTATTATGTTTTCACTTCCAATTTATAAATTTAATTTTCATTGATACACTTCCAGGAAACTAGAAAATATGCAATGCAAAAGTATTCAAACAAATGATAACTTACTATCAAAATATAATGTAATTTTTAAATTAATATTTTGTAGGGTTTCCATTAGCATTAATTACAGCTAGAAGTCGTTTTAGCATAGATTTAATTAAATTTTATGTTTGTTCAAGCGTTATCATGCTCAATTATTCCAAAAGTATCCTTTTTACCTGTTCTTTATTGAAAATGTCATCTTTTCTGACGTTCTTCCATAAAGACACAACGATTTTCTATTGAATTCTGGAATATTGGGAGTTAAAAATAGTCAGCTGTATTTTTTCTATTAAACTCTTGTTTCATTTTTAAGCATTTTTAAATTACTATCTTGAATTAAAATTAATTCTTCGTATAAAATATCTTCATTAACATTTAAATTTAAAATGGAAGCAATTTCAGTACATCTTCGAACTTATGATCGTATTGTTTTATATTTAATGCTGCTGAGCTTTTTATGGGACTGTTTTCAAAATCGTAATATGTGTGGCTGTGGTTAAAGCGCGATTATATTTCTCTTCCATCCATCATTGGAGTCTAGATAAATGTCGCCAAACCTGGAATCTCCAAGCAAAAATGACATTGTTGGCATTCCTATATGTATGTCTATGTATATAATATATATATATATATACACACACACACAGACACAATAGAACCCCCGTATCCGTGGGTTCGTTTTCAGTGGTTTTAGTTATCCGCGGTTTACCACGACCCGAAAAAATTAAATGAAAAATTCCAGAAATAAACGATTTTTTTAAGAAATAAATATGAAAATGTATTTGAACTGTGTGTATACAAGATATTTTTCATTGCTCCATCGTCCTTTGGAGTTAAGCTAAAACGCCAAAATCCCATTGTATTTTATTACTATTTAATCTTAATAATTACTAATTGTGCACAATTTAGCAATTAAATTTTATCATGTAAACGAAAAACGACATATATATGGTTTGTAATATCCGCGATAGGCCTTGCGACATATTAAACACGAATACATGGGGACTACGGTATATACACCATAGATTATCAGTATCTTAAGCACACAGAAGAGAATTTATAAAAATTATCGAGTTATTTGATATTGAAAACATTATTTTCCCTAATTTAAGTTCAAAATAAAAATGAAACACTCAATTTAATTTTTATGCTACTAAACTCTTTCATATCAACCGTTTATTTTGCATATTTCTTTTTCTTTAGCCCTCCACTATATTAGAATTTTCATCTCTTTTTTCCAATTTAGGATTTATCTATGATAAATATTTGCTATTTTAGAAAAAATAGCTTTAGCTTGATGATAGTTGTTGTATATTGTTCCCTTTAAATATATTAAATTGCTGAGTGAACACTATAATTGTTTTTTTTTTGTCTGTATCTTAAAAATATTTTTTTTTTCATTTTAATAGCACCACCGTCATCAATTGAAATTGTTGATCATGCACCGAACTCCAAAATAGAAATTCGTGAAAATCAAGAATGCCCTCTTGAGTGTGTCGTACGCAACTCGAAACCTGCAGCAAAAATTGTATGGTACCGAGGCAATGTAGAACTGAAGATTCCTGCTGATAAACGTGAAGACATTACACACGAATCACTGCCAGATAATAATGGTGGACGTAAATCTACAAGAAGGTTCGATGTAACATCACGAATAATATTAACACCGACTGCAGAAGATGATTATGCAGATTACACATGTGAAGCACGACATGAAGCACTGCCGTCTGACATGCCGATGCGCACTAGTGTCCAACTTAGTGTCCTCTGTAAGTACCTATCTAGTTATTTATAATTTATCTTCTGTAATAATATTTTAAATGCATTTTTATTCATTGAGTAACTTTAATGAAAAATTGATAGTTAAAAATCTTAAAAATTATCTTTATGTATAAAAAAAATGAATAATACATCAATTTAAATTTTCAGATCCTCCTGGTATGCCTTATATCGAAGGTTATACGGAAGGTGAAACAATTCGCAGAGGTCAACAGGTTTCATTAGTTTGTAAAAGTCGTGGGGGAAATCCTCCAGCTCAACTCATTTGGTATCGAAATGGAGACCAAGTAAATAACTGTTTTTGATTAAAAATTTGTTTGTTGTTATATATAATAAAAATTATCTCATTTCAATTTTTTATAACTTAGGTACGAATGGCATATAGGACGGCTGGAAGAGTATCTGAAAATACATTAACATTTACTGCTGAAGCAGCAGATGATAAAGCAGAATATAAATGTGAAGCCAAAAATATCATGTCCAAATCTCCTTTAAAAGCACATATAAATTTAACAGTTTTATGTAAGTTGTATTTAATTTTATACAAATTATAATATTATAGTAATTTTTTACCTATAAATTAAATTTATTTATTTTTTTCTCTCAATTAATAATTTTCTTTTCAAGTTGCACCTGCCCATGTTACAATATCAGGACCAACAGAAGCTCGTGTCGGAGATCCTGTTCCACTTACATGTACTACAACAAATAGTAATCCAGCAGCCGAAATAAAATGGATGGTTGCTGGAAGACAAGTTAAGAATGCATCAGAGAGAAAAATAATATCTCCAGAAGGTGGCTGGATAACAACGTCAAATATAACTACAGTTATTGAACCTGGTGAACGATCTCTGGTAGTTCTTTGTCATGGATTAAATCAACAGTTAACTGAAAATGTTGTTAGTACACACAACATCAATGTACTATGTAAGTATAATGTAATTAAATACGTTATTCGTATCTGAATTATGAATTGCATAATACTATTATTCTTTTTTTTATTAGATCCTCCAAGTCAACCTATAATTCAAGGATATGTAACTGGTACCCCAATTCCTGCAGGAACAGTTACAAAAATATCATGTATTTCTTCTGGTGGTAATCCATTGGCCAGTTTAACTTGGTATAAAAATGATAAGAAGGTAATAATGCATTTAAAAATACAAAAGCAAATACATGTACACAATTTACAACTATTGTTTTTTTTTTAAAGAATCTACAATGAAAACATATATTAGCTTTAAAAAAATATATTTATTATTAACTTAATCATGTCAATTTTTTAACTAGTTTTACATTATTCCTCTTTGTATTGAATGAAAAAAATGATATATAAAGTCTTTTTACAACATTTTACTTAAAAGTGTTTCATATGATTATTATCATTTATTCAATTATTATAATTACAATATTTCCCAATAATTGTATAATATAGCATCACTGAACTGTTCTTTTGACAAAAAATATCTCAAATAACAAAGATATATATATATATATATATATATATATATATATATATATATATCATTATACTTAACAATATGCATTATACAATAATATTTAAAATACACTAGATATAAGATAAAATAAAATCTTTATCAGTAATTATAATCATATAAAAATCTAACAAATATCAGTAAATTAATGAAATATTAAGATCTAATGTTGTATACATGTGTGGTAATATGTTTTTATGTTTACTATTAATATTAACATATTATATTTTAATAAAATCCAATTTCAGATCAATTCTGTAGTAACAAAAACAGAGAAATCAGTTTCAGCTGAATTAAAAATTTTAGCAAATGCAACTGATAATAATGCTCAATATCGATGTGAAGCTGCTAACTCAGCTACAGAAATACCTTTATTTGAAACAGTTACATTAAATGTGTACTGTAAGTAATATTTAAATGAATCAAATGTAGATTATTAACACAACCCGAATATATTTTATAAAAATTTAATGTTGCAGTCGCTCCTGATAATGTGAAGATTCAAAAACAACCAACTGAACTCAAACCAAATACAGTCGCTACTCTAACTTGTGATTCAAGTTCGAGCCATCCGGCTGCACGGTTATCATGGTGGCGTGAGGGAATTGCAGTTCGCGGTTTATATAACACAACTAGACCTGGCTTACATGGAGGATATGTTTCTAGCATAGAATTAAATATTAATGTTACGGAAGATATAAATGGTATTGTTTACACTTGTCAAGCAACTAATGAAGCACTTCAAAGAAGTGTGCATGATGCGATAACATTACAAGTTTTATGTAAGTTTAATTCATTTATAATAATTGTTTAATATGTATGTTTAAATTTCTCTGTTTAAAATTATATTTTTGTCTAGATAAACCTGTATTCGACTTACATTCTCCTCAGTATGTAGTGGGTATAGAAAATGAACAATTGATTATAAATGTAAAAGCTGATGGTAATCCTTCGAATATTGCATACACGTGGACAAAAGATGGTCTACCAATTACTAGATCATCAGGTGGAAGCTCAGGAATATCTGACAGAATAATATCAGATGGATCGACATTAAATATTACAAAAGTTAATAGAAATGATGCCGGAGTCTATAGTTGTGAAGCAACAAATTCTCAAGGTGGAAGTGTTTTACACATCAATGTATCAGTTGAATGTAAGTTCTTTTTAAAAAAAAATCTTTAATTTTAAAATATAATAACATTTCTTAATAAAAAATAGTATATCGTGTTAGTATTAAATAAAATAAATGAAATACTTTTAGATTCAGCAACTATAAAGTCTGTATCAGAAAATGTAATCATAAATCCAATGGAAGATGCAATTCTGTCATGTGAAGTAGATGGAAATCCATTAACAGATGAATCGGTAACATGGCATCGTTCAAATTATGAAGACATGGATATTAGAACAACTACAACCTTTGTCCGTGAAAATTCCACATCTCTGTTATACATACATGAAGCGACTAGAGATGATGTAGGTGAATTTATTTGTGTGGTAAATAATGGTATTGGCAATGAAACTCGGCGACCAGTTTTATTAATTGTAAAATGTAAGCAATACAATTATCAGTTGTACTTTTGAGGCGTATTTTAAAACATTAACAATTTATTAGATAAACCTGAACTGGATACTTTACCTCAAATGATGAAAGCCGCTAGCGATACCGGTGGACAAGGTCGACTCCGTTGTCGAGCATCAGCAGCTCCTAAAGTACGATTTACGTGGTCAAGAGAAGGCGCTACAATTCCGGTGAATGCGTCTAGCAAATATTTCATCGAATATCATCAAGTGCGTATATTTTTTAACGACTTTATTTTTATAATTTTATTGTACATATAAACTGAAATTATATTGATTTATATTTCATTGTCAGATCTTGTTTCATAATTGTAAATTGTAATTGTTTTAGATTGATCGACTTACCTATGAATCTATTCTATTAATACAACATGTAACTAGTTCAGACTACGGTCCATATGAATGTGTGGCTCGTAATGAAATTGGTTTTGCCAGTACGTCAGTGCGTTTAGAAGTATTGTCAGCACCTGATAAACCTGTTAGTATAAGTGTAATTAATGTAACTCACGATTCGGTAACAGTTGCTTGGACACCAGGTTTTGATGGAGGATTAAAGAGTTCATATCGTATTAGATACAGGTGATTAATTTTGTCAACTAATTGTAAATATTTTAACAAAACTATCAATTTAATTTAATTAGAATTTTTATCACTGTTTTAATAATTTGATTCCTTATTGTTTTTTAAACCGTCAAGTTTCAGTAAAACTATTTTGATATTTTAATAAATATTTCTTAATATCTTCACAGTTTCTTTTTTAAAGTAATATAAATAATATATATTCATTATTTCAATGAACAAAAATATTATATCAGGTTTAATAATTAAATGGCAATAATAAATAAAATTTAATTAAAATTAAGTCAAAACATTTATATACAAATTAATTAATTAATTTGTTATTTTATTTAGAATGGTAACAGAAGATCTCTATAAATACCAAGATGTGCCTTCAGATAATCAAACAGTACTAACAATTAAAGGATTAGAGTTGGGCACGGAATACGTATTTTCTGTAATGGCCATGAATAGACTTGGAATAAGTAATTATTTGCCAGACTTAACTAGAGCAAAAACATTAAGTGAGTAAATATATTTCCGAATAATTATAATTATATTACTTAAATTAACATATACTTTCAACTATCTTTTCCATGTTTTCATGCATATACTAATCCACTAATATCAAACACATTCACTAATACATCGTTATTGTAATTGAAAAAAAAACAACTAAAGATCAAGTTCCACCATCTTATCATTCTCCAAGCTCTGATCTAGGCTCTGATAAAACTAACCAAAATTTTCCTGGAATGCTTATTATCATCGGCACCATTTCTGGAACAGCACTAATTCTACTTAATGTCTTACTAATCGGATGTTGTCTACATCGCAAAGCAAAGAAACGTGTAACAGGTATTAAAAACTTTTTTTATTGTTTTTCTGTTAGGCGTAATTGAAAATTTGGAACAAGTTCCTGATGAATTAATAAACAAAACTGATTTACCAACAACATTGATTATAAGTATTTCCATTATTGGAATTGTACTTTTACTTATTAATGTTGGTCTTGTCGCTTGTTATGTTTTCAAGAAAAGAGCTAAACGACTTAAAGGTGACTTACGAAAATTGAATGATATGTCTTTGTTTATTTATGATTTTTTTTATTAGCTTATACCTCATTTTAAATACTATTTTTTTAGAACAAAGTGGACAAAGTAGTAAATCTGCTACTATTGAAATGTACGCACCAAGTAGTTATAATGACACTGTCACTGGTGAAACTTTATCTTCAGTAAGTGAAAAAAGTGAGACATACTCAAATGAAGGCAGTAATGCTGATTATGTGGTAAATATTTTTTTAAATTTAAAATTGAAACTGAACTATAACTGGAAATTTATAAACAAATATACCAATAAATTCAAATATTTCATCAGAGAAATTTCTAACTGCATAATAAGTATCTTATTTCCTAGAAGTTATGTTTATAATATTAATAAATAATTTTCCAGGATGAAGGGCGTAAAACTGCTGCTAGTACTTACTTAATTGATCAAAGTGATTATCCATCTGCGTATCCACCCAATTGCCCAGCTTATGAAATGCAAATGCATCCTGGTGCTATCCAACATAAAACACATACTTTACCTCATCCACACCATCATCATATACATCATATAACTAATTCGGGTGATGCACCTCGTACAAAAGATGATCAATCAGTTGGAAGAAAAAATGATTATAGTGGAAATCTATCAGGTAAATATAAAAATATGAATCTTCTTTGCAAATATTAATAGTAAAGTAAAATATCTACTATTTTAATTTTTAAAAAAAGAATCATCATATGATTTTATCAATGTTATTTTTATATAAATAAATAGAGAATAAATGTTATAAAAAGTTTATTTATTTTTTTATGGATTATATTAATAAAAAATGTATATATGAATTATTATTATTATTATTGCAATAAATGTATTTTTATAAATTAATTTCACATTCTAAAATTGATACTAAAGTATTGGAAAAAAAATTTATTGACTTATTGCCACGAATTTCATTAATTTATCGATATTGATAAAAAAAATTTTTATAGCAAAATCATCGTATATCAGTGCACCTTCACCAGCACCACCTGCAGATGGTTCTTATTATAACATGTCTGATCGATATTTGTCATATCCACCTCCATTAGAATTCAGCCATCCTCATTCCCATCTGCCACCAATTCCAACACCTCCTCCTTCTATGCCAGCTAATGGTACACTAAGACGGCATCATGCTTCACCTCGTGGTAATATGACAGTTCCTCCAGATGTTCTACATAATACAAGTGCTGGAGTTCAAAACCAACAAATACTTCATCCACAAGGATTACCAGGCCAAAATAATTTACTGGTAAGATCTTTAATTACATTTGTTTTACTGTTGTTCATGTAAAGTAATTATAAGTCTGACGGTGAGACATTAAACCAGTCATATCAGTCATAAATGTTAGTTTTGATCATTGTCTATGGTTGTCATATAGCATAATAATATCAGAAAAACTTTTTTTTATGTACAACACTATCTTCAGAGATCGGATTGTGTACCAGCAATGACAACTTTTTCAAATATTGGTAATTACCAAGGTCCAATGGAACAAGAAGGACATCTTGTCTGAGATGAAAGGACATTGAGTTTTAATTTTGAAGATTTTGTCTAACAATTAAATCTCCAAAATGTGACTCAAAAAATAAAGTAGTGCAGTGAAAATCAATAGTGATTTTTTTTGTGACTAATGACAATAGGATAATAGACCTGTATTATTAAAGAAAAAAGAGACAATTATTAAAAAAAAACGTAACTAATTAATTATACATACATTAATATATGAATAATTATGTGACTCATACACAATTCACATATAAAACAGGTGTATGCATCTGGACAAAGATGACATTATGTATTAATGTGTGTATGTACATAAACTGAAGTGAATGGAAAATGATTTAAGTTTTTGTGATATTTAATCAATATCTATGATGAGGTATTACATAAATTATTTCTTAAATATTGTTAATCCCAAAAATGTAATAACATTCATGTATGAGAGGTATGTGTATGAATAATATATATATATATATATATATATATATATATATATATATATATATATATATATATATATATATATATATATATATATCACAAGAAAAATAGCCATGTAGTGTTACTAATATTAAAATGAGGATACTAACATTATACACACGTAATTAAATAATGTGTATGTATGTATGTATGTGTGTATATATATATATACACATACATGGTTAAAACATACACACACTATATACATGTATGTAAAAATTGTCTGTTCCCCAGTCATGTAACTTTTCTAATATCTCATTATACTTCGAAAAAATTAAAAAATAAATTTAAAATACCATTGAATAAGAACTCGACTCAATCAATAAACTTAATTAAATGAAATGTATTTCTTTCAAAAATGAAGAGTATATGAAGTGAAATTATTTACTTATGTGTATTACAAATACACATATATGTATATGCATTTGTGTATGTATGTATATATGTGTGCATGTATGAATATATATATATATATATATATATATATATATATATGTACACATATATGTATGTGTGTGTGTATATTTTATGTGAATCTATGACCATGTTTATATCTCATGAATGTTTATATGAATAAATACTTATGATATACATATATATATATATATATATATATATATATATATATATATATATGCATATATAAAATATAGGTAAATTTCAGTTAACAATTAACTGGATTTTGTGATTAATATTTGCATCGATGATTGTAGTGTAACAAATACACTTTAATTAACATGATTACTAATCGCAATGTACATATTTTTATAATTACATTGTTAATAAATAATGGTTATTTTTAATTTGTAATTATGATATAAGAGAATTTTAAATCATTGTATATAATGAAAAGATGAATGTGCATTGTCATCAATCAGACTGTAAATGAAGTTATAATACTCTCGAAATACTTCTTTGAAAAGTAAAAAAAGAAATATCCTCAACAATATTTTTCAATACAATTGATATTGAAGTAATTGGATTACATAGATTATTTTTTATTATTAATTGCATCACTACATAGTAGTAAGAAACTTAGCATAATATGGTAAGTCCCTTGCATTTTATTTATTTTCTTTTTAAATTTAAGTTTCTCTTTTATAGGCATTAAAACTGATATCATTTTTATTTTTTTAATTTATGTTTGAAAATCCAATGTTTTAATTAAGTTCTTTTTTATTAATATACTAGTCGTTACTTTGTGTATACCAAAGCTTAAGTATATTATAAACTTACAGTAAATTTATTATTACATATATTTGATTAACATTTTCAAACTACACTGTATAAAGTGTTTAAGTTACATTTATTTTTTGACTCAAATGGTCATATTAGAGACAATGTAATATTGTTTTTTTTTAATATAAGTATATTATTTTAATTATAATTTTTCATTTTGTATATTTTGTACATTTTTATCAATTTTCTTAATAATAATAAATCCTTTACATAAATATGATTCATATTTTTTTTATTATTTTCACAGCAAAAAAATAAATCATACAAAATAAAATATAGCATGATATACATTTTATTTCATGACAGTCTCAGTTTAATAGTTATAGTTTTGATTTCTTTTGGCTCTAAAACAATATTATATTACCTTTAAGTTTATCATACTTTTATAAATATATCAGTATATAAAAAGCAAGTAAACATACTAATCCATCTCTGCTCTAACTCGTAAAACAAACTATTGTTAGAAAAATATTACTTATCAATACTTGAACAATATTTAACAAATTTAATTTTACAGTATTTTTTACAATTTTAGCTGAATATTTTTTGATATCAATAAAAGACTCATAATTCTTCCAATATTTTATTAGTTTCTATTATGCCTTTAATTAGTTTGTATATGTCTAATAAAAAAGTTTTTTTATAATTTTTTAAGCAGTAATTTGATTTTAAAACATTTTCTATGAAACCATAATGAGTTCGTCTTGTTTAAATTTTATAAAATACATTTATATATATATATATATATATATAAAATACATTTATATATATATATATATATATATATATATATATATATATATATTAGATTAAATTAATTTAATGATTAGTATGTTTACTTTTCTGTTTGAATTTATAAACATATTTGCTCAAATTTGTATGCTGTCAGTATTAAAACATGTAAATCCTGTTCTTCCTTAATAAATTTGAAAATGTATTAGAATAATAATAATAATAAATGTTTGAAATTACATGTTTGGGGATACATTAAAAATAATAAATGCCTAAATATAATCATGTCAACAAATCACTCACTATATAATAAAAATCCTTCCTCTAATGCCAAGAAAATATTATTAAAGTGAAAGTGCCTTTTAGAAAGATATTATTAATGACCGAGCAATTGTCTTATTTAATTAATTACAGAACAATGTTTAAAACATTGATTTATTAATAAAAAAATATATACTTTAACGAGGACAATTTTCTAAACTTCTTACTTTTGTTTTCTATAATCATGTACAGTAAGACTTGAATATTATTATTGCTGTTTCATGGTGACTAATAATATATATATATATATATATATAACATTAGAAATATTTGTAAACAGTTACATTTATTACCCACTTCTAATTAATAAAAAATAATAATAATGTACATCTGTAAATATTATTTATAAAATATATTGGAATCAGGGTATGAGATTATTTACAAGTTACCTGAATGCATGATATTGAAAATATTGCATACTTGAGAGTTGAAAATTGCAATTATAATATGTATATAAATCTTTTAGTTGATGTAAAAAAAAACAGATAATTCATGTCAACATAAAATATTATTCATTCAGGTGATAAAATGTTTTTTTCATCAAAATATATTAATAAAAAATTGTGTTCTAGAGCAATTAAAGAAAAGAAATTACATATTGCATTATAATTAACATTTGTCAACACACATAAATTATAATATGTAGTTTTTTTGCGGTCAATTATAAATGAGAATCTAAATAAACAATTTCTGTTACAATATTAAATATAAACCAAATATGTACATATATCAATCTTATTTTAATTTATTTTTTAATATATAACAAAATAAAATTCAAATTAGTTAAAAAATATAATTCATCTTTTAATAATTTTTTAACTCATGTAATCATAATGAATATTAGATGTTTCATAACATGTAAATACGTCAAATAAACTTGGTTTATTAATCAAATATATAAAACACAATATGTAATGTGTGGTTCACTGAAATGTTAAAATTATGTAATAAAAATATTGTGTAATCTGTAAATATATAATTAGCTCAATCTGTAATTTTACGTTAGTGTTTATTATGGGATAAAAATACTGTTACACAAATTATGAAATAAAATTATCTAAAATTTAGTAGTTTTTCGGTTATTCTATCATAGTTGTAGTTACCATATGAATTACTGTTGCTACTAATGTGTTTATCATATATGTGTATATATACATATATGTATGTATATACATATATATATATATATATATATATATATATATATATATATATATATATATATATATATATATATATATATATATATATATATATATATATATATATATATATATATATATATATATATATGTATAAAAAATAATTGTGTATTTGAAATTCAAGAGTGTAGTAAGAAGAAAGAATAAAAATTAACAGAAATTATTAACTCAAACAAAAATATCAAGAAACTCTGAGGAGAGAATGTACAGACAAAATAAAGACACCAGAAAAAGTAATGTGCAGAAAATAAAGGCACTGGATTATTTAACTACAGAGAACTTGGAATGTTTCACAATCAATTATTTAATCAACAATGGTTGTAGGGTTGCTGCAACTGTTAGTATGTAACTGTGTTATGTATGTATGTGCATATGAATATATTTATTTTTTTATTTTTATATTTTATATATATATATATATATATATATATTATTTTTATATTTTTTTTCAGATCAGATCAAAATAATTATATATAATTTGATGAAATCGGATCAAGTTCATTAAAACAAAAAATATAAAATATTAAAACTGCATGCCATAAATCATGATACAAATGAAGATAACTGTGAACAAGAAACAAATTATATTTCAAAATCTATTTATAATAAAAATAGTATTTTGTAAGTGAAATTTTTAAAGTATTTTTATTAAATATATCTGGACTTTGATTTTCCAAATGTATTGATTTAAATTTTACAATTATTTCCCATTTTTTATTATTGTAAAAGAGTACTCATAATGTTTAATGATAGTTAAGTGCCAGTCAGTCAGTGCTTAAACAAGAAAACTTATTTGTTATTGACATATAACAAAAAGGTGTCAATTATTAAAAGACAAGCTGAACATAGAAACTATTTAACGATGAATAGATTAGTAATAATAAAACAGCTAATTTGCCCCACAGTAATTTTTATATCTATATTTTTTGTATACGGACATATATTTGTATTCAATCCATAATTCATTCTAAATTATTAAATTCTGTATTGTGATATATTTTGAACGTATTTAAAATTGATTGCAGAGTAAATTCTTCAAAAACTATTATTTAAAAGTAGAATTTTTTAACGTATAACAAATACCAAAAAAGCATTTATTAGAAAATTATGCTTTTGAATTGTTTTAATTTTTTTTGTTTGATACAATTAAAATTCTCTATAAATATAAACCATATTTTATTATTCGTAATTGCACTTAAACTAGTAAATAAATTGTGTAACTTAGTCAAAATTAAAAATGCATTATCACATATACTAATCAATTCAGCATTGCTCAGAGGCAAGGAAAAATAAATTACTTCCGTATTTATTTGAAATTATTAATTCTCATTTTATTTTTTAATAATTAAAAAAATCTTACAAATAGTAATTTATGAAAAATTTCTTAAATAAAATTAAAAAAAACTTGTTGGGTGTGGTTTCAGTTTAAATTAATTGGTATGGTGAGTGGGGAGGTATGAATCTGCTCTTGCATTGCTATTGGATTATTTTTCTGATAGTGACTATCACTTATACTTATTTAAAGATATGATATTTTGAATACCTTATATATTACTAAAGAAACTGAAATACTTTGATATTAAAAATCAATTATACTAAAAAGCCAAGTTATTTTATTAATACAAGTTTTGGGTCATTACCAGTTCTAGCAAAGGACAGAAAAAATAATGTACATCTATTATATTATTTTTATTATAATAATAAATATTTACATTTATTTCATGAAATATTCATTTATATACTAGCTAGACAGTTTGGCAATGCAATAAAAAAAGAAACAAGATAATTTCTATAAATTTTATATAAAATCAATCTGTAAAGCTATAAACTAAATAGTATCCTCAGCTATTGTTGCCATAGTCCATTAACCAGTTTACTTATTCACCTTATGTGGATCATAAGTTAAATTGGATTCTACTATTACACTTTAAATTGTGCTCAAAAAAAATCACTATAAAACATAATACTTATTTTAGCCTCTTCATGACAATGAATGAAGTAAATAAAAATAAGTAATTACTTAACATATATCACCAATCAAAAAATATAGATTTCAATGTGAATAATAAATCACTTACTCTGTTTTTAAAAAATAATTAGTTATAAAATGAAAAATTCGGTTTTAAATTCGAACAGGATTTGAATAGGTATAAGTTTTACTCTTGTTTATCTATTGTACATTAAAAACAATTTTAAGTGATCATTATTTAGTCTCAAAAAAAAACTGAAAAATTGATGCAAATAAAATAGTTCTATTAATTACTCCAAATAAAAAAATATACTTCAATTATGGTTTTAATCATTTCACAGAGAAAGTACTCTATTGAAAAAATTAAATATGAACTTTATAAATAACTATACATTTATAGAAAGCAATAAACTGAAATTTCAATAACATAAACATTAATAAATTTGTCATGCATATTTATTTAGTGATTAATTTATTTCTATTCACTTCACCTAATATGTCAAGATTATTGGCTAATATTTTTCTAGAACATATATCCCATATCTTAAAAACACTTATAAACTTATGAAACCAATTTAATATATACTCAGTTCCAGTGTTTAATAGGGCTCAATAGAAACTTTATATTTTTTTCATGAATCTTCACCTCTTCGCATTTATCATTGATAATATAAAAATTGTGAATCATTTATAAAAATACATATAAAATGTGAAATGTCTAAATTTCATAATATAGTTATCATATTATTATTATACGTTGTCATATTTCTTAACTCAATGCCATCCTATAAATCCAATGTCATATTTTTTTATAAATACTTTCAAGTCTCTTATCTGACAAAATACACTTTTTAACTGTTAAGTCATAAATTGATAATAAATAAATAAATTGACAAAATTTTATTTCATAGCTATAAATTGATCTTGGATCTATTATTTACAAAATCCTTCAATGAAGTCATTTTAATTTTCACAGACATAGATGAACTGTCTCGTGAGACTTATTAAAGTGTGAAGACTTAAAAATAAATTCATATTTAAAGCCATATAAAATAAAATTTTCATTATTTTAATATTTAGGTTTTAAAAAATATCAATACTAATAATAAAAACGTTCTATATTAGGTAATCACAAGTAAGAGTACAAATTGTTTTTCATTAAAATGTTACTTTAAGTCGTGTCCGATTTAACCCTGATGTAGAATATTTTCATTTACATTGAATTTGAAAAAAAATACAATATATATTTTCTTACTTAAAAATTATACGATATAAACAAAAATCACAACAAAAATGACAAAAAATAATCAGGAATAAAAAGCAGACATATGAGATCAGATTTTGTTCAAGACAAAAGAAAATCTAATCTCTAAATTATATATATACATACATACATACTCACATAGCAAAACACATTTACAGTGTGTATGTATATTATATATATATATATATACAAATACACCCACACACACAAACCTGCATATATACACAAATATTCATTTACACATTCAATCATACATAAAGATATGCAACTTATATACACGACCACACAGTTATTGCACGCACATGAATGTTATACACAGACAAAATACAAATATAAGTGAAACAGACATATGACTGTGCATAAAAATCACACCACAGACACATATACATGCATTGTTATGGTACTAATTCAGTAGATATATAATTTTGATTACCGATATCACCACTAATATTTTAAATTAATAATCTGAATTTTTGTGTTTTATGAATTTATATATATATACATATTGAAAAACCTCACAATATAGAACATAAAAATATTTAAAAATATCAATGAATTTTACATATAATACATACACACACACACAATATAATTTTTAGCATTCATAGCTTGCATTATAATGAAACATATTTTAGTATTTGCTGTACTTTTGTAATAAAAAATAAGTTGTTTTATTCAAAAGTTTATAAGAAATGTGTTTATAATACATAAATACAAGCAATTTATTAGAGAAATTTAATTATGTGATTAAATTCATTAATTTTTAATCATTGTTAATGGTAGGATTTTGTTCTGAAGCCTGTACTTGCTCCAATTGCAATTAAATCTCTATAATATATATTTAGAATTTGCAACAAATTTATTGTCGATATCAACTTGTTTAAAATAATTGTAAAATTTCTCTCTCCAGTACTTTTTTTAATATACTTTAGTAGTTATTTTAAGTAATTTTCATTTTGACTAAAACAAAACAAATTAATTTTGCATATATTTTTATAATAAAAACTTGAAATATAATTCACTAACATATATATATACACACACACACATATATATATATATATATACATATACCTTCATCCAGTGATGCAATTAGTTGAAGATATATATTTTATTCTTGAAAGTCATACCCTTATTTTTACTTCTAATCAAATTGCATAATAGAATAATAAATCAGTTAGGTACTTTAGTAATTCTTTCCTATAATTTCCGAAATTAAAATTCATATAAAAAACTCAGTTTTATTTTATTTAATATGGATATAATTTGTTCGGCAATTTAGGGATATTCTGTGAGAAATAAAAAACAATATATACATCACATACTATGTAATATACCTGTTGCCAAATCAACAAGAATACATATAAATATGTATGCACATAAATCTCATAATTCACATTACTAATTTGGCTGAACATAAATTATAGCTATATCACAAACATACAGAAAGTATTAAATGAATTAAATCAACAAAAGGTTTGCTTTGATCAATGCCAGTGGAACTAACTTTTTTCGATTTATTAATCAATTTTATTATAATCATATAGAACAAGCAAGGTACACAATATAAAAACTTGATCCAATAATACTGTAAATATCTGTATACAAAAACCATGAGAGAATCAATTACAACAGTTACAAAGTGTGTATATGCATGTGTGTGTGTGTGTATATTATATATATATATATATATAAAATACATTTTTTTCAACAAGCAAATGTTTTAAAAGAATTAAAATATAATTTCAATACAATACAGCAATTAATAAAAATGAGTTTTTATTTACAATTGCAGGCATACATTTTTATCATATTTTGACATCCATACATACAAATACACATCATTCATTTATATGTAAACATATTCACCCTTGCACGAACACTTCCATATACATATTTAAATACAGTAATATATAGACACATATCCACGCTCCCTTATACAATCTAAAGATGTTGAAACACATGCATGCATATTATGTTTGTATGGTCGACCAAACACACAAATACAGTATCTAATTGATTAAAAATTAAATATCATCATTTTCATATATACTGAAACACGATATAGTAAACATGTTTCATATGATATTTAATTTTCGATTATCTGCACACGTACAATATACATTTTATATAAAAATGCTAAGATAAAATTACTATCAATATAGGTGTCTTTTTAAATTTCACAGTTGATGAAATATTATTACATAGTAGAGTATCAAAATTTAATTTAAAATTTATGTAGTCCATCAATGCGGTCCTTGTTAAGATCAGCAAGATGATGTCTGAAATACAAAAAAAATCTATATTACAAAGTTTTGTTCAAAACTACTCAAAAATATATATAGATTTAAAAAAAAATTTTTCACACTTACACTGAAAAGAAACACTAACTTTTATAAATAAAATAATGTATACATTTACAACATACCTTCCAATTAGAAACATAAAAGAGACGGTCAGAGTAAACTGCAACGTGACAACCAACTGGGAGGTTTTCGTTGCAGTTCTAGTGGTTTCAATTGATGTCCTCCTTTAGGAGGATTACTTGCTTCCTAATCAATAAGAAAGTAAATGTTTAATAAAAGAATATATTTTAAACTCATATAGAAAGCAAGTTAATGACATTTATTACTGAATACACTCAAATATAAAAAATATTCACTGAAATTACTTAACATGATTCATATGCATACATATAAACAAAAATTTATATATATATATATATATATATATATATATATATATATATATATATATATATATATATGCACTTTACATGAAAATCTCCATCTGTCATAACAATTAATCTACATAATATACTAAAAATCTAACAATCATATTAATATCAAAATAATATTAGTATATTTATGTTCATCAGCATTCTTATTTATAATATTAGTAAAATGTACTTGTATAGAAACACTATTACCACATACATCATATATGTATGTGTATATATATATATATATATATATATATATATATATATATATATATATATATATATACATATACACACACACACACACACTCTTGTTAGCAACTATTTGCAATATACCTAATGAGCATATCAGACAGATTAGTTCATAAGTCACAAAGGCCTAAAAATTAATATTCAAAAACAATATAACAGATTAATATACTTACTATAAATGTTTTTTTTACTATGTGCCTTTAGACTGTTAACATTTTTTTTAATAAAAATTCTCTATACATATATCAATAATACACATGGAACAACTATACTTTTTTTCCTTACATTATATTAAAACAATGCAACATACATACAAAGATAAACCAGTGATATTTAGATTCAAGGTTAAGTTATGAACATGATTCATATATTTTTAGACATACAATATCCACATGCAAGACAAACATTAAATATGAAATATTCACATTCAAAAGTTCATTACTTAAAAACAATTATATTTGTAAAATTGCACAGATATGATAAAATTTAAAGTAACCTTCATCACATATACATATAATTTAAACTATCTAAAAGTGGGTATATTTATTTATATATAAAAATAAAATAAATGCTTTATGAACAAGATGTTACTTTCAACAAAGTTGAACTTCTATAATTAAATTTTTATTTGTACTAATTTTGTTCACATTATTTGATAAGTAACATTAACATTTTTTGTGTTTAGTTTTAAATTACAAATATTAAACTGTGTTCATATGTAATATATACATACATGTACATTCATACAAATATTATAAACAGTTTATACTTCCTTTTTATTGAAAACTTAAAATAGACAACTATTTAATGTGTTAATATAATTGAACACTATTAATTTAAAATTTATATGTTCTAAAGTACTGAAAACAAAATAAACTTTGTCACAGAATTCAATATACCTTGCTTTCAGTACTTTAAAACATAACACTATTTTTAATTAAACATGCAATCGAACTATATTGTATTATGCTTTGTGTGTAAGTGTATATATGAAAACAATAAAAAAAACTTTCATATTAAAAAAAGGTACACAATAACATGCTTAAAGTTTTTATAAATTACCTTCTGATAGGATTTGCATTAAAACAGAAAGAAATATTTATGAATGAATATTATAAAATAATAATGTATTATTTATTATTTTAACTCACCAGTTTCTTTTCCATTTTTGCTTTAATATCTCTAGCTAAAGTAAAAAATGCTTCCTCCACATTAATACTAGCTTTAGCACTTGTCTCTATAAATTTTATCCCATATTCAATTGCAAGTTGTTCTCCTCGTTGCCTGGTTACCTGTCTTTTTTCATTCAATTCACATTTATTGCCAAGTAACATCTTTTCTACATCAGCAGAGGCATTCTCCTCAATATTTCTTATCCAGTTCTTTATATTTTCAAAGCTCTTCTCATTTGTTATATCATAGACAAGCATAATACCCATAGCGCCTCGATAGTAAGCCGTTGTAATTGTTCGAAATCTCTCTTGACCAGCTGTATCCCTATAACAAAAGCAACAGCAATAATAAAATTACTTTTCTCCTTCAAATTAGTGAAAATAATTTACCATATTTGTAATTTTATTTTTTTACCATCCAACTCTATTGTTCGTATTTTGAAGTCTATACCTAAAATAAAAACAAAAAATGTTAATATTTCTTGTTTCCTTCATTGTGGTTAACAAAAAAATCCCATAAATTTACTCCTCATTCTATTATAATCTAACCTCTTTATGAGAAACAATATCGATAAAAAAATACAATATAAAAACAAAAAATGACAAAATCCACGTTCAACGTGTCAACAGGTCCGAAAATATATAAATATGTGATACGCCTCGAGGCTTATTAAAACACGTAACGAACACAAGACACCCAGATTGGACAACGATCAATTTGACTTACCTATTGTTGATATAAAAGTTGTGTTGAAAGCGTCTTCTGAAAATCTAAACAACACACATGTTTTACCAACACCAGAATCTCCAATTAACAATAATTTAAACAAATAATCGTACGTCTTTGCCATCTTTAATAATGTCCGGATGTTCTTTGACCGGTTTGGCACTTGGCATTAAAACGTACTGAAGTTTACAACACACTGATCATAAAAATGATAATGAATATCACAATAACGTAATCAACTAAAAATATAGCTGAAGAATGATCAAAACGTCTCCAAAAAGTGACTAATTCATCAGATACTAACAAATTTCAGGTAAAAGATCAGCTATTGATAAATTGGATCCTTGACGACATGCAATAGGGTTTTGTAGCGATATTTTGTTGATAAAAGTGATGTTTTCATGAATCTACTAATTTCATGTATATCTACAGCTTTAATATCGACAGTGTATGTCTATAGTCATTAAATACGGTTCATTGATCGTCATTGTATTTGTTTAAGTATTGTATTTAAAGAATGTTTGCAATATTAATAATAAAAAAATCATCAAATGCGTAATTATCGTGTACCGATAAATATTAGTAAAGATTTTTAAAATGTTTATTTCATTTTCGGCCACATTGTTTACTGTAAATTTTGAATTGACAACATTCAGTGACGTGATATTGAGACACGTAAGTCAATAAGTCACTTAAAAAGAAATAATTATCGTCCTAATTTATTTGTTTAATAATATATAGTAAAATGAAACGTGCAACGTGTATTCTATTAATAATCGCATATTTACTGAAAACTTCGTTATGTCAAGACATAATTGGTCCACCCATAACCGATCAAAACAAAAATCACCGACAATCGAAAGAATCGGACTCAGAAAATGAAGCGACTGATAGTGATGATATTAAAACATTACAAGAAAAAATGTCTGAGATGGGAATAATACCTGCACCTGGCCTATTCAAAGAAATGGAAAAACGGAAAGGTTAACTATTGATTATATATAATTTTTGACATCTGTCATCTTAATGAAATTTCATAGGTGAATTATCGTCTGAAAAGTCAGAAGCTGGAAACATCATTAGTGAAAGTTTGGCAGAGAGTGTACAAGTTTTAAAACGTGCAAAATGGTTATCAAAAATGGTAAGGGAAATTGGTGGACTTGATATATTGACTGTGGATGAAAAAAATGATTCAGACGATACAGAGTCGAATTCTTTTGAAAACATCTTTGAAGGAATTGATGAACAAGATGAAGAGATACCAAAGGAATTAACACCCGAAGAAAAAGAGTGTAAGTCACAAATATGTTTTATTTGCTTTATTATTTTTTTTGAAAAAACGTTTTTTACTCTTGTCTTTAATAAATCCAACTCAGTTTCAAGAGTGTAAAATAAAGTCATAATGTAAATATATACTAACCAATTATGTATTTCTTAAAATAATTATTAAAATCAGTGATTACCCGTTAGTAAAGATACCATGATTTTATTAGTGAAAATTATATTCTTATTTCTAGAAAAAAAATGGAATAAAAAATCATTGGTATAAATTGAAATTAAATTTCAACCCTATCATTCTTGATTGTTTCTAAGTTTCTTTGCATTGTTTAGAAATTCAAAAAATGTTAATATCCTACAGTTAAACATTTTTATTTTTCTTCGTTTAAAAATGAATTTTATTTTTTGTATTTTATGAGTAGTGTATATTCTAAATCATCTAATTTGTTTAGATATTATGTAACAGTTTGTTTTTTTTATTGTATGATTAGTACTAAACAGTGATTTAACTAAAAGTAAATAATATTAAGTTTTGATTAATATTTCTTTAAATATATTCTTTCAGCCGTTATAAAAGACAGATTTATTAGAAGTTAAAATAAACATAAATGCCCATTTCAAGTAATGTTCATAGTACTTAAGTGAAATATTTTATTTATAAGTTATATTTTTAGCAGTAAAAATGTTGGACAATTTCCATAAAATATACTATTTTTTTTATATTTGCTAATATTTTAATGGCTGGAATAATTTACATTTTGAGTATCAAACACTTTTATTTTCTAGCATATTCATTTAAAACAATAATTTGTTATTATTAAAATTTTTGTTTATGAAAATATTTGCCACTGAAGTTTTTATCTTAATCAGATCTAAGCTTTATATACATACACACGCACATACTTTTGTATAAATATATCTTCTTTTTAGTACAAGAATTGTATGAAAGTGGAATGGTAATTTTAAACAAAACTCGTGGTGATAAAGTGGCTGCTTATTTAATTTTGGAACAAGCAGCAACAAGAGGTCATAAAGAATCACAAGCAGCAATGGCGTGGGCAAAACTTTTTGGTAATCCGATGCGTCAAGATATTGAAGCTGCCAAAGAAACATTTACATTGTTAGCTGATGTTGGTCATCCATCAGGACACATGGTAAATTTTTGATTTAACTGATAAAATTGAATATAGTATATATATACTTACTAACTAAATATTTACAGGGTCTTGGTTTTCTATATGCTACTGGTATTGGTGTCAATGTAAGTCAACCCCGTGCTCTTATACACTACACTATAGCTGCCATAGGTGGAGATACAGGTGCACAAATGTCATTAGGATATCGATATTGGTCAGCTATAACAGTACCATCAAGTTGTGAAAAAGCTTTAGATTTTTATAGGAAAGTTGCAAATAAAGGTAAAATATTGTTCATATATATATATGCATGTATACATATATTTATGTAAAATTATAATTTTAATATTTACTTTCCAAGTGGGACAAGGAATATCCTTTTCTGGAGGTGCAGCTGTACAGCGAGTTCGTTTATTAGATGAACTTGAAAATGGGTACACATCTGGAATACTTGATAGTGACTTAATCGAATATTATCAACTCTTGGCAGAGAAAGGAGATATACAAGCACAAGTAATGATACATTAATTTTTGTAATTATATTAAGAATAGTCTTGTGTGCATCTTTTTAAAAGTGTTGAAAAATTACTTTGATGTTTATATATTGATAATGATTATTCAATAATAAATATTACTTTCTTTTCTCAAAACAACAAAAATAGTCATCGTTTTGACCATTTTATCTGTATTAGTATGTATTCATCACTGTATTAAAGTCGTTATTCATAATAAAAAAATATTTATTTATTTTGAATATTGAGTAAGATTTTTATATGTATATATATATATACATATACAATAAATTTTATATTAATGTCAAGTCTAAAATAAAGAATCTCATAAGTTTTAATTTCTCTTTAATTCAAATCTTATATAGACCGGGAAATTTCTTGAATATAGTGAATGAAAAAATAATACATATGCATGATTTATGTATAACAACTGATTTTTTACAGAATTCTGATGTAAAGTAAAAACAATATATTATTGTAAAATTATGTAATTTTTAAAAATAATTTAAACATTTTTAGGTTGGCTTAGGACAATTACATTATCAAGGTGGGAGAGGAGTGGACCTAGATTATAAAAAAGCTCTTCATTACTTTACACAAGCAGCAAATGCAGGAAATGGAATTGCTATGGCTTATCTTGGAAAGGTAATTGTCGAGTTAAAAAATCATTGGTTCTTAAATATTGCTTGTTGATTGGGTATTACTTGTTAAATGGTTAGCCAGATGTTAGTTCCCATTCACAGTATCAAGTATTATGCATTTGTTAAATATCATTTTTTTTCTTTGTAAATAATATAATTAGTCATTATCTGTCAAATGAGAGTATATAAAGAAATCTATGTTAATACATTAACTTCCAATTTTAATATTATTTTAATTTAAAAAATGCCAGTCATTAATGGATGTCCAATGTAAATATTTACTTATTTATAAAATTGTAATAAGAAAAAACTAAATAAGTAGTCTTTTGAAGTTACTGCTTTAAATTTAGAGAGTTTGAAAAGAGCATAAACAATTATTTAAATATTTGAATGATTTTATTACTTAAATAAAATTAATTTTGCTCTGTAATTGTTCTAGTGTTGTTTGTATGTTCATTTAAGTTCATATGACTGGAAGATGTTAATTATATATTATTTCAGATTTTTCTTGATGGCAGTGATGAAGTCAAGCAAGATAATGAAACTGCATTGAAATATTTTAAAAAAGCAAGTGAACTTGGAAATCCAGTTGGTCAAAGTGGACTTGGTTTAATGTATTTGTATGGCCGTGGTGTTGAAAAAGATTATGCCAAAGCTCTAAAATATTTCACATTAGCTGCAGATCAAGGTTGGGTTGATGGTCAACTTCAGCTAGGAAATATGTATTACCGTAAGTAAAATTGATATCTTATTGTAAAAAATTAGTTTTATTGTTCTTATCACATTAACAATGTGTTAAGTTTTAGTAAAATTTTGCAATAATGAAAACATTTCTACAATTAAATTTATTTTAGGATATGTATAATGTAACATTTTTTTTTTCATATTTTAAAAATAAATTTTCAAAAATAGGACATGACTAATATTTTGTCTTGAGTGGTAATACCTGAGAAAATCTATTTGTGAAGTAATACTTCATCAATTTTTCTTTTATAATTTTTCATTGATAATTTTACATCTTTAAAAACAGTATAGAATTAAAAATACAAATTCAAGTATAAAATAATATGTTTAAATAAAATATATTCCATGATGTATCAAAATTTTATTTTGAAAATTGTAATTCATGATGTAAAAGTAACAAAGTGCACTTATGCCTAAAAATAAGATTTTTTTCAAAACAATTTTGACACTCGTTTCTCATCACCATTGTGTTAAGTAAAAAAGTAGTACATGGAAAAATTTAAAACATGAAAATATGACAGAGTACTTAATATAATTTTTGATTGTAGATGGAATTGGTGTACGAAAAGATTACAAATTAGCCAATAAATATTTTAGTCTTGCATCACAAAGTGGTCATGTTTTGGCATTTTATAATTTAGGACAAATGCATGCTGCAGGGACTGGTATGATGCGTTCTTGTCCTACAGCAGTTGAGGTACTAACTCGAATACATACTTTATTGTATTTAAATTTCAATCTTTTTAATAATTGTAAAACTTTAAATATTTCTAAAGAAATGAAATAAAAGAATTCTTAAGCTTTTTTATTTTAATTATATATATATATATATATATATATATATATATATATATATATATATATATATATATATATATATATACATACATACAGACATACACACACATTTATATTATTGATGAATTAATGAAAAATAAAAATTTAATATATTATTTAATTTATTAAAAGAAGCTTTAAATTGTAGTTATTTAAAAATGTTGCGGAAAGAGGCAGATGGGGTGAATTGCTAATGCAAGCACATTCTGATTATCGAGACGGTCATACAAATGAAGCATTCGTTCAGTATGCATTTTTAGCTGAACTGGGATATGAAGTTGCACAAAGTAATACTGCATTTCTACTAGACAGAAGTAAGTTTATCTTTAATATGTCCGAACAAGTAAATAGAGATATATATTTCATTTTCTATTTGTCATTTTTAGATGAAGTATCGATGTTTTCCCAGTCAGAAGCATTAGTACGTGCTTTATTATATTGGGGAAGAGCAGCAACACAAGGTTATTCAGCAGCTCAAGTAAAACTCGGAGATTACCATTACTATGGGCTTGGAACAACTGTAGATTATGAAGCTGCAGCATCTCATTACAGATTAGCTTCAGATCAACAACATAATGCACAGGTATATATTTCATTCAAAATTAGTAAAGAAGCTTATTATAAAAATAATAATATTCAATCCAATTATTATTTGTATTCAAATCAAAATGGTCAGATTAACTAGTTTATTGCTGAGATAGTAAACTTACTGGTAAAACAATAACACTTTATAATAATTAATATTTGTAAAAAAATAATATATTTTTTACAGCAGGAAATTTTATTTCTCGCCTTAAAAATCTATAAATGATTTGTCATAACACTTAAATATATATTTTAGTTCAAGTTAAAAAATGTAATTTATATATATATATATATATATATATATATATATATTCTAATATAAACTATTAAATGAAAATTCATTTTCAGGCAATGTTTAACTTGGGTTATATGCATGAACAAGGTTTAGGATTGGCTAAAGATATGCACTTGGCTAAACGATGTTATGATTCAGCAGCAGAAACAAGTACAGATGCTAAAGTGCCTGTTGCTCTTGCTCTCTTTAAATTACAACTGTTATTTAGTTTACAGTCATTACATGAAGTGAGTTCAAGTAAACTGTAATAATAATTAAACACTATTTATTTTAGAAAATAGATTTTCTTAATATTTGACGTAAACATTAAATCATTATGTTTAATAATTATTTATGTATACATATATATATATATATATAAATTTATTTTTTAGAGCCAAATGTCGTTTTTAATTGATTTCAACAACACATTAGGATCTAATTGGGATCTTTATCTTATTACAACATTATCAGCAGTTCTTGGGATTGTTGTATATTTTCGCCGTCCTCAGATACCAGCGCAAATTGGCTAGTGAATTATTTGCAATTTCATAATAAATTCGTTAAAACAGCATACTCATTAAAATTTTGGTAATATATGTATGTTTGGTTTTCTTTTTGTAATAATTGCACTATTTTACAGGTATTGTAAAAAGTTACTATGTTTTTAATTTGTTTTTGTACTTCATGTAATGTTTAAATCTCGTTTTAGTACAACATTATGTAATGTAATTATTTCAAATGTACTTCATCTACGTCATGGTATATCATTTGTCACGTGTTTTTATTTCTTTTGGTTCAAAAATTAAACTCGTAAAGTTGTACGTATGAAAAAAATCCTATTTAATATAGCAGTGTACATATATGTATATTTAGTAGTAGTTTTTACACAAAATCATTATTGTGTGCAACAATTATGTTTAAAGTTATAATGTAAATATTTGTTAAATGCAATAAATCTGATTTTCAAAAATGTGTAAGCATGTTTTTCAAATTTTTTTTATACATTTTCTCATATATAAAACCTTTTTCTTTTACTATTTAAAAAAATAATTTTTGCTCTATAATTATTAGTTTCAGTAACATTTTATTAATAAGTACATAAAGATAATTTTATTAATAATTATATTTGTTTTCCTTTTGTCATGTAAAACATTTTTAATTTAACAATGTCATTGATAGATACAGGTTATCTGAAAATAAAATAATATTATACATTTACTTGTACATTTTAGTAACTAATTTTAAACACCAATTTACGTATTTATATACTTTCTTTTTAATATGAGAAAAGGCTAAAGATTTAAAATAAAAAAAACATACATAGAAATTATTTCTATATTATTGTAAATGACATTCAGTAAACAAAAAAATAAATATATTTTAAGCATAATAATTCAAGTTCGCTTTCTTTTTAGCTTGCACTTCTAATATCGCATCCATGAAATCTTCATGAGTAACAGCATTAGCATTTCTTCTTAATGCAATCATACCAGCCTCAACACACACTGCTTTGCACTGTGCTCCATTGAAATCATCAGTTGTTCTTGACAGTTCTTCAAAATTCACATCTGCATTAACTGTCATTTTTCTTGAATGTATTTGCATGATACGAGCTCTTGCTTCTTCGTTCGGATGCGGAAATTCTATTTTTCTGTCGAGACGACCAGAACGAAGTAACGCTGGATCCAATATATCGACTCTGTTTGTAGCAGCTATAACTTTAATATCAGAAGTTGAACTAAAACCATCAAGTTGATTTAAAAGTTCTAACATTGTTCGTTGCACCTCTCTATCACCAGCCTTTTCAGAATCAAAACGTTTAGTACCTATTGCATCGAGTTCATCGATGAAAATTATTGCTGGTGATTTTTCTTTAGCGAGAGCAAATGCATCACGTACTAATTTAGCGCCATCACCAATGAACATTTGAACAAGCTGAGGTCCAGCTAATTTAAGAAATGTTGATTTTGTCTGTGCAGCACAAGCTCTTGCTAATAGTGTCTTACCAGTACCTGGTGGACCATAAAGTAAAACACCTTTTGGTGGATGAATACCCAAATTCATGAATTTTTCTTTATGTGTCATTGGTAAAACAACAGCTTCAATTAATTCTTGAATTTGTTTATCAAGACCACCGATATCTGAATATTGTTCAGTCGGTCTTTCATCAACTTCCATCGCTTTCACTCTAGCATCGTATTCAGCTGGGAGTGTTTCGAGAATTAAATATGAATCTTTGTTCACACCAACAAGATCACCTGGCTTTAATTTTTCTTCGTCAACAAGCCCAATCACAGGTAAGAAATATGTCTGCCTGGTCGATGTTTTAACCACAGCACATTTTCCTTTACGTTGAGCGTCTAAATCCACAACAGCACCATCTTCTTCCTCCTCTTGAGGATCCACATCTAACAACTCTATCACATTTGAAACTAAATACGGCAATGTTTTATTTACCTTAATTTTTTCAGTGTTCTCTCTGATTTTTTCATTCTGGGCTTGAAGTTCATGATTAATTCTCATGACTTCACTTTTCATAATTTTTATTTCATTATCTAGTAACCTGGTTCGGCTAATGATTTCGTCTGTAGACATACGGAGTACTTCCTCTCCCAAAGAATCTTCTCCATCTTCCCATATAGATTTATCTTCTAACGATGCCATTGATATTTTAAAACGAAACTCAGTTGACAAACAAGACCACTACATCCACATGAACATTGCAAATGTACAACTTTTTACAGCAAGTCATCATTGCAAATACCAACTGACATTCAAAACATATTAATTTAGGAATTTTTTTTGTCTGAAAGTTAGTTAGTTATTTGCTGTTTTTTATTTTTGATTGAAAGTGCTTTCGAAATATTAGAAAAAAATATTGCCGTTTAGATACAAATCAGTAATAAAAATGTCACAAGTATTTTTGTTGAGAAAAACACTTGCTTCTCTTTCGGGTAATATAATTTTGTTATCCATAACAAAACACATTAATTTTAAATTTTTATTACATAAGTGATAAAACAATCTGTTTTACAGGAATTCCATTAAAAGCATCTACATCACATTTAATAAAATTTAGCCCTGTGGCTGTCAACAATAATTTCAATGTTCATGACAAACAATTCAGTTGGATGTCAACATGGGTCAATAATAAGTGCTCGAAATTAACTCAAAGTAATGTTAGTCTGTTAGTAACACCTCAGATGAGAACTATTTCAATTAGTTCGCCAATGAGAATGAGTTCATCAGATCATACAGCTTTATGGACTACAGAAAGAATATTATCAATAAGTCTTTTGGCAACATTACCAATGACGGTTGCTTATCCTAATGCTGCATTAGATTATATAGCAGCTGTATCTATTATCATGCATCAGTATTGGTAAGTAGTCATAAATTAATTAAAATTCTGTTATAAAAATTTAAAGTTTGATTTCATTTTAAATTAACTAATTAAATGGCTTATTGAAACTCAGGTTATCTGAATGCACATACATTTTTCAATTTTTTCCTATCAGTTAATGCTGATGTGCAATTCAATATTTTCAACTAGTTTTAGTAATTTATTACCAATTGTATTATACCTTTCATTTACATATTAATACATATGAATTATAGTTTCTAAAATAGAATTTAAAAATAAAGAAAAATTGATTTTATTTTTTTTAATGTACTCTATTTTTACAGGGGAGTAAAGTCATGTATAGAAGAATATGTTAGACCGGTTATTTTTGGAAAAGTAATTCCTAAAATATCCATTATATTCTTTCAAATACTAACAGTGATTACACTTGGCGGAGTGATTAACTTTATTTATAACGATATTGGAATAGGATGTGGAGTTCGTAAATTATGGTCTATCACTAGTTCTAAAAAAGTTGAAGAAGTTGTAGAGAAGAAAAAATAGACTTAAATAATCACTTTCATCTGGAAGAATTTGTATTTACATAAAAAAAAGTAAGATTTTTGATGTTTTCTGTGTTTTATACAGTTATTTAAATAAATGTGACAGTTTTGTATCGATTAGTTAATCCATAAATTATTTATAACCACAAAGATATAAATTATTTTAATTTATTTTTTCTAATAGATCAAAAAAATTATTGTATATTGAATAAAATGTGATTTTTGCTTTAAAGAAAATATATATATTTTTTAATTTATAGATCCATTTTAATTTTAGTTCTGTGGAAAAAGTTTTCTAAGAAAATATTTCATTAGCTTAAAGTTACATATATATACCATAGTTGTGAGTTTTACTTTTAATGGTAACTAAAAATAATCCAAAAATTTACATGTATATATATGATTATAATCAACTATTTGGTTTTCATGTACTATTCTATTATTGTCAAATACTTATTATCAACTTTAGTATCAAACAAAAGTAATGTAAATCTGAAATATATGAAAATTGTAGAAATCATACTTTCATTACCAATCCTATTGATTTTGCTGCACTTATATAATCTAACAGTTCACAAGACATGAAACCAAGACAAAAGTTGATGCATTATGTTTCATTTTTCTAAAACAGTATAGTGATTTTTAATTAAATTTTACAAAAAAAAATATCTTCATAAACTACATACCTAAAAAATTAATAATTTTTAGCTCATTTTTAATATTTTTTTTTTTTGCTTTTATATTTGACTATGACCTGTTCCCATAGGAATAGAGATGTACAAATATTGGAAAAACAAATTATAATTTTTGTTAAGTGGTGTAGTAAATTGATTTTTAATTGTACATAGAACTCCAGAATGAAAAAATAATAATTTCACAAAATTTTATTAACTTGTTCATATTTTTACAGTCACCCAAACATGACTGAATTTTCATTTACAACCACCCACAACTGAATTTTCAAATCTAATATTCTTATATAATAAATGTTTGTTTAACAAAAACATCCCAAGATCTGAAATATTTTAAATAAAATAATTAAATTCAACATAATCTTGTGCTTTATTCCAAATTAATTAAATAAATATTTACATCAAATGTTATTGTCTCTGCTAGTGAAACAATATATTTCATTATATATTTGCTATTATTTAGCTAATATTGACAATACCTAAGTGATTATTTTTTGATTCTCTATTAAAAAAAATCCTAATAAACACTAAACAAACCCGTTTTAGAAAACATATTTAATTTTAAGTGCAATAAATATGTAATTTATACACGCAAATATACAAAAATAAAATTTATCTAAGGATTACAATCCTATATCACACATTTTTGCAGTTATATACTTGTTTTTAAAATACATTTTATTTAAAACAAAACTACTTAACCTACTTTACATAAAATAAAGTAATTTAGTAAATATGTTTATGTACTTTTTTCACTAGGATTGACATGGAAATAAAATCTTGAGATACGAAACCATTTAATAATATATATATATATATATATACACATATTAAATGCAGCAAATAGTTCAAGTTAACTTTGGTATAAAACTATTGATAAAAAATATAAATACATTTCAAATAATATTTAGTATATAAATGTTAATAATAACTACTCTATTGAATAATTTTCCAAAGATACTTTATTTTTATAAAATATTTTTAAAGCTAACCATTGAGGTGAATGTAAAAGAATATGTGGTCGCTTCTTACGCATAAATTCAACAGCTTTCTCAGGACTCCATCCGTTCTTCTGTAAAAATAATGTTAATAAATATAAACCTATAAATACATATGATACACAGAACATTTTATATATATATATGTATATGGAAAACATGCTGGTATATGATAAGATTCCATCCATAACTCTTTAGATTATAATTTTTTATACAATATATTTATAAAACTAATCAGTTATTAATTTATATTTATTAAAAACATGATTTTTATATACATAAATAAAAACTCAGAACTTACCAACATTAAATAGCAACCAACGAGAGTTGCACTTCTTGTTCTACCTGCTTTACAATGAACATATACTGTTTCATATTGACCATTTGAATTTCTATTAATAAATTTTTGGATGAAATCAACTCCAATATTTAATTTATCTTGACAGGGTGCTTCAAATATATCAGTAGTTGCTAACTGTAAAAAATCTACACCGAGTTGCTTCCATTTCTAAGGGAAAAAAATTATGTTTTGTATACAGACGTACATAGATATATAAATATATATATATGTATATGTATATATATATATATATATATATATATATATATATATATATATATATATATATATATATACACACACATATATATGTAATCCATTAGTCAAATGAACACAAACAAATTATTTTAAAAAAATAATAAAAATTTGAACTATTCACTTCTGATCTCACATGCATTTTATCTTTCTATTTGATTTTTTTTAATTCTATTGTTATGAAAATTACCTGCCCATTGTTAGAAAATAACAATTCATAGTCTTCATTCATTGAAATAACACCCTTGACATTTTCTTCTTTCAGCAACTAAAAATAGTTTCATTATTATATTTACAGATAATAATTTTTTATGCAAATTACAGAAAAAATATTAAATCCAACTACTTTGAAAAATAAAATCAAACAGACGTTTTGTAAATCCTAACAAACAAAATTTTAAATTTAAATTCATATTTCCACATAAAAAAATAATTCACTAGTAAATACCTAAACCAACCGGTAAATACATTCAAAACTGCAATTATTTGAAAATAATAATTATTAAATCGAATCGAATTTTTAAATTAAAATCATACAAAATGGAAACTATTAAATATCTAATTACTGAAAGATACGAGTTAATTTTTATTCGTGAAATAAATATATTTTTATCGATATTGAAAACAATGCATTATTTTACTATAATATATTTTTACTAGGTTCTATTATGTACAAAAGTTAAAAAAAAGTGTTGGGAAGAAATTATTTAATCTAAATTATTTTCTATGTGCAGTGTGAGGGATGAATTTAGTTTCTTTTTTTGACTTTAGACTATTAATATCCAAATATTTGAAACTATATTTTCCATTTCATTCATAATTCATTAATGAGAACATTTTTAGTAAAAAAATAAACGTAATTTATCTTATTTATTTTTTATTTAATAAGAAAATTAGAATACAGTTTTATTAATCATTGTTTGTTTTCAATATTAAGAAAACAAATATCGCTAAACGGTACATAAAAATAGAAATAACAGAAAACACAGACATGAATCTTAATTTTTTCTTTTCAGTCTGTTATAAAAGTTCATTTTTATGAAAAAGGTAATGTTACGAAAATTAAAAATTTCAATTTATCTCAAGTTTCTTTAGTTCTATCACTAAATATTGTTTTTTTATCAAACTATAATTTATATTTTTTACTTAATATATTTTCTACTACTGAGTTGTTTATTATAATTTAATACTAAGAAATGATGGCGAGATACTTTATTTATGGTTTTAAAAATATGGTATTCTAAAATAGTTATATATATATATATGCCTTCAGGTTTTTTTTATGTTAAGAGAATATCTTCACATTATCGTGGTTAATTATAGTAATAAATACTAAATTGTTATAAATGAAAATGTGTACCTACATTTATTTTGTGTTGAACCGTATGTATAAGTAAAAAATCTCAAATTTATTTTAGTGTTCTTGAAAAATATTATCTATGTTTAACACTTTGAAAATAACAATCGAATATACATAATTTTTTTATACAAAAAAGTTCTTTATATTTTAGTTTTGATAAATATAAAGTAGCATCATATCACAAAATATTAATTTATTGATAAATAACCGATTACACAATTCGACAAAACGTTCCATTTTCTTTTATTTTGATTAAATGTCTTCTGCAAGATTGGTTTAAGATCTTCGTAGGTCTCTAGCCGAAATGTCTAATTTATTGCAACACTGATATTCAACGTATGTTCTATTATTATTATTATTCCAATCCCTCCTCCCAAAAAAAAATAAATGTAAACTTTTGTACACATTTTTAGTTGATAGATATTTTTACGGACTGTAGGCACTGTCTTTTCTAGTCTTATGATTATCTCTTTGGATCTCTATATACGCTATAGAAAAATAAAATGACTTGTACGAGAAAACAAAATTTTAACTAATTAATCCTTTCGCTGCTGTAGGCGCCTTTAGGCGCTCAATTGCCATTGTCGAGATGGTGTTGTTGACGCCTAAAGGCGTATATTATTATCTAACATGTTGATAGAGTACAAGTCAAAAGGTTACCAGCTCAATTACATTTCCAGTACGGTCTTTTTTGGCAAATGTGTACCGTCTGCCATAAGCACTATGAATTAAATTTCGCCGCAGCGAAAGGCTTAATACACATTATGGGAAAACTGCTTTCATTGTGAGATCAACTTGTTAAAAAACAAATACAAATATATGTTTTACAAATACAACAACATATCAAATACGTTTTACCAATGAACAGGATAGCCAGAAACAAAAAAATGATCAATTTGGACGTTGTTTAGTTTTTCTCAAGGTCAGCTGACCGTAAACCAGCAAAATGTTTATTACATGGAACTATTAACTTATAATACATATGAACAAATGTATATACGTCATGCATTTAATTAATAAAATATCTAAAATTCATAACAGGTATTCTTTTTATATATATAGATGGATTTTTTTATGCTAAAATACACATCTTAATAGTTACTGTAAGATAACTTACACTACTAGGTTTTTAGTTATTAAATCGATTTTTTTTTATATAAATTACACAATACATTACCATACTTTTTGAAATTCTTATAGTTAATACAAAGTACTTCTTTAAGGTTAAAAGTATATTCTATAAATAACAATAAATACAAGAAACAAACATAGAAAGATAATAAAATATAGAAAATATAATTAAATATCTTTTTAAGAGTTATCAATTTATAACTAAACAATGTCTAACAAGTTTCATAAACAAAACGTTTATTATAAGTATTCAATTATAAATAAAACTATTAGCATTGATTTTTGAAAAATTTACTTAATTTATTTTATACTGTTTATAAATTATATATATATATATATATATATATATATATATATATATACAACACGATAAAAATAATTTCTTAACGTATTGCATAACGTTACATAAACAACGAACAATCGAGCTGTCTGAAATGCAATTCAGAATTTAGTTCTTCGGTCTTTTCGTTGCGTTATGGTATAATTTTAAATTAGTGATTATTTTGACTCCGTAGTGTTGTTTGTCGTTTTTAAACTTTATTATTAAATATCACAAAAACTAAATATCGTTCAAAGTGATTAACAGTATTATTAACTTCAAACTTCAGCAATTTGATAAGTGTTTTGTATCTGATATTCTTTGTAATATAAAATTACTGATTCAAATTATCCAGTTGATTAAAATAAGCCACTCCGTATGTTATATTTAATTTATGCAAAAAAACATAAAAATATCGAAAAAATAATATTTGTCGGGTCACTAAAAATTCAAATGTGTTATAAATTTAGTATCAGAGTATTATTGACTTCTTCAGAGTAAATGTCTATTAAAAAAACTGAAAATAAAGCTCTACAAGGATTTCTTTCCTAAATAGATTTATTTTCAAATACGGTTCGTTTCTGTTTTACTTTCGTCGAATATATATATATTTATATATATATATATATATATATATATATATATATATATATATATATATATATATATATATACCGTTTTGTATTATGGCTCTTTAAGAAGAAATAATACAGATAAAACGATAATAATTAAATGTGCGAAAGAAAAATATTATGTAACTAACAAATTTAATCCTTTCTTGCCATTTAACTGATATATGTGGAATTATTACTAATGAGTATTATCTTACTAACCAACTGTAAATAAATATGAAAGTTGTATATAAACAAATAAGGAAATTCTGTATAATAAATCCAAACCTTAGAAAATTTATTTCGAATGTTACATGACCAACGAAATAATGATACACACACAATACATCACATCACAAAAATATTAATGACGTTGCCTTTTTAATGATTATGAATCTGCTAGGCTCATTCGAGTAATGAAGTTATCAAATAAACAATTAATATTTAATTATAAATATAAACCACGGCGAAAATGATTGAACTTAGAAATTTACAATATGAAACAATTGATTCAATGTAAATAATTATCAATGAAATATAAATTTGAATGCAACATATCAATAAAATTCTGTTTATCATCAGCTAATCGAACACGAATATTAAGATAGATGTTATGTTCGGAATTAAATGACAAAATATACATAAAAAAATGATCAATCTAAATTTAACGGTATAATAAATACAATTTCAATAGACACTGAATTTTAGTGAAAGAATGCCAATACCGTTTTGGCACTGTGACTAAATTCACTTTCAAAAATGAATTGTTTTTTATCCTATAAAGCACAAAAAAAATTTGTGATCAAAAATGTACACTGAACAATTATTGATGAATCTGATAAAATATAGTTGTGGCGCTGTGTTAAATTCATTTTCACAAATAAATTTATTCATCAGAAAAATCATAAATTGTCTGTACTTTAATGTTCTGAGGAAGATGGCATGGCCATCAAAATACGTATAAGTAACAATCAAAAATGTTTTATAATAATTTAACATTTTTTCGAAAAAAAATTTTTAAAGTTGAAAAAAAGTCATTTGTGTAAAAGAACACACATTTTTTTCAAATTTTTACAATATTCATATATATATATATATATATATATATATATATATATATATATATATATATATATATACACATACATATACATTTATATAATCTATTATAAAATATAATTTGTGAATTTATAAGATTACAAGTCTTACTCACTATATCTTTTTGGTCAAAAAAAATAATGCACAACAATCAATTTTGTTCCTTTTTAATCTGTTTACAATTTAAAACTTAAACGTCCTAAAACACTTATAAAAACTACATAACAATATTTCTGATTTTTTTCTTTTTACATGATATGCTACTTAGCATATTATTAAATTGTGGGAATTCCCCATAATTATTTAAGTTGTTATTTTAGAAAAAATGTTAGTTTTTTTTGTTTAAAAAAACAAATCTATGACTGATTTCAAAATTGACTGACATCATAATTTAGTGAGTAATCGAATTAAAGGCTGGTATAAGAATGAAATTATCATGAATATTTATTTCGATCATATCATATATACATATATATATATACATGTATATATATATATATATATATATATATACATACATATATATATATATATATATATATATATATACATATATATATATATATATATATAGCTCTCATTCATTTTTTATCGTGATTTTTAAATTTTAATTAATAAAATAAAGATGTTACATATGCTTTAAATTGCACTTTATAGACTTCAATAGTTATTATCTCAAAAATTCATTAATATTGAATATACCGTGTGAGAAAATAATTAATGATTAACAGATTAGATTGTTTACTTATAAGTTCGGATTTGATCATTTAACATATATAAAAACTGTCTTTCGAATAGAGCACAGACATTTAGTAACTTTAATTTTGAAAGTATAAAAAACTTGAATAAAAGAAAAAAAATACGTCAAACTAAGCGAATCACCATGTATACTTATTAGTTAAGATTTCGTATATTCATTTTCTAATATTTTTTTTATAGTTGATCCTAATAATAGCTTAAACATCAATGTTGATATGAACAAATACTACTAAAAACAAACAAATAGCAAATAACATATATATATATATATATATATATATATATATATATATATATATATATATATATATATATATATATATATAAACTGTTAAAAGTCACTAAAGTTTTGAAATAGCATCATCAAACATTTTTATTACTTTCTCTTAATCATTTTTTTCTTTGATTAAAAGGTTATTAGCATACATTTTTGTATTCTATATATAATTTCTTATTTGATTTGTACCGTTTGTATTAATGGTCGGATGTTAAGATTGTAAGGCCAGTTTTAAATTTTTTATATATATATATACGTGTGTGTGTGTTGTACAAAAACAGGATTAATAAACATTTTAATCGATTAATAAAATTGTTTGCAGTATTTTACAATAATTTAACTAATGAAAATAAAAAAAAAATAATACATTGATACAAATTAGCTGTATGTGAGATTTAAAGTATTTATGTCTTGCAATTCAAAAATTAATGATGCAATAATCAAATAAATATAAATATATCCTTAAACTTTAAAAAAGTGGACACGTTTTTTTAAATAAAAATTGACAGCTATTTTATATATAGTAATAAACAATATATATATATATATATATATATATATATATATATATATATATATATATATATATATATATAACAATTTATGTATTAAAAAAATAAATAATATAAAATTTGTTCAAAAACTTGCCTTAGTTGTCATACTAGGAAAAGGTAATGCTCCAAGAATAACATGTTCATCTATTCTGTCGTACCATCTTCTACTTGAAATTTTTTCCATCATCACATTGTACACCAATGATGGATAAAATGTAATTCTTGCGAACATCTTGAAATAAATATATCTAGTCAGTCAATCACAATTCTAATATTTTTAATCTTTAAAAAGGTTTTAACAATTCCGATGGTTTCTATTGTACATCAAAAAAATTATTCATCAGTTGTAAGCATATTTTGATAAATTATTAAAATTTTAATTTCACTCATCATATTCGTATACTATACATTTTGTGCAAAAAATAGAATTTAAATGAAATTCATACTTTTTATACAAAATAACTAACATATACATCTTAACAGTTCCTGGTCAACTAGCACGTGTAAGCTACTTCACAAACTTTCATTCATCTCCCACCACAATAAAAATGAAAAATGAAATTTGTTTTATGTTCTACTTCGAATCGTATGATATACCGTGTCCATCACTATATAAATATATATATATATATATATATATATATGTATATGTATTATGGATAATTATATATTTATATTTAGTGACATTAGAAATAGTACCAAACATTTTGGCGATAAAGAATCAACCAAAAAAATATTAAAAATTTATCAAAAATCTTTGTATATTCATTTTATTTTTTCTTAAAAATTAAACTGGCATTTCATTGAACACTCATCTATTTTTTCCGATTATTAAATACACTCTGCACACCTTTGTGTTACTTTCGAAATATTTTCTTCTCGCATACTTGTATTAAAACCAATTACGATGATTTTGATGTTATATCTAATTCTAATTCTCCCTACAAAAAAAAACACTAATACAAATCGATTAATTGCACGAATCTTATCACTTTTCTTGTCTGTTTTCATTCTTCTATTACTTCCTAAATATTATTTTTTTAATTTAAATTTACGCTTGAGGTTTTCGATTTTAAATATACGTTTAATTCTGAAGATGTACTCTGTTATATTTAAAAATTGCATTCTTAGCCAATTAACTATTTTTTATAAAAAGAATGATTATCGATACTGAATTCAGATATTTTATACATACATCATTCAAGATGATATATATATATATATATATATATATATATATATATATATATAGAGAGAGAGAGAGAGAGAGAGAGAGAACTATGAATACAAAGTAACAAAAAACTTTAAAAAGAAAATAAATAAAATATATCTATAAAAATAATAGATATAAATCTAATACCTTGTTTTCTACTCTAAAGAATTTAACTAAAAATAATAAATGGCATTTTTTGTCTATTTTAAAAAAGACAATAATGTATACTTTATAATTGTATATAAAAATGAATAAGCAACAATTACATGAAAGAGAATGTTTTTCAATTACACTTATATTGTTATACACGTAAAACCTATAAGATATTTAAACAAATTGAAATGGAAAATTGTTTGACTTTTAATTTTATTTTTGTTCGTAAAGTAGTTTTTTATTATTTCATATTCATTTCTGATGAAAATTTCGATTGAATTTGTTAATTTTACACAACAGTTACACGACTTGTAGTAATATTTAATGTTTTTATATTTTTTTTCTTATGTAACTAGTATTTTATTTTCGAGTATTCAATCAAAATATTACATTCTGAACAAATTTGCATTCAAACATGTTTATCTTTTATCTTAGAATACTACAACTTTTTATAATCATTTAAACATATATAATACAATCGTATGAAATTCGTACAATGGGGTGTTATTTTTTCTTATCAGTAAAATTGAATAGCAATGTTTTATTACTTTATTAAATAATTTATTAAATTTTAATGAACACACTTTAAAATATTCCAAACAATGACAAATATTTTACATATACATTTTTTGTGCCAGATTCATTACAATTAACTGAAATTTTATTTACTTAATGTCCAAAATGAAAATAGTTTTTTTGGATAATTTATTACACAATTACTATTTAAGCAATAATTTTACGATGTTGACCGCACTGTAATGTCCGGAAAATAATGTATTTCGTGACGTACTTTTTTGCAGAAAACGGTAAAGTTTGCAGCCTCTTTATTGTCTTGAAATGGACAATCGATGAAGACTGTTTATTTCTCATATTTTATTAATATATATATATATATATATATATATATATATATATATATATATATATATGTATATAACAATTAGACCCAAATAAGAGCATAAATAAGAAGACTTGTATCGTTTTTTTAATACAAAGTTTCATAAACTTCTTACTAAAGTTGTACAGAAACACAAATCTTCTGTCGGGCCTCTTCCTCTTGTCATTTCATTATTATTCAAGATAGCAGTGCTATTAAATAATCATTTACGCCAGAAACATTTAAGATATCCTCAAATAAAGCAAGAGGTAGTCAGATACTGATACTGGGCAATTGGTCAAATGTATTAACATCTTTGGTGCTGCTATGATCAACAGCTTTTTTGTTTCTAAATTTACATCTGATCTTTAATATAAATAGAAAGTATTAAAACTATTTTTTTTAAGTAAACGACACAAGCTATATTTCATTATATGTATCAAAAAAGAACATTGTGTCCAATGGTCGTTGTTTGAGGAAAAGCATTTCTCTGGAAATGATTCTCTTACTTTTTATTAATATTCCTATTATTGTTGATTTATGTTTATTGAACATTGATTTAGCAAGTACCAGTAAAAAAAATATTAAAATGTATATCGTAAAATACTACAACCCCTGCAAATAGACACCCAATAATACAATTTTTATGTTAAGTAAACAACGCACCGTAGATAGATTTTAATATTCCTTTGTTACTGGCGTAAACAAATTACAAAATTCTCAAAAGCCGAGCGCTTTGAACCGCTCTGATGATAAAACTTTAAAATATTTACCAAGTAATTGTTTGCCTTTAGTAATCATTAACAATCAATGATATCACTAATTTTATCATTAAAAAATCCAAAACGTTACAAAAATTGACATTATAATTTTGTCTAATATTAATAACTGAAAACCCAAATAAGACAAATTTTTAATAATAATATTAATTATGTCGATGAAAACATTATTTCACGCAGACACATAAATGCATATAAATTGACTTTCTGAGGTCATTCGAATGTGCAGAATGAATGTTAATGTATCATTCACTACAACAATGTTCTGTGTATAATTTAATTCATTCTAGTTTTGGATCTTCAGGTAACATACAATACAATATACATTATAAGGAAATTAACTTACATTCATTGAATGAATTTAAATTCATTCTAATTTTAATTAAATTCATTATACATTAATTTAAATTCCTTGTATATTTGAGAATATTTCATAATGAAAAACACCACAAAGTTAAATTTCAAATTATAATCAATTAGTCGGCATTATAACACATAACTAAATAACGATGCTGATCAATCGGTTGTAATGTTTGGCAAATGTCAAACCGGATTCAGACAGCAAACTGTGAGGAGGGGTAATGATTTAAAAAATATTTATAAAAACAAGTATAGTTTAATAGTATCGTATTTTTATTTTCAAAAAAGGTGATCATGTTACTAATCAGACATGGGAGCACTCAGGATTTAGTCTGGGGGAGAGGAAGCGAGTTGAACGAATAACAAAATTTTCAATGTGAATTCAATAAAATTCATTACGTGATTATAAAAATTTATTTCAAGAATAAAGCCAGTTTTCTTTTCTTTTTACAGAGCTCTTGAATTACTTCAGTCTTGATTACATTAATCTCTCTGTGTATGTAAAATTAATATACTTTTCGAATATGAAGTGTTTTATGACTGTGATATCTGTAATCATTTATCTACAATCAAATATACGTCAATATATTTTTAATATACTTATTTAAAATTAAATAACTGATTAAGTTATAAAACTTATTTTTCAAAAACAATAATCGCATAACGAATAGTCAATTAATTAATTAAAAGTTTCAATCAACAAATGACTTTGAATTTCAATTAGTCATGCTAATTTACGTGTTTTGTACCACAAATAAAATCAATTTATTACATTACACGAAAACTATTTTCATTATGAATACAGTATATATAATATTCTCTTATAATACCAGTGATTGTGATTTTTTATACCTACTTATAGGATAAATTAACAAAGGTTTTAATAAAATAAATCCTTAATTTAACGACCCTCCTCCCCCCCCCCCCCGATCTAACAGATTTATTGTTATGTTTTCATCTGTTATCATCTAAGATTTATTGTTATTTTTTCTTATTGCAAAAAAATACATAAACGAAAAAAGTAAAAATTCAATACAAAAAATTAGAGTTACAAGTATCCTTCGTTACATGTTTGTGAGAAATTTGATGTGAAAAAAACAACTCTGGATAACTCTGGATATCAAATTTTAAAACCACAAAAAAAATATACATGACTGATTTTTTCTACCTAAAATTATTATTGACACTTTTTTAAATATTCTGAAAATGTATCTTATATCTTCAAAGGCACTTTCTGGACAGTTTGTCTAAATTAACAAATAAATTATGAATAGAAATTTAAGATAACTTTCGTAACATCTTAGTGTCAACAGTAGAATATCTTTACTCAAAAACAATAGCAAATTATAATGCAATACATATAATGTCTACACTACTATCAAATGTTAACATTGATCATGATGATATTGTATCATGTTACTGTGAAAAATGTCATGGGTTCGAGCCGAGTTTTATCGTACATTCTTACATCAACAATGATGTACTAGAAAAGTAACAGTCGAAAAATGCAACTTGAGTGTTAAAATTCCTCGGATTGTGCATTTTTTATATCAAAAACGTTATCGTTGATAATTATAAGAACAATTAAGCTCATAAAATTAGAAAACAAAAATCTTTACGTTGTTCTCCTGAAAAATAACATTTTTCAACCTGTCTTCTCCTGAGCATCATCAATATACTTTTTTTCTAGCATTTGTGGTATTAAATATATCTAATATCAATAATCAAAATTGACAATTTTTTATTCATAGTCACAACAGCATAAAAAATTTCAAAATTAAGAAAAGTATAAGTTTCTTATACGATTTATTTATTTACTTTACACTATAGGAAAATAAATATACAGAAAAAATGTTATATAATATAATTAAGAAAAAGATCAAATAATAATAATAATAAACGTGATGAAAAATTGAAAAAAAATTACATGCTTGATTGGTATAGGACGTAATTTACTTATTCAAATTGTAAATAAATATTTCGAAAAAGTGTTCTTTATATTTTCTTATTTTCACGTTTATTATAATCGTAAATTCTTTTTTTCTGTTTAACACTTTGATGCCGGCGTATCATCTGTGGTAAACAAACAAATGAAGTAAAATACAAATTACAGCGCCGGCGTCCAAGTGTTAAACGGTCAACTCTTAATAGACACCAACATTACCAAATGGTTGCCAACATATCATCTTAAGCACACAATTACCATTGGTTTGATTTAATAAAAAAAAATAAATAATATTTATTAATCTACTATAGACATATATTAATTAATAATTAAAATATTCAATATATCGTTACTATTCTGATTTTATTTACAACATTTCTAAGCTACGTGAGAACATTAATTACAAGTTACATATTTAACTCTTTGGTTTGGGCTTCATTTTTCCATGTAAAATAACTTGCAACGTAATAGGGTATTCAATTAAATTATTTATGAAGTGAGAAATAAACATCAATTAAATAAAGTTATAAATATAACAAAAAATCTTGAATTTTATCAAAACATTGTATTACCTGATAATACATATTGCTTCTGTGTTAACTGATCCACAATTATAAATAAATACCATTCACAATTATATTAATAAATTATAAAATGATTTAATGACTATAGATACAATATTTTGATGTTACCATTATGCAATAAATTAGAGATTTAAAAAATATATAATTTAACCTGTCACATATGTACTTATTTTACACTTGAAAAGAAGTTTAGTTACAATTGGCTCAGTTTATAAGATTTAGTATTATTATTTTTAAATTCGTCGCAAAAAAAGATATAACAAACACATTTTTATATTTAAACAGAAAAAAAAATAAATGATATTTTATAATGTGATAATTTAACCTTACTTTCATCGTCTTTAATACGATATTATAATCTAGACTTTATTTATGTTCTAATCATGATAAGTAAAAGTTTCTTTAAAATATATTTTGGTTTATGTTTACATGAGAAATTTTATCCAATATAGAAGTGTTTTCTATTACTACATTATCAAGTTTCATTATGTAAAATGACTATATTTTTTCTAAAATTATTTTTGTGCTAATTTATGCATATTTTTTCTGGAATTTAATTTTGCAGAGTGAAAATGAATCATCGTCCACAAATGTCAATAAGCAAGGTGCAAATTCTCTCTATCTGTATAATTTTATTTCATTTCAAATTATAAATGGTTAATTCTTAACAAAAAAATTGTTTTTCAATAATAAAATTATACTATTCATCATTTATTCATATATGATAATTTATTACTTTATTCACTAGTCTGGTGTAAATTTGATTATAATCTCACTATTAATTTGTTTTTGTATTGAACACTGAAGTTTTATATATTATTATTTATACTTGTTTATAATATAACATTTTTATAGTATATTTACTGTCAATAATTGAAGGAAATAAAAATATAATGTAGTAATTAAAAAAATCTTGAAATAAATACATTGTCAACCTTAGGAGTTTCATATAAATTTTTTGGAAGCGAAATGACTATTCTTCAGAAAGGATCCAAAATAAAAGAATAAGCTTTGAAATGAAAAAAAAACCTGTAATTTCAAACATAATTTAATTTTTATGAATGTGCCAAAAATGAGGTGCTTCATCCTATTTTATTTATGTAAAAATAATGAAAGTGTAATGTCTTATTTTTACAAATGAATTTTTTTTCACTCCATAAAAAAATACACAACATAACTTTTTTGTGATTTGTGATATGAAAAAATAATTCATTTGTAAAGTGAATTTAGGCACTGTTAGAACATATTGTCTAATAATAAACTTTCCATATTATTTTTATAATGACAATGAAATAACAAACAAATTATTATATTATATAAATATTTATGAGGTCATTAAAAGCACATAAATGATACTAGATTATGAATATAATTTCATTACAAACTCATATTCTATAATATGTTTATTACTAATCATTCTATATAAATTATATGAACAAATATTTTTTAACTATATTTAAATTATGTCACTATCTAAACATATTTTTCCCAATGCTCCTTTTCTAAATGTTTGAAGCATAAATAAAGCAGCTGCTACTAAATCAGGTACCTTAATATGTCTTCCTTCGTAGTTGCGAATAATTTTTGTTTTATTTAGTTTTATAGCAATAGTTGATAAAACTTCCCCTATATCATCCGATGGTGCATTTAAACCAACTAAATCAACATAATTAAACAGATTTTGTTTATTAAGCCAGTATAATAGATAATCAGCTATAATTTCTTCTCCTACTAAATGATCATGGAGACATGAACATAAAGCTAATTTCAAACCAGCATCAGTGTCTCTTATGTCAGGTGTTAAGATACCTGGTGTATCAAGTAAATAAACAGATGGATCATTGCATATCTTGATTCTTGTTGAAACACTTTTAGTAATTCCAGGTACAGCCCCAACATGGGATGCTCCAGTCTTGTACAAATTTATATTTCGTAAAACATTCACAAGAGATGATTTTCCTACATTCGGTACTCCAATAGTCATGACACAAAAGTCTGTTTTTTCATTTCGGCTATAACGATTTGAATTCTGTATTAAATCCTGGACTAATGGCAAAAGCTTTCGTACTCCCGAACATTTTTGATTTTTACAATTTGTATATACAACATGTTGAATATTTTCGTACTTTAATTTTCTATCAATTTTATTTCTCAATTGTTTATCAATTAGATCGCTTTTGTTTAATACTAAAACATGAGGTTTTATAGTACCAATTGTAAATTTGAAGTCTTTATTTCGACCTGAGAAAGGAATTCTGGCGTCATGTACTTCGATGATACAATCAACTGTTTTTAACTTTTGTTGCATTTGCTTTAATCCTTTACCCATATGACCAGGAAACCATCGTAATAATTCTTTATGTACACATCGAAAAGTGTCTCGGAATTTTATTGAGGTTATAGATTTATTAATTTGGGTCATATTTTTAAATAAATATTAGAACGCTCTAAAATTATCAAATCAATTCGTTTTTTTTTTTACCAAATTCGCCTAATTATGACATGACATTAAACATAGGAAACACATTGTTTTAAATTTGTCATTGACGTTTGACCACAGTATAAACAATAATTTACTTTACACTAGTTTAATGTTCATCTTCTTAATATTAACAGTGCAATCAAAATGTTAAAAAAGTATTATGATAAGTAAACAAAAATGAAATTTAAAATGATACTTTAAAATCATAAAATTATATTTTTGACATTGAAACGTAATTAAAAATACCGCGTTGATAAGTGTAAAGAAGAAGAAATGACGCTCTATACGTCAATATTATTTCCGTAAAGGTTTTTCCGGTTGTAGTACATCGACTTTTGCCGCAGAATTATTAAAGTGTGGAATAGCGTTAGGCGAATTTAAGACGCCATTTGTAAATCATTTCGGTCCTGTCGTTGTTAAGTAAAGAAAATGTCTGCTAATTTGGTAAATATTAAATATATTGTAGTTTATTTAAACATGTTGTATATTTTTAAATATTGTTACAGTTTAAAGTATTTGTTGGAAGTCTTCCTGACAACACAACAACTGATGAGTTACGTCTTTTATTTGAGCCCTACGGACCAATAGTTCATTGTGATATTGTCAAAAGATGCGGTTTTTTACATTTAAAACAGCCAAATTTGGCAATAAAAGCTATTGAAGAACTAAATAACTCTCAATTCAAGGGAACAAGAATATCTGTTGAAAAAGGTCGACCGAAACCACCAAAAACTCCCGGTATTATGGGCGGGGGTCTACGTAGGCCGGGACCAATGGATCGAAATGGTCCGCCTAGAGGTATAATGAGACAACCAATGAACAATAGAGATGGAACTTTTGGGCCAAGAAGAATGCCACCTGGCCCAGGGCCAATCCGTGGAAGAGATGTTGGTCCACGACCTGGTGGACCAGGTCACTATGGTGGAGATTTTACTAGGAGACCTATGGGAATAAACAATGGTGGTGGTCCTGTGGGATTTAATGACCGTACGGATTATGGATCAGGACCGTATTCCGGTGGACCTAATGCTGGTCCAATGATGGGACCAGGTCCAATTGGAGGACCACCTCCAATGGGAATGAATGGCCCAGGTCCAGATCGAGGTTATGGACCAAACAGTAATTATGGAAATAATTACAATGATAATAGAGGTCCATTTGATAACAGAGGGTCGTTCTCAGATGAAAGACGACCGTATCCAGGGAGTGGAATAGAATCTCGACCTGCGATGACTGATAGAAGATCTATGATGAATGACCGTAGACCTCCCAATGAAGATCATAGGTCATTGTTAGGAAGTCGACGCCCTTTAATGGATGACCGGAGCACACTTGATGACCGTAGACCTCTTTTAGAAGAACGACGCCCTTTGATGAATGAACATCGGCCTCTAATGGACGATCGAAGACCTCTCGGTGAAGAACGCAGACCGTTGATGGATGATCGAAGACCTGCAATTGACAATCGTAGACAGGCATTAGGAGGCGAAGATAGAAGACCACCACTAAATGATAGAAACCAGTATGGAGATCGACCCAGAGGTAGAGGACCAATGCCCCCAATGCAACCGCTGTTTGACCGACGACCACCTCCTGATTCATATACTGGTCCTGGGATGTAAGTTTGTGATTTAATAGAATGTGTATTATTTAACATGATTATGATTCAAAATGTTAAAAATAGCAATTTTGTGTCGTAGGCGAGGTGTTATTATAGGAGGAGTTCCAGGATATGGTGACAGAAATGGTTATGGAGATCGAGATGGAAATTATGGAGCACGGTAAATATAATATTTGATTTGTACATCAGTATCTTTAATGATAACCAGTACTTCGGTAGCTAAATAAAAGTGCGTGTAAACGAACTTGAGTTGTACGTTATTTGAATTTGGATTTATTATAAAATGCCGTTCTAAAAATATAAATCGTTATGACGTTTTGTAGTCGAATAGTTTGTAGTAATTTGTACTTATAGTTGCTACGTTCGTTTCATTCTCGAAAATTAGATACTTCTTGCGATTTTCATTTAATGTATTTAAAAGTAGGTTATTAGGATTTTCGAATGCGAACGTGACCGTAAGCATGAACATATTAAAACTTATCTTTGTAATTTTAGGCCAAAGGATCGATACAAACATATAATGAGATGAAATGAATGTTTATTATTATTATTTAATTTAATTTTAATCTTTCTAGTATATTACTTAAAGATTTGTGTATTTAATAATAATTTGTATTCGTCTTATAAACATATAAACTATCTGACTACACATTTAATTACTTCAACGATAACAATACATGTGAAAAATGAGGATAACAAAAGTGCTTTAAGCTAATTACGCTCTGTTCCATTTTATTTGTAGCTATTCCGGCGGACCGGCCGGTCTTGGCAGAGACATGATGCCACCTCGCAGATACTAATAGTTGCGGTTCAGCTTGACACGCGTGTGTCTAAATCTCGACGTAAAATAAACGATTCTTATGAATCTAATCGATTTTAGCTTAAGAATTCTTATAATAACAAAATGTGTTTTTAGTTTATCGTTACGAAAAATTAATTTTTTATATAAGAACGATCTTTACTCGCCGACGAATCCGAATCATTATTTTTTTAATAGCGTTTTTTTGGTTTTCATTTTTATTTATATACTGTAGAACTTCCACAAATTTATATTTATAAGAAAATATTATTAGTAACATTTGACGTAACACTTAATGTACATTTAGTGTTTAATACTTAATAAATGTATTCAAATTAATAAACTAAAAAAATTTTTTCTTTTTAAACGAAATGAATTTATTATGAAAACCTTCAAGAAAAAGTTTATAGTAATGTTATATCTAATTTGATTTCTATAGTTAGATATAATTATGATAAATTCGTATTATTTTCTGATATAGTAAATCATTTACAAGCTAGTCGGTGGATCAAAATAATTAATCAAATTTATTTAATTTTATATTCTGGTGATAATTACAAATTTATGATTGTAAAAGAAAATATTGTTATTGTACGTAAAAGTCTTAACTATAAGGTATATTTTTATATCGAATATTGGTATATAAAATCATATTGTAATTTTTCATTGATAGAATACTAACTTTGTATTTTTAATCACCATTTGCGATGTTTTTATTAGTTTGATGCGAACTTAGTGAATAATTAAGTTAGAAAAACCTATTCTGGTGATTGTATTGTTATTAATATTGCTATTATGAAATAATATCAATATGAAAAAATTTTAGGTCAATACGATAGTTTAAAAAAATTATGTTTTAGATATTACAGTTAAGGTGTTTTTTTTTATTTTAAAAAAAATTATAACTATATAATAAGTATATATATTCGATTTTATAAATAGCGAATATGAATCATATGCAGAAAAATTTGGGTCTGTGCCCTCTTTCTACACACATATACATACGCACACATTTATGTATATATGTATGTACATATATATTTTATTTTATATATGTATATATATTATTTAAAATAGTCTTTAGTGTGTAACTGCGTTTTAACGATGTACATGAGTCAATATCTCTGAATCATCATCGGCACCTAACAACAACGAATAAGTTCATCGTTGAAGTACTTCAGGTTGCGTTGCTAGCGTTTAGTGATGCTTCTTCTAAAAAAGCGTGGTTATTTGCTCAATAGCAAAATCGGAAAAGATCTCGCTTTGCGGTGCGTTGCGGTCCATTTAATGATAATAATATCGGCGAAGTTACATATAAGGTGAGATTAAGTAGTGCTATAGATAAACAATAAAAGTTACGGGATTGCGTTGTCAGTTTATTAGTCAGTTATAAATGATCTGGTATAAATAATTTCAATTATAACAGTATAATTTGAATGAATTTAAAATAATACGGACAATAGTTTCTAATGTGTTTTTCAAGTCTAAAGAAATTCAAATGATAAAACTTCATAAACACGGAATTAAAATGAATATTCGATGTTAATAACAGAACTTGTTAATAAGGTGGTTAAACATGTCTACTTCTATATTTTATAGAAAATAATTTCTCTATGCGGACTGACAAAAAAGAAAATAAAAAGGAAAAACTTCCACATTACCATATATTAATCTAGTATATGTATTCATAATGGATAAGTTATAATGGTATATTGCGAAAGTTAAAATAATATTTCATTTTTAGTATTTATATACTTATTGACTCTTGCCATCGACAAGAAGTAAAATATAAAATAAAAGCATTTCATTTTATGGTTTGTTTCATTTATGTTTACGGAATGAACATTTTAAAACACAGCAAGTTGATGAAAAATATTTAATAAATTTAATTTCATTAGAAGTAGTTCGTTGTATAGTTAGCTGAAAATGCATAATATAATGTTTATATAAATATAAAGCTATAATTTTAAAAATAAATTAATTCTAATTTATGTAAATTGTAAAATATGTGCAATTTTGTTTTTAAAATTGTCAAATCTTCCATTTAGAAAAACCTTCATTTTATTTTATTTTTTTATTGTACTTAGTGTATTATAAATAATTTTAGATTTTATAGCCTTATTAATATTTTTATAAAAATCTTCCCTCTATTATCTACAAATACATAAAAACATAATATATCTTGAATATTGTTTTATGGAATTGTATCTTCAGTTATTAATTATACATGTATTTATAATTATATTAATTACATACATATATATATATATATATATATTCATGCTACTTTCTTTTGGAATCAGTTTAAAAATTAATGTATATCATCAATTTTTAAACTGATTGAATTTCACAAAATATGAATATTATTTATGGTCCATACTTAGTTTATGTAATAAATATTACTGGATTAATATGTGGTATTAAAATAATGAATATACTGATCTAAATCAAATATAATTTATGATAATATTTTAATATGATTATATTTTAAACAGATTTACACCTGGATGAATCATCTAACCTACTTCTCAGAAATTTCTCGACTTCAGTAAAAGGCATACATCAATTCAGAAAGGCGATGATGTAAGAAAAGAACTACATTGTATTTAAAATGAGGATGTATTTATTAATTGTCAATCATTGTATCTTTAATGATTAAGAAATCAACATCAAGGAATAAAAATCGATTTTTAAAAAATTGTTTTTTTTTATTAATGTGATGGTTACTGAAACTTGAAACTGAAAAAGTGTATAAAAAATTAGTCTATTTATACTTGTAATATGAAATAATGTTTTGTTTAATCTCTTTCCAAATTAATCATTAATTAATTCTATACGTTTAAAAATAAAATGTATTTTTTAGTAACTAGACTAATAAATATTTAACAAGCTTCTTTTTATGTAATTACTTTGTTATACCATTATATAAGACATGTAATTGTAATATTGATTTTACATATTTGAAAAATTAATTCCCTTAAATCTAGAATAACAAATGTTAAATATACGAATTATTGATTTTTAATGAAAATAGTTTCATATTTTATTCCTATTTTTAAATAAATATTAAGAATTAGAAATCAGTGGCGTTGAAACAAGTACATTACAAAATATTACTCGCTGTCTTTTTTAAACAATTAGATTAAATATTCTAGTTAATTTCCAAGAATACTGAAATATGATATATTTATATATTTGCCCAAGATACTATTTTTTCTTTCCATTATTATTAAACAGGAGAAACTTGTAGACTTCTGTCATGTAATGACTGTCAGTGATAATTATAAAATCATCAAAATGATTGAATAACAGGATCTACTAATATTGGCCTCATTATTACTTCGAGTTCTGCTGTTGATTATTGTACATGAATGATCTCTCTCGGTCGTTAATGATTTTTACTTTCGAAACGCCTAAAATTCCAAATAACTTACTTTCGCTCTCTCTCTCTCTCTCTATATATATATATAGAGGGAGAGAGCGAGAGAGAGAGATCATTCATGTTTAATAATCAAGAATCCAATAAAAGAGTAATATTAATAAATCTTATCATTCATCATTATTGATTATGTTATTGATGATTTATCATTATCACTGACAGTCAGTGCATATGACAGAACAGTTTACGGGTTTCTCCAGTTAAAAATAGTACGAAGGAAAATATAGTATTTTGGACAAAAATATAAATACATCATAATATTTCAGTATTTTTAGAAATTAACTTGAATATTTAATCTAATTGTTTGAAAAAGTCGAAGTGTAATATTTTTTAAATATATTTATTTCAACAATGTCACAGATTTCCAATTGTTAGTATTAATTTAAAAATGGGAATAAAATTTGAAACTATTAAATATTAATAATTCGTATATTTAACGTTTGTTATTCTAGATTTAAGGCAATTAAGTTTTCAAATATGTAAAATCAATATTACAATTACATGTCTTATATAATGGATGACAAATAATTACATAAAAATCATCTTTTTAAATATTTATTAGGCTAGTTACTAAAAGATATTTGTATTTTCAAATGTATAGAAATAATTAATGGTTAATTTTTAATTCAATTATTATTGTCGAAGGAAATTCAGTTTTATAATTAAAATAAAAAAATTAAATAATATTAAATTTATAGATTTCATGGATTTAGAGATCACTACAATGTTTTTAATTTAAATTTTGGAACCGCAAAATATATCTCTCTCTGTTTTACATGTATTAAAGTGAATTCCTTCACTCTTGCTCAAAAATTTAAAGCAGACGGGCCTAGTGCGTAGAATATGTGATTAAGTTGCTGTCAACTGTAACGGAAACAAATTATTTAATCAATACTTAATATTTTCCCGATCATTATAGGTTTCTCTACGATCTGTATTAATAGTCTATAAATTAAGTTTACATCAGTGAATAGTTAGGTTAAGGTAATTTTATCATGTTTTGTAATTGTATATCTAATAAAAAACAAAACAAACCACTTGTTTTGTAAGAAATATATATATATATATATATATATATATATATATATATATATATATATATATATATATATATATATATATATATATATATATATATATATATATATAATGTAATATATTACCTAAAATATATTTATTAATTGAAAACACAAAACAGTCTGGTTCATTTTATAGCTAGATTTGAATTTATAAGACATTCACGAATTTTTGATGTGTATCTTATAGTACAATTGTTGTAGTAAAATGTTATTTTATAGTAAAACAATCGTATAGTAAAATGTTATTTTAATATTCTATCCATTAGAAGAAAGTGGATTTATAAAACAACTAATAATTCATATTTATCAGTATTTTTAACAAATATTGAAATAAATTATCTGGAAAAGTTGTTTTTTTTTTGTTTGTATAATTGTACTTATATTCCTAACACTAATAAGTTTACTAATACAACAACGTAGTAAATAGTTGTATCAAATAATAAATATTATATAGAATATTAAAATTGAAGGAAATGTAAATTTGAACCGTATGTTTTCATTGAAATATAATACAACTTTTCCATATATTCAGTATACGAAAAACTTTATAATAATATGTACTTTACAGATGGATTTTGATTCATTTTTTGATTTATCTAAACCACTAAAAAAAATTATAGTACCAAAAGCTACTGTAGGTGGTCGAATGACTACTGAACGAAACTATGAAAAAGATTTTGAGGAGCAATCTAAAAATGAAGTAGAAAATTTTAGTTATGCAGAAGTTTATAAAGAAAAAGAAAATCAAGATTGTTTAGAGTTTAATGAAACGTATCAAGAAGCGAAGTCTGGAAAGAAATATTTTTTAACTGAAGTTGATGATGCAACATCAATAAGTTGTGGATTATCGAACTTTGATGGAATGCATGAAGCATTAAATGATATTTATACAAAATTTAATTTCAATCATTTTCCAGAAAATAATTTACCAATTAGTTCAATAAAAGAAAAGGTAATTATATATAATGTATTATGTAAATATTACATATATATATATATATATATATTATTAAATATAATAATTTACATTTGTATCTGCAAAAAATGTGTTCAATAAAATTAGTATTCATGATTCAAATAATAAGTTTGTTACAAGAGAAAATAATTTGAAAGTTGAAATTTATACTTACAATTTTGCAGTATTATACTATGATTATACACTTACACATTTTAGTATTATGCCTTTATAAAAGATTTGAACTTTGTTTTTTTTTTTATTACTAAATAAATATTTTATTATATAATTGTTGGTATTTTTACAATTACTCTAGTGGATATTGTTTACTAAGAGATTTTAAATATAATATTTATTTGTTTTAATACTTTTATAATAATTTGAATATTGTGATTCAAATCTATATTATATTTTTATACATATACTTGTATACACAATTTTTAACAATTTGTTGTAACTACGTTTGTCATTCTTATCTATATTTTTATATAAAATATTGCATTCTCATTTTATTTAATAATAATTTAAATAATTATAATATCTTATTCATATAAATGTTTATAAATTTTAGATTTTGACTTCAATAGATTCAGTTCCAGTTGTAGTTATTCATGGAGCTACTGGTTCTGGTAAAAGCACCCAAGTACCCCAAATTATACTCGACAACTGTAAAGTAAAAAATACTTATTGTAAAATTGTTGTTACACAACCACGTCGAATTGCAGCAATAAGTATCGCCCAACATGTTGCCAGTCAAAGAAAGTGGCCTTTAGGAAGTGTTGTTGGTTATCAAGTATGTGATGTGAAATATTAATTATATATAAAAGTACATTTAATTATGTTGATTTTGTCGATTTTTTAAATATTTTAGGTTAGTCTTGATAATAAATCAAGTGACAATACATTATTGTCATTTGTAACAGTTGGAATATTGCTACAAAAACTTGTTAGAGCGAAACATATGAATGATTATACTCATATTATAATAGATGAAGTACATGAACGTGATAAAGATATGGATTTTTTGTTATTAATCGTTCGTAAATTTTTGCGGACTAATTCTCGGCAAGTAAAAGTATGTTGTTGTGTTATGAATTTCGATTTTAAGTTTACAAAACCCATTGAAGGGAAGAGCTGGGTGTATTTGTTTTTATATTTGCAGTATAAATACATACATATATTCATATGTATATATGTATATATATATATATATATATATATATATGAGAGAGAGAGAGAGAGAGAGAATATATGGATGATTTAATGTTAATTTACTATATTGTTTTTATAAAGTATAAAAATTGTATGAAGTAATTTTTAGGTAACTTAGTATTAATTCGAAAATATTTAATTTGTTATTGTAAATTATATAAAAAAATTAACATGCCATTAAATTTCTTCAACAATATATTTAATTCTCATATGTATATTATTTATATTTAATATATAACTGTTAAATTACATTGCATTCTTTAGGTAATTTTGATGTCAGCCACAATAAATGTTAATCATTTTGCAAATTATTTTTCTATGCCGTTTAAAAATAAAGGATTGCAGCCTGCTACTACAATAGGAGTTACCAAGGCAAATGAACATAAAGTACAAGATTTTTATTTAGATGAATTAGGACCTTTAGGGGAGGTAGATATTTTTTTTAATCAAAAATTAACACCATTAAATTAAATGGAAATGTATTGATATTTATTTAAAATTCTAGTTACCTGATATTCATATTGATAACCCTACAATTTCATTTCAAACATATATCATTTGTGTTCGTTTGATCAGAGTATTTGATAAACTTGATAATAATGTGGAAAATCGAGGTTCGGTACTTGTGTTTCTACCAGGTTTACATGAAATAGAAGAACTAGATTCTTTACTGCAAGATCCTTTGAATAAGTATATTTGTTAAATTTTATCTTTGAAGTTCTATTGTAAAATATTTTAATTTTTAGAAACTCTGAAACACAATATAATATAATTCCATTGCATTCTACAATTACAACTGAAGAACAAAAGAGAGTATTCCAGAATTCAGTTCCAGGATCTCGAAAAATTATCCTTTCAACAAATATAGCAGAAAGTTCTATTACTGTGCCTGATGTTGTATATGGTATATAGTCAATTCTTTATCATAGAACATTTATTGTATTTGAAATTTGTATTGTTATTGAAGCACTTGTTTTACAATATTTTAAATAGTGTAGCATTACATCAATAACATAAGTTAGAAAAGATTATGAAATAATGTATAAATATTTTTAGTTATCGACTTTTGTTTAACAAGGCAACTTGTATTTGATTCAACTACATCTTTAACTTCTCTACAATTGGCTTGGGCTTCACGTAATAGTTGTGTACAGAGAGCGGGAAGAGCAGGTCGAGTTTCAGATGGAAGAGTATATAGACTTATATCAAAACATTTTTATAATGTAAGTATATTAAGTATGTAAATATTGTTTTAATGATTTATTTTAAAAAATATCACTGTTCTCTCTGTGTGTGTAAGAGTTCTTATTTGTCTGTATATACATACATATGTATGAATGTATATATATATAATACACATATTGAATTTAAGTACTAAAATTTAAAAAGTAATATTTATTTCAGAACTATTTAGAAACAGAGAGTAAACCAGAAATGTTACGTTGTTCTTTGGAACGATTGGTTTTATTCACAAAAAAACTGAACCTTGGTTCAGATCTTGCTCCTCATGAAATATTAGCTTTAGCATTGGATCCTCCAAATTTATCGCAGATAAAAAAAACTATTTTAATTTTGAAAGAGGTAACATGTTATTATATTTTTTATATATATTTTTTTATATATGTTTAAATAGAATATATTAAATTATTTGTATCCTTTTTAATAGGTTGGAGCACTGTTAATAAAATGTAATGGAGTTTATACAGACTTTGATGGAGATATGACATTTTTAGGACATGTGATGTCTGTTATGCCAGTAGATATAAGAATTACAAAATTGATTATCTTAGGATACTTGTTTAGTGTACTTGATGAAAGTATTATTATGGGTTAGTATAATTTAATATTATATATTGAGTACTTAATATGACTAATTTGAAGATTAATGAATCTTATTGTATTAAACATGATATTATTATTATAATTTTATTATATGCATTAGGTGTTGGAATATCTGTTAAAAATGTGTTTTCTACGCCTTTTAAAGAGGGCATGAATGCATATAATTCCAAGTTAAGTTGGGCAGATGGAACGTGTAGTGATTTGATTGCAGTACTTAATGTTTATAAGGTTAGGTATAGTATATATATATATATATGTGTGCATGCGTTCATGCATGTGTTGTGTTTATATGTATGTGTAAATTATAATTTAAATATTTGTTATTAAGGTTTGGGAGCATAATATTGAAGAAAATTTATTTAGTGCATCTAAAAAAGGTGGTAGTATTTTATCTTGGGCACGTCGTCATTTCTTACAACATAAAGTTTTAAACGAAATGTATCAATTAATAGTCGAAGTGAAAGCACGATTACGTAATTTTAATATTGTAGATACAAGAGCTGTACGTTGGAGTAATTTAGAAAAACCTTTAATTCTTAAAGTAAGTTATCTTTTATTTAAAAATAAAATGTGTGTATATATGTATATATATACACATATATACATAAATATAAAATAAAATTGTAGATTATTATATGCGGAGCATTTTACCCAGACTATTTTGTTCGAATGCCTAATCAAATTGATGAAAAAGAAGCAGTTAAGTTATTAGGTGGCCGTATGCCTCATAACACTGTTTATCTTCAAGGAATGGATCCTAGACAACCTGGAGAGTTGTATGGAAAAAGAATAAAAAGTGCATTAAGTAGTTGTGCAAGTGACATGCTTATGTCTTTTGATAATAGCAAGTAGGTTTTTTGATAAAACATTTGAATAAAGTAATGAAAAAAACATTTTAAAAACAAAACTTATTTATTTTTTTTTTTTATTAATTTCTAGCAATAAAGTTTATGTTCAGTTCCCTCTTGATAAGAAAGCACCGTTTATTCAAGAAGGTAGACGACAATTAGTAAGCTCTGTACCTGGAAACATTCCTTTTGAAATGTATCGAGCTGTACGATTACGTCAACTAGGAATACATATCAAAATACCTGTGTTATCGTAAGATTTTTTTTTATATATTTTTTTTGTTTTTGTGTAGTTTCCTATTGTTAATATTATAAAATATTTTTTAGTATTTGTATGAAATAGTAACAATTACTAATTTTTTATATTGAAGTGAATTAATTTTAATATTATTTGTGTATGTATGTCTATATATATATATATATATATATACATGTATATATACATGTATATATATATATGTATATATATATAAATGTTGTTTAAATTAAATGTGCTTATATTTTATTTAAATATTTCAACATTTCATTGATAATATTTGTAATCATGTAGTGGTTCTCACTAGGGAAAATATTCCCCAAGGGATGTTTCAGCTAGCTTATTGTTTAAGAGTCACTACTTCCATAAAGTAGGCACTCTTTCGATCAAATGGACATAACTGTTATCATCTTATTGATTTTATTTTAATCTCTTGCATTACTTTAATTTTAATAAATTTAGAGGCAAATATACATAAATTAAATGAATAATATAAAGCACAAGAACCACATTAAATTTATTTATTAGAAAATGAATGCTCGATAAACAGTGTTAAAATAATTTTCATAATTTTTTATTTCAATATTCATTATAATAATAGTAATTTGTAAATGAGTATTTCCATGAGTAAATTTAAATTATTGACTTATATTATCTATGCTTGCATTTGTCTTTTGTATTACAATATGGAAAGTATATTTTTTTGTTTTAATTATAGACTTGAATTAAAATGACACATTAAATTTCACATATGAAATTAATCTCATGTAAAAAAGGGGATGGTTTAAAATATTTGTTATAAAAAAGGGTGTTTATATTATTAGGGTTAATGATCTGTAATATAATGTATATTAATATATACAGACATTTTTTAATAGTTTGCAAGAAGCTGAGAAAAGAGCAAAAGAAATGGGAATTATAAAGAATAGGAGCACTGTGGATGTCCAAGTACCATTGTCAGCTCCCGAATTACCTGGAATAGAAACTTCTGTACTTGAAATTTGCATAACTCATGTAAGAAATAATGATATGTATTTAGTATTTTGGAAAATTTTCATAAATAAAAAAGACTATATTGTACAGGTTGTCGATCCCGGTCATTTTTGGGCACAAAATGCAGAAGTAAATGAAGCAAGAACTCAAATAACTCGTTACCTATCACGAGCTACACGTTTAATTCCAGTTGAAGGTAATATCCTTGTTGGAAAACTTTATGCTGCTCCATATGAAAATGAGTATTCTAGAGCTCGTGTGAATTGCATCATTCCTCAACGTAATAAAAAAAACAATATATTGGTATGTTTCATTTTATATTCAATATTATATATATATATATATATATATATATATATATATATATATATATATATATATACATACACATAGACATACGCACCTAGTTTTGTCATGAATAGTGTTTAGTTTTTGAGTAATATGGGAGTGAAATATGATATAGTAAAATATTTGAAACCTCCGGATATTATTTCTCAATAAATTTGTTGATCACAGTCCACTTTAAGCACTATATATACTGTAGATCATTGATAATAAAAATAATTTGGAAAACTAGCTTGGGAGTTGTAGTAAAGGCAAAATAAACAAGCTATTGTTATTGGAAAATCAGGCAATGGATCACAAGTTGAGAATATTGCTTTAGATCTTCAGGTAATTAGTCAACAGCAGTTAAGTCTTTATTCTATTGTTGTAAATGTAGAATGTAGTAAGAAAAAACTCACTATTATAGAGTTATATAGATGTGAACAGGCAATTAGTTGAACATTTTTGTATGTTGAAATCAATAAAAATTATAAATAGATTTATATATAAAATTATAAATCAGTTCATTGAAATCTTTCCTTTAAGTGAACAATTATCTAGATAAAATATCTCAAAGTGAATTCAAAGAAAGTTATTATGAAAAAAAAATCATTGAAAAGGAATTCAATGGCTTTAAAAGAAACATGTCCACTTAATAAGATAATTTGGAAAATAAGAGTTTCTCAAACTACAAGACAAAAAATCACAGTGACTCTAAAGTAAAAGAATTAGTGCTCAAACGTTACTTTAACTTAAAGCTCAAAATGATCACTATAATATGTTCATAGATGGAGAGATATTTGTGATTGAAAAAAAATTAATAAATTGAATAATTGAGTATATTCTTGTGAAACATCATAGAAGATTCAAAAAGTATAGACATATTATTATGTTGTCAGTCAAGGTATGGTAGAGCATATCATATGGCGTTCAAGAAGCTTTGTGTTTGTAAGAGATTTTTACATTAGCTTAAGTCTTAAAATGACATCAGAGCATATAATGGAACTATTGAATACCATATTGAATAATTGAAATATATATGTTCATATGAGATACAGCCACTACTTACTAAGGGAAGATAACTAATGGTGACTACAATTAAAACTACCAGAGTTCTTTATTTTTGAAGATTGACATTGAGAAAATCAAGACCACAAATCACATAATTAAAAATAGGATCTATCATAGAATAAATGACCTACCGCAATGATCACATAATAATGTTGAGTTCCTAAATCTTGATTTTATTAATGCAGCATTGATAAGTAGTTTAGGACTAATCTGTTCTGTAGTAGATACTTGGTGAAAGTATGTGGAAAGGAAGGCAAAAATTTAGTGGAAATTATTTTTTAATATACTTAATATAATGTGCAAAACACCTACTGAAGCTATACTCCAGTCATTTTAAAATTTTATATCAATTTGCAATATAATTTGTGACATGACTAGGTAGTAATTCATATCACTTCTATTGTAAAAACATGAATATATAAGTTAGAATCAAATATAATAATACAAAATGTGATAACACTTTTCCAAGTTATTTTGTTTAAAATCTATATTTAATTACTTAGTTTTTATTATCAAAACATTTGTAAAATTTCAGTTATTATAATTTTATGTTATTTGAAAACAAATTTTTTTTAGGTCTTTTTTATTGATTTTGGTAATAATGAAGAAATTCCAGAATCTGAGTTACGAATGTTACCGCCTGAAATTGAAAATTATCCAGCTCAAGCAATGGAATGTGTTTTATGTGAAATTCAACCATCAGTGTTAAAACATTCACAGGCTTTATGGACAGATGAAGCATATGCATTTTTTATTAAATACATTGAAAATAATGTACTACATGCAAAAATTTATTCGGTATCTCAGGGTGTCGTATCTTTAGAATTATTCTTAATTAATAGTGAACAGAAGATGAAAAATTCCAAACATAATAGTTTTAAAACGAATGAAGTCAGTATTAATAAATTGTTATTAGATAAAGGTTTTGCTCAACCTGCAGAAGAAAGTTATTTGTCAAAGGTGATAATTAATTTTGCATATGAAATTAAAGTTGCATTATATTATTTATGTAGATTTATTTATGTAAATAGTGAAATCAATATATATATATATATATATATATATATATAATAATAAAATCTTGTTATTAGATGAATCATGAAATGAGATTAATAAAAACAAATATGGATGTTACCGAATTAAAAGTTTATAATTCACAACAAAATGAAGGATCTAGAGAACAATCATTAATGAATGTAGAATTTGAATCACCAAGAAGGGAAGAGTGTAAATCCACTTTACATTTAAAAGGACCTTATTCTCCTCTTGAAATGAAAGTGTATAGTTTGAGAGTGTATGGTCCTAGTACTTCTCTTATTAAAATTGATGCAGATTCTGTTAATACAGTATTACTTGATCCAGAACCACAGGATATGCATCAACGGTAATAATTTTTGAATTTTTTATAGTTGAATAGAAAAAGTGTGTCATATATTAGTATTAATAGTTGTTAAATTTCAATTATGTATATATCTTATTTATAATAGGACTTCTATATTTGATTAAAATTTAACATTTTTATTATTTATATAAAATTTTTGTACAACTTTACTTTTATTTAATTGACATGTAATTTATAATACCATAAAGATTTATTTTTAAATGTTTAACCAGCCATTGTTTAGTAAATGTTTTTTATATGTGAATCTCATTCCACACTTTATATTTAAATTTTATTTGATATTGATATTAATAAACTATATTTTAAATATTTATTTCTAAGATTATTGGTGGCTGCACTTACGTCAACGAATGAAATAGGCGATTGTTTAAAACTTCGTCATACAACTCTTATGCCTAATTTACGAGGTTTTCCTTCACTTATGTGTTTTTTGTTTTGCCCAACGATGGAATTACGAACTGACAAACACAATTCACGATTCGTATCAGCATTATGTGGTTTAGGATATCATGATGATGATATGAAGAGGCCACTATTTCGAGAACATGATATCATTATAAATACTGATGTTGAAATTAATGAGGAAGATATTAATACAGTAAGTATTTTTTCATTATCTTGTTGGCTGAATATTAAGTAAAACTTTTTTTAGATTAACTGTTTTCGATACTGGGTTAATATTGCATTATATTTAGAAGATAAATTTGAAGAACCTAATGTTGATTCCGAGAGTGTTAGTGTGTGCCAAAAGAAAATTCAATATTTCTTATTAAAGTAAGTGGATATATTTGTCTGTTATATGTATTGAAATTTAAAATAACTTACTTATTTTTATAGGTTGTTACAAAAGAATAGAAAGTCTTTACCAATAGAGAATGCAGATAAAGAAGATCGTTGGTGTTCTGTTAACAATGATAAGTTATTATTACCTGGATCATATCAGTTTTCTTCAAAAGCCGTTTATAATTTGCATAATTGTATTGAAATAAATTCTAATGATGATTATGAAATGCAACAACATCTAACATATTTATTAAATATTAGTAAACGGTAAGTAAATATTTTTTAGTCATAATTTTAGAAAAGTACATGTTTTTTTTTGTTCCAGTATTATTGATTTTCCATCTGGTGAATTGACCTGTCTTGTATGTGATGTTACAGTTTTAACATTAAATAGTTTAAGAGTACATCTTGTTAGTGAAATTCATAACGTTAACTGTAACAAGTTAGATATAAAAGTCTAAAGACAAAAATCTATTTTTCTTATATTTTGAAATATATTTAATTTTTAATTCATAAACTATAATTTTTAGTAATAATCGACTGAAAAACTATATATAGAATATTTTTGTCAAAAATTCAATGTACAAAATACAAAATTTTGTAAATAAACATCCAGTTAGAATTTAATAACATTTTTTTTGTCATATTTTATTTGTTTAACTTTGAGTAAAAATGAATTCTTATTTAATAAAAATAAAAGTTGAAAATTTGCCCGTTTTCTTTTTTTAAAATTATGTACGTACATAAACAGATTTTAATTTTTAGTTGAATCAGAAGTATTTGTCTGAAAAATCATGAAAATATGTTTTAATCAATAAAAAAATCATATTTTTTAGTAATTGAAAAAACATTTACATAAATGTGATTTTATATATGTAGACAAAAATTATTAAATTACATTTGAAAATACATGTACAACACTATATTTTTCTATTCAATTTTCATCAGTCATACAATCATAATAGATACTGTTAAAACATTTTATTAATAGTTGCTTTACTCTCATTCTTTACTTATATCAATTACTGAATCAGTTGATTTTTTGATAATTTCTGGCATTTCGATAATACTAATTTTTGAATTTCTACATCCAACTACAATCTGAAAAAATTTATATATAATATATATATATATATGTTATTTTTTATTTTTTTTTAAATTTTTCCTTACTTTATCATCGATTATGTCTAGAGCTAGAATCATACTTCCAGGTCCTGGTAATGAAATTATAAATTCTTGTGTTTTTAAATTAAATACATACACTTGTCCGTCATAACATCCAGCAAATAATAATTTTTTATGTATAGTTAAACAGACTATTCCTCGTCCAGCAGTATATTTAATACTACTTGCACCATTCTAAACAAACATTAGTAATATTAGATACATGTTTTTAACCCTTTGAATAGCATGCTCTGATTGAGAATTCTTTGAGATAAGTGTTTCTAAATTTTATTTATTTTTACTTTGTATAAAAAAAACCCGAAGAAACCTGTATTACATTTTATGAAATATGAGTAATATAACAATCCTGTATATGTAATATATAATCATGATGTACATTTATGGAGGTACTCTTCAAAGGGTTAATTATACAAACTACATTTATAAGTTAAATATAAATAGGATTTTGTAATTTAATTCAATTAATATTAATCTGAGTAAATACTAACTGTAAAATCATATCCAACAATAAGATTTTGACTTGAACCACAGTAAATAATACTATCTGATAACAGTATTGAATAAATTGTGGGTGATAGAGTAGGACTGATGTATCGCAGTAATAACCCACTCATTGCATCTCTAATAGAAACTGGGTAATTGCGTGCTGCTGTAATAAGTACTCTTCTACTCCCCTCTCGAGTTGCTTTTAACACAAGTATTGGTTTGTCTGCTATTTCTCTTTTGTCACTGGCTAATTTTTCATTCTAAAATAATAATAAAAACAATAACAAATATAGTTTGAGTAGTATAATTATCTTTACATACCTGTATAGTGTATCGATATAAATGACCAGAATTTGATCCAAGGAAAAAATAACCCCAACAAGTATCCATACATTGGATAGGGCTATCGGTTTTTAAATTGACAGAAATATGTTCCATTGTTTTTAAAGCAAAAGAACAAAAAGTTCCATCTAATGAACCACTGTAAATGACTGAATCAATGTGGTTCTTCCTTTGATTTTCAATAATATTAAAGCATGTTATTGCTGATGTATGCCCGACACCTTTTGCTAGTAATTTTCCATTCTGAAGATTATACTTATATAGATTACTATCTTCACAGGCAACAATAAGATAATCGTGATAAATCTGTAAAATAATATAAAACAAGCTTAAATTCATCAATTGTGTAAATCATAAATATTCATACTTTTGCATATAAAATGGCTCCTAAGTGAGAACTAAATTTTTCATTAGATACATCTATATTGTCATTAGTTAAATCTATTGTTTCTTTTTCTGTAATTGGATTATAAATTTCTTCGTTTCCAGAAAGCCTTTTAATTTTTTCAATTTCCATAACAAATATTTCATCTTTTACGTTTGTATTTGCAACCTTTTTGTCGTTTTCAAATTCTATATTTTTAGATTCATCGGTAACACTTCCATCGTTGTTATGTATTTTACAGTCTTTTACCTGCGATTTACCTTTTGTTATCTCAAAAATATCTTGACAATCGGTTTTTGCAGTATCTGAAGGAGACAACAAACCATGTTTTTTATTTGACAAGTTTTGCGAAAGATTAGATTGCTCTAACTTCTGTACTTTTTTACTTTCCATGTCATTTTCATTGATAGTTATATCTTTACTCGTATCTGTATTATATAAATTTTTATTACTACAATTATTACCTAAACTATTATTTACATACTTATTGGTAATATTCTTGTTTATTTTTAATATTTCTAATGGAATTAGTTTAATAAAACAATCTTTTATAAGATATTTAACTTTTTTAGATGAATTTATTTCACTGAATTCTATTTGACTTGCTGATCTTTTTGATAAATTTAATTCTGTCGTTTGTGCATGTCCACAATTATTATCCAACTGTTCATCTATAAGATTTACATTAGTTATATACGATTCATTTTTTTCTTTCTTTATTTGAGATTCTGACTGAAAATCAATATCCTGCAATTTATTTTCAGTTAAATTTACTTTACTTAATGATAATGTGTTATTAATGCCCGTTTCAGATTTTTTTTCTTTCGAAATATTTTTTTTCTCTCCATTTTCATTTAACTTGGCGGTTATTTGACGAGTATCATGTTTATTATTTAGGTCTGTTTTTAAATCATTTTCACATTCGCCGTATAAATCTTTTGAATGTAGATCAAGCTTTTTATTTTGTTTTGTTGCCTTGTTTTTTAATGAATCTGAACATTGATGATGCTGTATTTTTGTTGATGTTTCAAGTGAATCGATTTTTTTTTCTTTCGTGATATTTATAAGTGGAAGATTTTCAATTTTGTTATCATTGGAAAATGATTTAAAATCTTCAACATCTGATTTAATAATTGATTTTTTAGTCTTTTTCAATGGATTTTTATTTATATTTTCTGTAATTTGCTTAACAGATGTGATTTCATTTAATGGTTGTGAAGAACTTATATTTGAAGGATGCTTTTTGTTTTTTATTTCTTTATTTGATATTTTATCTCTTCCATTATTTTGTTTGATTTTATTATCAGCAATACTTTCTCTACTTATTTTATCACATTTTCTTTTATCGTCTTTTTTATAATTTAATATTTTTTTTTCATTCACTGGTTTATTAAGAGATTCATTTTTTTTCTTTGTTTCATCAGTATCAATTCTGGATTTTTTTTTATTCGATTTTAGTTCAGGCTCACTTATAAATTTTCTTTTTAATGTTGCAAACTGAAGTTTGTTTTCAGAAGAAATATGTTTTGTATCTTTGCTATTACCTACTTTTAAGTATTTTACATTTTGATAATTTTTTCGAGTTTCCTTAATGTATTTTTCTTCAGAACTAGCTCTTTTAGGAATTTTATAGGAATACTTATTTGAAGTTTTTGTAGAATATTCGGAACAAGTACTTGATGGTCTTTTTATTTTATAATCAGAAAAATGGCATTTGAAATTTAAATTATTTTTTTCCATTTTGTAATGTCCTGATAAAGATACTTTAGTATCTTTTGTTTGTAAAGGTTCTGGTTTTTTTATCTTGTCTGTGTCGGATAATGAATTTATTTGCATACTGTTTATTATTCTCAAAACATCATTGTTTTCTATATCTTTACACTTTAATAATTGTTTATACAACAAAAACTTTTCATCGAATAATTTCTTAATTTCTAGATCTATGTACATTAACCTAGTGAGTATTTCTTCTTTATCAATAACTGATTTACTCTGTATTTTTGAAATCTGAGTGTTTTCAAAATCAAAATTTTTTGATGTTAAAATACTTGATTTATTATCATTTTTGTGATGAGAATAGTTATGGTGTTTGTGTTTTGAAGACAAATATTTTTTTTCTTTATTTTTAGTTTCTATCTTCTCATTGTTTTTTGTTTCATTATAATTATCACTCTCCTTTTTTTTCTTGTATTTGCTTTCTTTAATGGCGATAAAGCAACTTTCATTTGTATTACTTTCTAAGACGAAATTATTTTCTTCAGACTTTACTTTTGTTTCATTGTCAGTATTTTCTTCAGGTATTGTAATTGTATGGAAAACATTTTTTACATTTAATTCATCGCTTAATTTTTTATCTAACACAATTTGCATATTTTTTTCTAGGGAAGTATCTACATGCTTTACTTTTTTGTTAGTAGATATATGTAAATTATTACCTAAAGATTGTATGTCATCATTTAAAGTATTTATCGTAATGTTTACTTTACAGTTATTTTCTTTTTCGCTATCATTAATCATATTTTTTACCTTAGTATTAGAATTATCGTTACATGATTGATCACTACTTATTTCCGAATAATCAAGATCAGTATCAGCATGAGAAACACTAAATGGTATGTTACAATCACTTAATGTATTAATACTTTGTGATTTTTTTTTATATTGCACAACTTTTTGAGACTGTAGTGTTTCTAAAACTGTGTTCAGTTCTGTATTTTGTTTGTCATTATTTTTTACATGATATGCATAATGCTGGTTGTTAATCACATTTCTCGAGTTACAATTAAAATTCTCACTACTAGGCGAGTCAAATTCTGTATTCGTTATACCTAACTTGGGCAATTCCACAGATTGTTTTAATACTGTTTCATCGTTTTGATGATTTTTGATGTCATTAATCTCTTTTACGAGTTCAGTATTTTGTAATTTTAATTTTTGATTAACTTTATCACAAGTAATTTGGCCACTGACTGCATTTTTATGTAGTTCAAAGCAGCCATCCAAAATATTAGTTTTCAAATTACTTTCTGTTACTGAATATTTTTCTGTGACTTTATCATTTAAAATATTATCCAAAACCAAAGAATTTGTTTCATTTGATAATTTTTCAAAAGTTGATTCTTTCATATTCTTTGTATCAATTTTTTCAGAACTTTTAATGTTATTTAAAGAAACCTGATTGCAAATGGTATTTTTGTCAGGTGGATTACAGATCTTTACAGATTCATTTGCTTTTTTGAGCAATTTTCCACGTCTTCTGTGAGTTCCAGTAATTTCACATGATTTTTTTCTACTGAAAAACGTGTAAGAAACATGACTTGTATTTTTATTCGATTTAGATTTTCGGTCATGTATTTTTCTCCGTTTCAGTGTCATTTTTGGATTTTTTCTTAGTGCTACTAATACGTTCCTCTTGACTTCTGCATTAAGATATTTTTTAAAATTTTCTAATCTTTGTTTTAATGGTTTTTGAGTACATGATTCATTAAACTTTTCCCAAAGATTATCATTTAATTGTGAGAGCTGCTTTTTTTCATTGATGTTTTCTGTATCAGAATCAAATAACACTACATCTAATTGATTATGAGGCAAATCTTTATTCACCTTTTTAAGATTCTGCCCTAAATGGATATCCTCTATTGATGATTTACTAAAAGACTGCATATTGAAATTTTCAGTATTAAAATTAATTTTATTTTTTATACTAATATCAACATCGCTTACAATTTCATTTGGATTATTCTTGCTTATTTGTAAAGTTTCTTTATTTTTATTTTCACTTTGATTTTCATTTACCCATTCCCATGACAATCCATTAGTTTTTGAACTTTTTACAGGTAAATTATGTTCCTCAACTTTATTGCAATTTATTTCAACTAATTTGGGTTCATTACTTTGTGAAACGATTACATTATTTTCATTTAAATTTATTTTTATCGTCTGATATTCATTTTCTGGGTCCTTACAAATGTACGGCTTTGAAAATTCTACTTTATTACATAACTGAGATGAAATAGTGTTCAAATTTGACTCTGACTTTCCTTCATTTCTGTCTAATAAATCATTGCTGTATTGTACTTTTTCATATTTTTCATTCATTTCTTTTTTAATAAAAACAGGCTCATCTTTTTTAGATTGGCATTTTTCTTCTTTTAAATTATTTTGTTTACTATTGCTTTTCTCATAACTTGTAATAATCCCGTCAGATATTTCTTTTATAGGTTTTTCATTTTCACTGCTATAACTGTCTGTTTCTTTATTTTCAATAGTATTTACAGTGTTTACAGAGATTTGATTTACTCTAGATTTTACCTCATCTATACCCAATGATTTTTCAACTTTGTTATCCAACATTTCACTACTGCTTATATTTATTTCTATTTTTTTTATTGGTGACAGATTTGTAGTTTCAATCGAAGATACATTTAGTTCAATGTGACTTTCAATTTCGGTTTGTTTTTGAGAAACTATTTCTTTTGAAAATGGATCTACTGCCGATAAATCTTTAACAATTTCTGTAAAATTAAATAAAGAGCTTTCATTTGACGGGAGCTGTAATTCATCTACATCAGATGGTAATTCAATACCGTAATTCGAAAGAGTGAACAAATCATCAATATTATCTGATGTTTTTTCATTGAAAATTGAAGTTTCACCACAATTTTCTTTCAATTCATTTTGTTTGATTTTATTTTCACCTATATTATTTTCTTCATCTTTTAATAAAAAGAAAGATGTAGGTTCATTTTCTGCCCGATCTAAAGATTCTAAAGTAGATGATGGAATTAAATTATTGTATTTGTTTTTTAATGCCACATCATTATCAAACTCTTTAGGAAAATCTTCATACTCAGATTTCAAATTCTCTGGAATGCTTTCATCACAGTTTTGCATCTGCAGAACGTTGTTTAACTTCGATATAATTTGAGGTGGCAAACTATTTAAATCAACATCCATGTCTGGAACCAAAATATCAGTTGTTTGATCTATCGATGTTTGTGAACTATATTTATTTCGTAAGTCACGTGATAATTGTAACCTTTTTTGTCTCACTAATTCTCTCATAGCAGGTTCGAATTTTGTTGTCGATGAATTAACTATTTGTAATAATTTATTTTTATTTAAATTTTGAGGCAGTCGAGTGTTTTTTAAACTCGATAAGTTAGGTTTCATTTTTAAAGAAGGAGGATCGGTGTTACGTTTATTAACAGATTTAAGAGGTGTTGCAAGAGATTTTAAAGGTCTTTCTAAAGTTTTCTGTGAATCACTTTCAGATTTTGATTGAGCTTTTAAACTTCGCGGTCTAACTGTTGGTGTAGCGGAAGTTTTATTTTGTGTATTTTGAAAAAATGTCGCACAATTTGCAGGGAATCTTGATTCGTTCATTGACGGTGGCGGTGGTCTCCACTGATGTGATACAGGGACTCGAGAATGTTGTGGTACGTTCCAAGAATTTTGTAGTTCATTAACTAAATTTGGATAACTGAAAAGAATATATCAATTTTTTTATATACTTACTAAAAAATTAATATGATCAATAACACAAAATACCTCATTGTGCGTGGAGGCCGAGAAAAATCGTGAAATGCCCCATGCTGATAAAAGTTATTGCTGTAAAAGTTATTTGATGTTTCTTCAGCATTACGATTCATTATGTTATTTTGTTCATAATTTTTCCATCTTTTATTATGACCGCGTCTAACATACCAAGATTTGTTATTCATGTTCGTAAAATTATTTCATAAAAAAATGAATACAATTTATGATATTTTTACTATGTTTAAGTATACAATATAAAGAAATCAGTTTATTTAACAATGAAATAAATATTTTCAAAATATCTATTTATATTGAAAATGAAATTGAACAAAATTATTTTTTTATGTTAAACTAGTGAACATGTTCAATAGACATGAACATATAACTGTTGGTAAATACATTTTAATAACACACGTTTTACCATTTATGTTTGTAATCTAATATGACGTTTAGGTAACTGTTAGACTATGAAGTATCAAGAGAAATTATTGTGTAACGTCGAATTTCCCTATGTGCGATAATAGTGAATTGGTATTACATTTGGAAATATAGTTCAAAAAGCAATACAGTGTGTGGTGCGTATGGTGTGTTTTCAAGTGTTGTATTAATAATTAGAAGTATATTTTCTTAAATATGTTTTCTTTTAGTGTTAACGACTTTAAATGAAAGTAAATGATATAAAGAAATAGTTATTAATTCCGTTAATTTAAATTCCGTTCATACACGAAAATTTGAACTTAAGGTAAGATTGAATTTAATACTTTTATTAATCTTAGTAACAAGCGGCATAATTTTACTATAACTCCATTTATACTCTCTGGGTAATAAAGAAGGAAATGCAATTTGGCATTTTACTTTTTCAGATTTACTCTAAATCTAAATTTAATAAAATCAACCAATCTGCGTTTTTTTTAATCATGCTAGGAAGAGTCAATTCTTAAATATATATATATATAATATATATATATATATATATATATATATATATATATATATGCATTTTATTGTTAGGAATGAAATTTTGTTATGTAAACCATTTCTAATAATTTTAAAAATATCATTGATAAAATCCGAACGAACAATGAATAAAGGCAATGAAAAAGTGTTAAAAATCAAAATTTTGAAATATCTTAGTACAATATCTTGCAACGATATACTTAAATAACATATTCAGTTTTCATATATACAACTCTAGGGTAGAGTAACTCGTCAAATATATGTATTTGACAAAAAAAAAGTTTAAATTTTGGAAATTAAATCGATATTTTTTTATCGAAAATGTAATTTAAAAAAAATAATACTCTTGATCAAATTATTATGCAGAAATGTTTGTGTATGAGATGTGTGCCAGAGTTTGTGAGTTGTGTGTATTTATGATGCGTAATATATATGATACATATTGTAGTTAATCACATTAAACGTAGACATACAATAATTATTACCATTATTCATTAATACTTGTGTTTAAATATAATCTAAGAACATATTAGTTTAAATATAGAATTGTTTGAAATATATGAAAATATAACATATTTCATATTGCAATGACTAAAACAAATCTTGTTCGACTCATTCGCCTTTCTTCTATTATTATATTTTTTCTTGTTATTATGTAACAACTAGCTAAATAAAAAGTTTGATTGTTCGAATAAAATATTTATACGATTTGTGCATCGTAATAAATGTCAGTATTTAAAATGTATTATTAAATAAAATAGACTGCAATTAATTAATTATTCAGTTTATCTGACAATTAAGTGTTTAAATGTATGAATGTGACATTAGATAAACATCTTTTGTTTTATATTAAAACTATTTGTATATATATATATAGTCATGTATTGTATAAGTACCAATCTCCTGTAATAAATATTTTATTCGAAATACAGTACTTTACTTAATTCATATTTAAGTGGATATTTTTTAATTTTTTGTAAAAATGGCTCCGGTACATATTTACAATTCGTTAAAACTATGTCTGAAAATTATTAGTACTTTTTATTTTATTCAAGAATAAAATAGATTTCAGTCACATACAGAATGTAAATAATTAAATATCTAACTGCATATAAGAAAGAATTTAAATTGTTAAAGATTTTATTGAACGTTTTTGTTCAGATAAAAATGTTTTGTGGTTTGTGGATTAAAGAATAATTCCATTATAACAGTGAATGTTATCCACAGTGTCGGAACTATATTATGTAATCGATTGTACATAATATTGTTTTTGATATTCATTTTTTATGTATTTTATTATAAATACTATCATATTTTTCTACATCACTTATTATATTCATGATTTAGTTATATTTCTATATATTTTTTGAACTAACGGACATAAGGCGTAGTTAGTCTACAAGTGCATGTTTGTATACCAAGTTGTTTCGTAATGCGCGTACACGGTCGGTTTTACACTGTCTTTTAGTTGTGCTTGTATAGGTTTACGAACTATTATGTCTCTAAATAATTATACAATAGGCTTTTGTTCCTATTCTGTTTCATGTAAAATATTATTTAAGATACAAGATATATAAATGATTTCGTCATTCTATGTGTACATGATTTTGTTACTGTTATAATCGTCATAATTTTTAATTTTTCTTTGTCATGTTGTAAATAATAGATAATACAGAATAGTACTGATTTTGTATGCATGTATGTATTATATATATATATATATATATATATATATATATATATATATATATATATATATATATATATATATATATATATATATATATATGTGTGTATATGTGTATATATATATATATATTAGTCAGTGAATTTTAAACTTTAAGCATGGTTGATATTTCTTCATAGTTCTTATTTTGAATTATGTAAAAGTAATCCACAATTATTAATATACTGAATTATATTTGAATAAGATATCACATTAGAAATTTTATTGTATATGCCTGCTAATGAAATTTTGTGTAAACGGTCTTTAGTACCTGAAAATTTATATAGAATTTTATAAGATATGAAAGAAATAATTAAAAGGAAACTTTTACACTTAAATCTAAATTAAATAATGATGTACTTTTTGGAAAATAAATGTTATTTAAATTTAAAATAATGTATAATTTTAATTACAACAATATATACACGTTGTTGTTTTTATAAGAAATATTTACTAATTATAGTTTATATATATAATCTCTCTCTCTATATATATATATATACACACACACACACACATACATGCATACATATATACATAAACACTCAAGCACATTTCAATGAAACAGATAGCGTTCCATCAATAATAAGATTGAAATGTCTTATATTCCACTCTGGTTCATCTGGTGTAAATTCACATGGTGACACTTTATATCCTTTTAAAATTTGTACCAACCCTGTTTTAACTTGCATCATACCAAATCTTTTTCCTGAAATATTATATGAATGGGTGTGTTAATTATTAAATGTAATATAAGTAAATATATATATATATATATATATATAATGTATATGTATATATATATTTGTATACATATATATATATATATATGTATATATATATATATATTTGTATACATATATGTAATTATTACATTTACCTATACAATTTCTGGGTCCTTCGCCAAACGGTAGAAAAGCAAACTTATGAAAAGAATTCGTTCTCTGTTCAGAAAATCTATCTGGGTTAAACTCGTTTGGATTTTCAAAATTTTTCGGATCACGTTGTATTCCCATCATAGAAAAAAACAATCTCGTGCCTTTTTCAATAATCACATCGCTGTCGGGAACTTGATAATCTTTTACGCACAATCTATCCAAGAATGGTAGGATTGGATATTTTCTTATAGTTTCTAAAGTATATAAAAGAACAATTAGATTGTTCTACAAATTGTTACACGGTTGTATGCTGTTAAGAGGTACACGCTTTTATTATTTGTTAATATGTATTATACTACAGAAATATTTGAATAAAACATGACGTCAATCTACATTTAGGAAAAATTGGTATAAAAAATGTTTCAAAAATAAAGAATACTTTCTTAATTTGTTTGTTTTTTTCGCAATAATAAAATTAATCTCTTGGATATCAACTTTTCTGGTTTATAAACGTCTCAATAGATGATCATTCCACACATATACAGCATGTTTTAGAGTTTTTCTCTAAATAGGAAACACTGAATCGCTTTGCTAATATTTCATTGTAATGTTAATGAAAAATGTTTGACCTTAAAGAATTAATAGTTTATATAAAAAACAGTAACACACACACATATAGCTGAATAGAAGACGTTGACATGGCAATAGACTGTGTGAAAAAAAGATGCATGAAAAAATAATAAAAAGACAAACAAATATCGAATATTTAGGAAGGTATAGGAAAAGAAACAATATGTCTGTATTATAAATAGAAGACAAAACTTCGAAGAAATTATGAATAAATATGTAAATTTATACATGAAAATGTAAAAGCTTGAAATGAAAGAAAAGAAAAGAAAATTAAATCGATAAGAAAAATAATTCAAAAAAAGAGACTGGAAAAATAGACCATAGACCAATGTTTTTTCTTTTACTTTGTTTTCTAGTGTTATCATCATAATGGACTATTTTTCCAGGTCTTTTTTTAACTTATTACTTTATATATATATATATATATATATATATATATATATATATATATATGTGTGTGTGTGTGTGTTTGTGTGTATAAATGAAAGTGATGATTAAAAACACTATCAGGGTATATAATATTAAAAGAAGACAGAGAAAATGTTAAAATAAGTGGAAAGCACAACAATAAGAAATTTCGTATAGAATCAATAGAATAGCTAATATGAAAAAGAGAATAAAACGCGAAGAAAATAGACATGAATAGTAAGAATGAAATAAAAAAAGAAAAAAAGAATATAAATAAGCAATCACACAGGTGAATACACAAATGAAAAGATTATGGAAATTATACGTTAAGAGAAACAGGAAAAAAACACTAGAAAGTAGAGTAAATTGACGAAGTACAATAAAGAAAAATATTCAGTGGGTAAGGAAAGCTATGCAGAAAATAGCATGGCACCGAATATTTCTGTAAACAAACAATAAGAAGAAGATGGTAATTTTTATAGAGATTTTTTTGTTCGTTTGTTTCAAAAATATGTAAACAAGGATCGATTTATGTCGAGAGAAAAGTGAAAATGTTTTCTCCTGATAGTATTGACATGTCACGGTGCTGGTCAGTATAGTTACGTATCTATGGACAGGACGATGCACGATGCGATACTCTTGATTTCTCTTGGAAAAGGTTTACTAGACATTTTATAATATAAGAACGGCAATATGACATCATACAAAAATTATACGTGAAAAACCGATGATTTTTTTGAAATCATAGCTTTTGCAGCAACCAAAAAAAGAAAATAAATGATTTGATAAGACGAATTTATAATATACATTACATAAGATTTTTTTTTAAAAAAAAACAGTTTGAAACATGAAATTCAAATGATTATACAATGTATATGTTGTTGTTGAGATGTCATTATTTGTTTATATTGATATTTTGCGAGCAAAAAGCGAATGGATCTGTATAAAAATGCACATTATTCATGGATCATCTATTTGGTAATTTGTTTTGATTATATGATTATAATCTGAATATCCAATAAATAACAAAACAAAGTAAACCTTTACCATAAATTACTTGATCTAAATATGTCATTTCTTTCAAATTCTCATACGTGATTTCTCCATTGTTCTTTGATAAAACATCATTAATTTCAGACCTTAATTTGTTTTGAGTTTGTAAATGTTTTGATAATTCATACAGTGCTAAAGACATTGTCGTTGTGGACGTTTCAAAACCAGCAACCAGAAATAGAAATGCTTGTGCAATTAATGTATCACCATCCATATCTAAAAATTAAAAGGTAGAATATATGTCAAGAGTAAATATTCGAAATATTAATAAAATCTTACTGAAATTGGACAAACTGTTTTGTTTTTTTATTTCTAATAGAATATCCAGGTAGTCATTTCTACATACGTTGTTTTGCTCTCTGTATGCTATTGTAGACCAAATGATATTACTTATAGTTTCAGATACAATTTTCGGTAACACTTGACCAGGAAGTAAATATAAAAGTTTCGGCGCAAGAACCATAGAAGCACCCTTAATTGCAGAGTACAGTGATGGAGTTGTAACAAGTTTTAGTATGTTTCCTAATGGCCAGTCGGGATCTTCAATGTTTTTTCCTTCTATACCGAAAGCACATGTGGTTATTACATCAAGATTGTATCTAGATAGAATCGGTTTAGTTTCGAAATGTTTGCCACTGTTGGCGCAATGTTTCAGTAAAGTTTCTAGATTGTCACAACACGATTTAATCAGATAAAACATATTCTTCATTTTGCCTGATGTAAATGTTGGCGTTAGCTTTGATCGTAGAATTTTCCATTGTGAGCCTTTCATTGCAAATAAATTTTTAGCCATCAGTGGTTCAAAATTTTCGGGAGGAGAAAAATCACGATCGACAAAATGATTGAAATCGGTCGTAAAAATAGATTTTATAAGATCTAGATCACGAACGATTAAAGCTGGTTTATCAATTAGAAATATTCCAGTGAACCTGCCATCTTCTTGACTGAAAAATATTATTAATATTAACAGCTATTTGTATATTTTTAACATGCCACATAAAACAAATTCCGCATGGCTAAGGCAATAAAAAACATTTCGAAGTGATTAGGTTTAAAAGTTATGTTTAGGTCATGACGATAGTAATGTACCAGTGAAATATTATACTAAATACTAGCAAATCTTGAATTCATATTGACTCCATCGCTACATTATTGATTGCATCTTTAATTATAAATCAAATTTTGAGATATGCTATTTTTAATTTTATATATATATATAGCAGAAAATATAAGATAGTGTGTTTGGAATGATAAGAAAAGACAAAAAGAGAAAAAATGAACTTAAAAATAACCAAGAACTAGATATACAGAAGTCAGAGAACAAGTTTGAAATGGAAATAGATGAGATACATTGCAGGAACTGAATATAATCGATAAACAAGAGATATTTAAATAGATGATAAAGAGATGATCAGTGTTCGACTTCAAAGAAAATTTATTGATGTATAATATTTCATGTAAAAAATATTTTCTATCATGGCTTATCTTTCTATATATAAAAATAATATTCCATCATAAGATTTACATAAAACATTTTTTTTTATTTTTCGTGTGGACCACTTCCTCGCAACACCTCTCGCCCCGCTACACTCTACAAGTAGCGCGTTAAACATTTCCATTACCAATCGTTAATGATTGGTTGGTGGATATTGCATGATCTCTGTTCTGATTGGTTGATATCAATTACATATCTATGTAGGTCTATCACGGTGCACAATGAAAGATACACGATTTCAGTGTCAGAACCGATAAGAAATTTATATATATATATATAAAGTACAGAGCAATGAATGCTGTATACTTTTTATACAATATTAAGTTGAAATTCATTGCTATGGATAGCAAGAAAAAAACAGTCTATTGTTAAGAAAATTTTAATCCTTAAATTATGTTATGAAAAGATCATCGACGAGCTCCTCAATCATCTTCATTATTAAAATATCTAACCTACTATTTTTTCGTTGTTCTTTTGATTTCTGAGATAGAAGTATGCTATATATTTGTAACAACCAATTAGAGACAAGAATCGAAATATGCAAATCGTAAATTATCCGATATTGTAATAGGTATACAAATTAATTCGGTGCCATTTTTATTGAAAATGAATATTTAAGGAAAAATGAAATATATTTCAATCTCCAAAATATTCCCCATTATTTTGTACAACTTCATTCCAGCTGTCTGATAACTAACTAATCCCTTGCCAAAAAAAGTGGCGGCATGAGTCAATCTAATCATCAATCCATTTTCGCACCCTTTCACTATTTTTACATTTTTTGTATGTTTAATGCTTCTCAACAACACCCTCACCCTCCCCCAAAAACTAAACAATCATTCCTGCGGCTTCGGCACCATTTTTAAAGTATGTAGTGCTTAATATGCTGCTGTTCGGACGCCATCGTTTTCACTAGTATTTTGCGAGGTTACACTAACTGTTTGGCCATGATATATGTTCTTGAATGTTTTGATTAGCTTTTTAAAATCCCAAAATGACACAAAATATTTTAATTTAAAATAGAGTTATGATTAATTCAATTTAAAAATAGCGAATTAATTTTTACACCTAATATATTCCAATCCTGTAAATACTCATGTTATAATATTATGCTAATAAAGTAATTTCGTACATTAAGTTTACAGATATTTACAATAAATGTATAGTTTTTTCATACAGATCTTTCATTTTTGTGTAAACTTATTTTCGTCATATTCAGAAATTATATATATATATATATATATATATATATATATAACGATAACGTTGTTATATATCTGATAATAATTATATAAACATAGTGAATTTAAAAAAATATGTTTACTGTTTCATTCGGTTACATGACAGGTTTATAATTGAGAAATGGATGAGCGCAGCAAGCCCAGTGGTTGGTGAGAGAAGCCCCTTAGTATGTATGTATGTATGTATGTATGTATGTATGTATATATATATATATATATATATATATATATATATATATATATATATACTTATACGCACATGTGTATAATTTACTCACTTGTGTATATCTTGTAAGACTTGCCAAATTGATTTCTTCAACATGAACACTGAACCAATATTTCCAACACCAAATGTTGGTTGGACATAATTGACACCCTTTCGTTTCCAATGGTTAAAATTACGTGTTAAATACAAATATATTGTGATACACGTACAAACAATTAATGTAAATAATACGAATCCGATCATTTTCTTTGATCGGTTTTCTTTCAGAAAGTGTCCAAATTTTATGTCATTAAATTCGATTTATTTTTAATGAATCCGCGATCTACAAAAAACAATTTACAGCGCGATAACGCGCGGCCTTAGTACGAATCATTCTGAAAAAAGAAATAATAAATTTTAAAATCTTATCGTACTTACCGTATTCTCTGGCCTTTGTTCTGTACAGTTTTTTATTTAGTTCGCTTGTGATACAATTTGTATAGATAATAAATATTTGACTATTAAGAATTGAATTTACTCTTACAACTTAACTAGCTCTAATCAAAATTGCACACAACTGTACGTTTCAATTTTTTTAAATAAAAGATTCGAAAATTTACTGTGAAAGTGATAACAACAGAAAAATAACAATAAATGTTTTGTGTTAATTATCACAAGAAATATATACTTTATACTTAGATCAAGTACTTAATAAATTATAGTACTTAGCTAAAGGAATGATTTCCATTTTACTGTTTAATTAACTGCTTAAAAATAAACACATTTTTTTATTATTCTCGATACATATTTATTCGTTTGTTAAAAAATGCAACAATAATCGTTTAATTACATCAGGGCGTTTCAAATGTCAGAAAATAGAACCAAAAAGAATTGCAAACATTTAATTAAATCACTTTACATATTATTTCTTTTCTTTTGGTTATAACACCACACTAATAATGATAAGACTTTTCTAACATTTAATAATGGTGAAATAAATAGAAGAGTTTAAGTGACAAACATTTTATTTGCAACTGACAAAATAAGTACATAATAACACGACATTAATTGTCTTAATAAACAGTGCTGAAGGTTGTGAACCGCCGCTCAGTGTCCGCCGACGACAGCTCATCTTGAGCTATGTTGCTGATAGAGCGGTAGGCGTTAGTATATCAGCTACAGCGCCGTCTTCGATTGTCCCCGACGATGTTTCTGCGAATCCTGAATCCGACCAACAAAGGCTCTTTGCCTCAGAACAACAAAAATATCTTCATAAATGAGACTTGTTTTCTCGAAAGTTTCAAATTTTAAACATTCTTTGCCAACCATCGCCGTGGATAGTTCCTCAGACCATTTACCGTGACGATCTGACACTCATCACAAGTCAGACACATGTCCATCGGTGTACCAACAATGCTTTTTGAAGCTATGCTCTCTGTATCACGGATACAGGCACATCTTCACTGACGGGTCCCAGTCTGGGGACCCGGTGAGATATGCTTTTATATGTAAGGATGAGGTACGCGAGTGGAAACTGTCGCCAATAGCGAACGTGTGTACAGTAGAGCTTTTCGCCGTCTTCCGAGCTCTGCATTTCCTCGCTTCGTCTGCTCACTCGAGGTATCTCATCTGTTCTGACTCACAAGCTGCACTTCCTGTCATTTTTAGTATGTATCCGATGGATAATCTCGTTCAAGAGATACACAAGAGCTTGACTAGTATCGTCTTATAAGGTAAATCTATTGTCCTTTTCTGGATGCCCGGCCACGCTGGCGTGGCCAGGCAACGAGAGCGCCGATATGCGGCCCGTCACGCGTCCAAGCTTGCCCTCACCGACGTTCCGGCTGTTCAAGTCAACGACTTGAAGCAGTATTTCAAGCGTCATGTTATTCGCATGGCCACGGAACTAGGAGGCGGTAATCGCTAACAAGTTATGAAAGCTCAAGTGTTCGATTCGTGTCTGAGAAACGTCCGTCCGACCAAACCGACAAGAACAAGTCGTCCTCACGAGGCTTCGTATATGACACACCATACTGATACTTTCTTTTATTTTAAGAAAGGAATGACAACCGTTGTGTAACACGTACGACACTCCTTACAGTGTCACATATTTCAACACGGCGCAGTCGTTATATGAGAATTAGGAATCGCCTGGGTTTGTCGGGGATCCACAATTCTAGGGGACCGACTGTGACGCTGCTAATCGCGCATTGACTTTCGCAGAAGGAGACTGGGCTTTTTAAAACGATTTACTGTTCCAATCTTTATATTTTCACATGTATCGGTCATATATGTGAAGCTCTCAAGCTTATTTTAACGTGATTTTCACCTCTGCAATCCTCTAAATCCTAATATTAGATCACAGTATTTTAAATATTTATTGTGTGTAAATATTTTATATTGCTGGTTTTATTCGTATTGTTTTTGTATATGGCTTTGTTTATTATTTTTATTATAAAAATGCACGCGTATACATGTGATTGTGTTTTTTATGTATCAGTAAATGCAAAATGTTTCTATAAAAGGTTATCTGGAAGTAAAGATGTACGCGAGCGTGTTTTATATATATATATAGTGGACTCCTGTATAACGCACTCCCTTATAACGCGACGAAAAATTTGCGACTAGTACATAACACATACATATACACATTTAAAGATATAAGAGAAAAATAATTTTATTCAACTTTTAATTAAAATAAAAGTATTTCATTATTTAACATTTATTTCATTATCGGAAGTATCAACAAATATGTTCCAGCAACGCCGTCTTGTTAATATCGGTTGTACAGATTCATCGCTTGAATAGTCAATAGTGTCGTCTTTATTGTTATTTAAAAACAATTCTTTCTCCAGATCATTTTTAGATTGAAAATATGCGGATAGACAATCATTCAGTTTTCTTTTAAATTCCATAAAGCGCTCCATTTACGGATCAATTTTCATAAAATGTGTTTCTAGCGTTTTGGCTATTTGTAACGCTTTATTTATATCTTCTAAACTCAAAGGTTGCTCTGGTTCATTAAAAGTCTGGAATGAGTTTTCCTCATCATTACTAGAATGAGAACAATTTGCTAATTCTATTAATTCGGTTTCATCAATATCTTGATAAGTTACAATTTAGAGAAATGTTTGAACTTGCATAAATTGCTCCGATAATGTATGTTCCGTATAACACGATTTCCTACTACGTGGGACGTATCCTCCGCGTTGTACGAGAGTCTACTGTATATATATATATATATATATATATATATATATATATATACACATTAGATGTACAAATTAATTCAGTGCCTTTTTTATAGAAAATGGATGTTTTTTTACGGGAAATGGAATACATTTCAGTCCTCATAATATCCCACATTATTTTGTATAACTTTGGTCCATCTGTCGAGTAACTGACGAATTCCTTATCGAAAAAAATATGAAGGTTTTGAATCGATGAATTCGGTGCATTTTCGGACCTCTTCCACTGTTTTACCATTTTTATATATTTTATGCGTCATAACACCTTCCCCAAAAGCTGAACAAATAATTCCCGCTGTTTTTTTTCCAACTGGAATGCGAAAAATATACAGTGCCTAATATTCTGCTTTTCGGACGCCATCGTGTTCACTACTGTTTTGTGAGGTTGTGCCAACTGCTTGGCCAAGATATATAGTTTTTTATAAATATTAATGTTCGCACTTAAAAATTCCTAAACGAAGAGAAAATACTTAAATTTAAAACATAGTTGTAATTGATTTAGTTTGAGTGTACCGAACTAATCTTTACACTTAATATTTCATTTCTATGAAATTATGTGTATAAAAAAGTATTATTGAATATATTAATAAGTATTTGTTTCTAAGAATAAACTAAATCAATTTACATTTACACAAATGTTTGAAAATATTTTAAAATTTTTAAAATGTGTTCATCGGAGCTAAAAGTATTTTAATATTTTATATAAATATATACCTCAGTAAGATTCTGTTTCCAGATTTGTAAATTGTTGGTTTTACGTATTTTGTTGGTCATTTTGTCAACGTATTTTGTTGAGGTTTGTAGGGTGTGCGTTTTATAAAAAAAAATAGTACTTTTAACCCTCCAGTAAAAATGACATAACTTTTTTATTAATTATTCAATCATTTGAAATGTTAAACGAATCTTACTAAACGCATAACGTTACATTTATGATTGAAAAACTTTAAGAGAATGTGCTATCTTTTTGAGAGCGATAAGGATAGTTAAACATTCAGTAATGGAAATTTCAACTTAAGGAAGTCGGGAGAGAGGCCTTAAAGAATTAACATGCGATTGTATGATATTATTTAAAATATAGGTTAAATAATATTTTTATTGTTTCCATTCTTTGGAAAATATTGAATAAATGAAACACGATTTTATTTTATGATGTTTTTTATTAATTTGAGTCTTCTTATTTTTATTTATAATATATTATAAACCTTTTTTACGATTGACTAGAAATTAACTTTATATTATTATTTATAATTGATAATAAGGAGTTGTTATATTAATATCTTTCATCAGAACGAACACTGCGAATTTCACTTAATTTAAAATGAATATCTTGTGACGTATTATCCTCCAGTAATATAGTTTGTAATGAAATAAAAGCAGTTCTCTTCTTATTTTTTAATATTACCAGGGGGTTCCCCCCCACTCGCTGACGTTCGCTCTCTCCTAACAAATAAAAGAAATTAACAAATTATATGCACAAATATTCCGTATAAAATGTAAGTCGTAAATTTTTGATCATAAAAATTAACAACAAAATACAATGTCAAAATGTGTAACAATTTTTTTTATTCTAAAACTTCAGTGAATACAATATTTTGAATAAATTTATTATCAATTTTACACTGAAATCGTATACACTCTTTCGTTGTACACCGTGAGAGAGCTACAGACATGATTGATGCCAACCAATCAGAACAGAGATCACACGACATCCATCGACCAATCATTGATGAACGGGAATGAAAATGGTTAACGTGCTACATGTAGAGTGTAGCGAAAGGAATGGCGTTGCGAGGAGGTGGTCTATTCGAACAAAAAATTGTTTTATTGAAATTTTACAATGAAACTATTTAAATATATAGAAAATGATTTCAGATTTTTGTGAAGGATAATTGTACAGGATATTAAAAAGTGGGAGTTCTTTTTTAGTCAATTTAATGAATTTGAATATTCTATTTTCAGCATTTTATGCAGCTACTCAATCAATCAATTTACAGATTGTTTGTATTTGCACCGAGATTTCCAATTGAGAAACTGCTTGTTTCTTCTGCATATTAACATTATATATATATATATATATATATATATATATATATATACGTACTTAAAATACCAACATTTCAGCTTGTTAATCTTTTTAAAGACAAATGTAATTCATCTTTTATAACAAGTGCGAAGTTCCTTTCATTCCACATCGGTTCTTCCGGCGTCAATTCATTCGGTTCGACGATATAATTTTTGATGATTTGAACTATTCCGGCTTTAGTTTGCATCAAACCAAATCTCATTCCTAAAATATTATTTTAGTTTTACAGTTTTTTCATTTAATTGACTTAATACTGGCTTAAAGATTAAGACTAAAAACAATGATTATTTATAATCATTTAGCAACCTATTTATCTAACTATAATTAATGAATACAATTTTATGACGTTATTTAATCAGTATTTTTTTGAAGTGATGAAAATAAATATATACCAATGCAATTTCGTGGTCCTTCTCCGAATGGTAAGAATGAACATTTATGGTAAGATCCTATTTTGTCAGGCGAGAATCTATCAGGATCAAATTTATTAGGATTTTTAAAATATTTGGGATCTCGTTGGATCGCCATCATAGACATAAAAATTCTCGTCCCTTTTTCAATAACAATATCAGTATCTGGTATTTTGTAATCCTTCACACATAATCTCTCCAGAAACGGTAACGATGGATATTTTCTTAATGTTTCTTAAAGAAAATAAATAAACATTAATATAATATACTGGTATATTACTTACAAACTACAGATTTCTTTATAAAAATAACAATTTTTTTTTATATTAATTAATTTCAGTTACTTGTAACTGTATTGAAAATATCGAAGTATCTTTTAAACAATCTTAAGTTATCTCAAATATAAATTATTTATAGTTTTCTATCATTATAAAAAATCTGCAATAATGATTATTTCGTGTTTTTCATATATTTTCATTTTATATTTGAGGTGAATTATAACAATATAAATTTATACTTTACCATATCAGAACATTTATTTATAAGTTGAGATCTTGTAGAATTAGAAAGTAGAATTAAAAAAGAATATAAAAAAGATTATATAAATTCAGAATATCTTAATTTTAATCTTCAGAAATTAATTCTTTCACAAAAAAATACTTGTTTAGAATGTTCAATAAATCAGTGGTTACAATTTTTGTTGTTTGTAGGATGAAAAAAGTATTTGTGTAAGGGAATTTGTCCACCGTATCAGTACTGTATTATGACTTAATTTTTGTTTTATAATTTAAATTTTACAAAGATAGTAATGGTTCTGCAATTCTTAAATATATTAATTCTAAATATATGAATCGCGGGAAAAAAACACTTTAATTAATAGCGATAGGTTCGTACTTTCAAATCTAGCAAAATCTGTTTATAAAAGATTTGAGGATTTCGAAAAAAATGAATTGTCTATAAATTTTGTAATTATAATTCAATTAATAACGAAATAATTATGATGTGATATGAGACCGTTATAATTGAACGATGATTAATAAAAGTAACTAACAGGCAAGTTATGTTAGCAAGTTCAGTAAAGGAATTCTTTTATCTATTTACACAATGGCAATATCCGTAACGACCGACTTAAAGCGTTAGTTGAATCATAACTACGCATAACAATTCGAGAGCCTGCACAAAAGTTAAACGTTAATCATGTAACAGTTCTGGACCACTTAAAACAGCTAAGAAAATCAAAAAAGAGAAAAATGTCAGTGAATTTGAAGGACATAAACCGCAATTATTTTTCTATCGACCTAATAAAATCGCTTTTACTCGTATATTTGTATCATTTATTCAAAAAATGATTTTATTTTTGTTAAATATTTGTTATGAAGATAACAGTGATAAAAAAAAACTTAAAAAAGTAGTGACATAAAATATACGACTTACCATATAAAACCTGATGTAAATAATTCATTTCTTTAAGACTATCGTATGTAATTTCTCCCTTATATTTTTTTAAAACATCATTAATTTCTTCTCTTAATTTATTTTGAATTTCCTGATGTAACGCTAATTCATACAAAGCTAGAGACATAGTCGTTGAACCCGTATCAAAACCAGCAATTAAAAATAAGAACGCCTGTGCTACTATTCTGGTTTGATCCATTACTAAAAATATATTATTAGAAACTGTACCTTTA
>CM068318.1:38553455-38595955 GCA_034766995.1 Acanthacorydalis orientalis | reverse complement strand
TATATATATATTGTGTTGGCCAATAAGTAATGTCGATTTTTTTAAGAGATCGTTTCTGTTGTTTTTGAAGCAAAAAACATTTCATAGCCAATAAAACGCATATACAGTTTAAAAACAGAGACTTTAACGTGTAATTTTAAAAAAATCGTTTTATTTAGTTATTTTTTTAGTATTGCTTTTGATTTGAAGATGAACAACGAGAAGATGTATTTTTGTGCAATTGTGCTTTTTTATTTCCGCAAAAAATGCGGTATAAAAGATTTCTGATGTGTATGATGATGGTGCTGTGAATTAAAAATCTTGTAAAGATTGTTCAAAAAGTTTCGTGATGGAGATGTCAGTCTTACCGATGATAAACGCTCTGGAAGACCTATCGAGATTGATAACGACCAAATCTCTTGTCTAATTGAAAATAATCCACGTTGTACCACTCAAGAGATTGATGAAATGTTAAGAATATCGAAATCCAGCGTCGAGAACCATTTGCATCAATTTGGTTTCCAGATATGACGTTCGGGTTCCGCACAATTTGAGCGAAAGAAATTTAATCAATCGAATTTCGGCCTGCGATCCATTACTGAAACGCAATAACAACGAACCATTTTTGAAGCTGATTGTTACTGGGGATGAAAGATTGATTGTCTGCAGTAATATAACATGAAAAAGATATTTGAGTAAACCAGGATCAACCTCGTTAACTTCTCTCAAAGCCAGTTTACACCTCAAGGAAATCATGTTATGTGTATGGTGGGATTGGAAGGAGGTGCTGTTTATGAGTTCCTGTCGCTTAATCAAATCATTAATTCTGATGAATACTATTCACAATTGGATAGACTATTAAGGAAGAACATTAAGGAAAAACGACCAGAATTTGACAATAGGAAAAGAGAAGTTTTCCACCGAGATAACACGAGACCACACGTATCTTATTCATCCACCATATTCACTGGATTTAGCACTATCAGATTTCTGTTCTTTGCAAAATTCCTTTAATGGGAAAAAATTGATTCTTTGGAGGCCTGTGAAATAAATACTTCGAGTTTTTTTTTTACTCAAAAAGATAATAAATTCTGAGAGGTTGGTATTATGAAACTGCTTACAAGATGACAAAAAGTCACTGATCATAATGGTCAATACATCATCTAAAAAAGTTTTTTATACAAAAAAAAAATTGACAGAAATTTACCGAGAAATCCGACATTACTTATTGGCCAAACCAATATATTTAGTTATTCCAGAATTTTTTGAACTGGTCCAAAAAATATTTATCTCTAAGAATTTAAATTTTTTAATTGTATTAGGGGGCTCCGCTCCTTACTCGCTACACTCGCCAATTCCCGTGAGGCTCCGCCTTTGCTCGCTTTGCTTTCTCCTCCGGCTTACTTCGTTCGTATCACACAGATTCGCTCAGTATCGTTATATATATATATATATATATATATATATATATATATATATATATATATATATGCCTATATAATTATTCTCGCAGATATATTGCATCGTTTAATGCTAGTGAGTGTTTTTTCTCTCAGATATATTGCAACGTAGTTGTTTTATAAAGTCGCATATCAATATCATAATGCTTCATGTAACTTGGGGTGTCATCGTTAATAACAGTTTAATACAAAATCTCTATACATTTTTTTTAGTGAAAATTTACAGAACTTTTTTTTAAATAGATAGATATTATCCGAAGTACAATTACATCTACAGAAAATACATTAATTAGAATTATTATGGAACTTTTGAAACTTACTAAAAGTTTTGATCTTAAAAATTCCATGCAGAAAGTAATTTTTGTGCTAGCATTTCAAGTTTTAGTTTTAATTGTTGTTTTAGGTGAAAAATCTTATTCTTCTTTCTCACTTCATTTTATGAAAAAAAAATATAAGAAAAACTGTTATTACATCAAATATATGACTTTTTAATTATATCAAATTCGTGTTTACAAAATTGTATGACAAGATATAATTAAGTTATAAATGTCTTTGTATTGTAAAAAAATTGAATGATAGTACTGATATAATTTTTGAAAACGGTTAATGAGAAATAAACTATATATTATTATTTATATTTTTACGGCGTTTTTATAATAACTTTAAGAACTAATCGTCAAAAATGCATTATTTTTCTCTCATAAATAAATTATTTTCACCCCACAAAAAACACCAAAATTGGATTATGCAGTGAAAAAAGAATTCATTTGTGAAAGTGAATTTAACCACAGTGTCAGAACTGTTTTGTGATTATTTCTCTCATTTTATTGTTTATGTTTTTTATAACATTGAAAGCTAATTATATTTAAGATAAAAATACGTGAGTGAATTTAATTATTTCAAATCTTTTATTGCATACATTTGATGTTAAAATCACCACCAGTCAACCTATAGACTAGCTGTGTTATTATCGAGACTACTTCAATTTAGTTCCCTATTCGATTTAAGGTTAAATAAAATTTTTTCTTGCTTCAAATGCGACATTTATTTTATTCCAAATCGGTTCCTACTCCGATAGTTAATTTTATACCTTTTTTATTCTTTGCGCATCCAAAAACTCTTATAAATACTTTCAAACCCATGTACACACTTAAAACACACAGGCACATGCTTCAATTTCTTATTCGTTTTAAAGATAAATATAATTCTTCTTTGATAACAAGTGCGAAACTCCGTTTGTTCCATGACAGCTTCTTCGGCGTCAATTCATTTGGTTCAACAATGTAATTTCTGATGATTTGTACCATTCCAGCTTTAGTTTGCATCAAACCAAATCTCATACCTAAAATATTATTTTCCTTTCAAATATATTTATTTAGTTTATATTGGTAATTTCTATTGGATCGTTGAATCGTTTCTCGCACTCATGTTTTCTAAGAGAGATTTCGACTCGCATGATCTTCAAGTAGATATTTTGAATCGTAGTTCAAAATATCTAGATAAAGATCGATTTCAAGAGAACGTTAAATGAAACCGATCGTGTAAAACAAATATCCAATACTAGTATCAACGATTTAAATGAAATTAACCGTGGATAACAGGTATAAAAAAATAAAGATTATTTAACGCGGCTTTCAAAGCTGTGAATAAAAAGTGATTATTCAGATTTTAATTGTATATTAATCACTTGTTCTAATCACACTTAAAGAATAAAAAATTTTTTTCTGAGTTTATAAAAAAGATATATACCAATACACTTTCGTGGTCCTTCTCCGAATGGCAAGAATGAACATTTATGATAAGATCCAATTTTGTCAGGCGAGAATCTATCAGGATCAAATTTATTAGGGTTTTCAAAGTATTTCGGATCCCGCTGGATCGCCATCATAGACATAAAAACACGTGTCCCCTTTTCAATAACAATGTCTTGATCGGGTATTTTGTAATCCTGTACACATAATCTTTCCAGAAACGGTAACGTTGGATATTTTCTCAATGTCTCTGAGAAATAATAAAAAGTAAAAAAAAAAATGTAATAAATGTGAAATTCGTATTTCGTTGATTGCAAATTAAAAGCAAACAAGTCACAGTTTGCCGAACATGACTATTAGTCTATTTAAAAAGATTTTTTTTAAAATAAAGCCTTAATGCTCTTGTTACAAAACTATGTTTCTCGTACGTTATTTGATAAATATTAATTTATTATCTTTTTTTTAGGAAATTTTCACCTTTTAAAAATATAAATATTTTTGTATAAAGAATGCTGGCGATATTAAAGCTCAACTTAACTTTTAGTGTTGAAGTTAATAAATGAATAAATGATTGTAAATAAACAATATATTAGATTGGTAGGAAAATCATTACGGTTTTTGTTTCGATTTTTATTTTCTGAATTCTAACCTTCTTAATTTTCTTCAGTGAAAGTGTCATTTCATCGTGTTCATGTTTATATAATTTTAAAGTGTATTTTTCAGTCTGCATTTTAGTAACATCGATTATGATTTTATTAATTCTGCTTCAAATTGGGCTATTGAATTAAAGATGGAAAAGAAGGAAATAAGAGTAAATTTTTTGTACGAATTCAAAACATATGGTAAAGCAGCAGAAATTGCTTATAAACTAAACGATGCTTTTGGTGTGGGTACTGTTAAGGAACGTACGGTTCAATGGTAGTTCTTAAAATTTCATGTTGGGTACGAGAGCCTTGAAGATGAAGGAGATTACGGGCGGCCTTCTTCAGTTCATAACGACTAACTGAAGGCGTTAGTTGAATCAAAACTACGCACAACAATTCGAGAGCTTACAGAAAAGTTAGGCATTAGTCATCCAACAGTTACTTAAAACATCTAGGAAAATCAAAAAAAGGAAAATATATATGAATTTAAAGGCCATTCACTGCAATTATTTTTCTACCAACTTAATATATTTTTATTATATATATATATATATATATACATACAGTGCCATATTTCTTTTTGATTTTACAACCGGTATTAAAAATTTCTGAATAATATAAACACAATTGAAGCGTTATTATTGAATATAAACAACTGGACTGATATGAGACTTAGTTCTTGTGTCGGGAGTTCCCCGGTTTAATGACATTTTTCTTTGGCATATAAACTGTATAAACCTCTCATGATCAACACTAGTGAAAGATGAGTCAAGGACTCCATGCTCAACATTTAGTAAGAATTTCATTGTACCCCTGAGAAAAAATATAATTGATTATGAGTTTAAATATTTCAGAATCTATATTGCCATTGTGTAAATAGATAAAAGAATTCCTTTATTGAACTTGCTAACATAACTTGCCTGTTAGTTACTTTTATTAATCGTCGTTCAATTATAACTGTCTCGTATCACATCATAATTATTTCTTTATTGATTGAATTATAATTACAAAATTTATTGGTAATTCATTTTCTTTTGAAATCCCCAAATCTTTTATAAATAGATTTTGCTAGATTTGAAAGTATGAACCTATCGTTATTAATTAGTGTTTTTTTCCCACGATTCATATATTTAGAATTAATATATTTAAGAATTATAGAACCATTACAATCTTTGTAAAATTTAAATTATAAAACAAAAATTAAGTCATAATACTGTTCTGACACGGTGGTGAAATTGACTTACACAATTTTTTTTTGTAAAGGAACGTACTGTGCAGTGGTGGTTCCAAAAATTTCGTGCTGGAGATACGAACTTTAAAGGTGAAGAAGATCGTGGGCGTCCATCATCAGTTCATAACTACCAACTGAAGGCGTGAAGGTGAGTGTGAAAAAAATGTTTCTATTCTAATGGTACTTATTTCGATTAATAAAGTTGACTATTCGCTGAACAAAATGTACATGAATTTGAAGGCCATAAACAGCAATTATTTTTCTACCAACCTAATAGTTTTATATTTGCATTATTCATTGAGTATTATATTCTTTATTATGATAATAATTTTTATCAGGTGAAAAAGTGCATGCAATAAATAAATTCTGTAGAAAAAAAAATACAGAAAAAGAATGGCATTGAATGTGTGACCTACCGTATAAAACTTGTTGTAAATAAGGCATTTCATGAAAAATGTCGTACGTAACTTCTCCGTTATACTTTTTTAAAACATCATTAATCTCTTCTCGTAATTTATTTTGAATTTCTTGATTGTGTGCTAATTCATATAACGCTAGAGACATTGTTGTCGATCCTGTATCGTAACCAGCAATTAGAAATAAAAATGATTGACTTACTATTTTTGTTTCGTCCATTTCTAAAAAACAAAAATATTAGAAAAATATCTTTAATATTTGCCGGCAAAATAAGTACTTAATATTATTTTAATTAAACTATAAATTATTAAATTAGAAATCTATCTATATATATATATATATATATATATATATATATGTGTGTGTGTATATATATATATATATATATATATATATATTAGTGAAATATATGAAATTGCGGAATTTGTTGGTGAGAATTGAAACGCAATATTTTAAACAAAACATATTTAATCAAAATAAGCTCCATTGGCTTCAATAGTAATTTTCCAACGAGAAATTAGATTGTGTATCCCATTTTTATAAAAATCGACATTTTTAGAGCTTATAAAGTCTTCGAATCCTTGAATTCGAATCTTTGTTTGGTTTCGGAATTTTTTATTTCTTAAATAATATCCCAAGTGTCAAAAAAGATGATAGTCTGTCGGTGAAAGATTTGGCGAATAAGAGGGATGAGGCAAAAGTCATAATTTAATGAATTTAAATTGGAAATTGTGATTCGAGATGTGCGTGGTCGAGCTTTGTCTTGCAATATTATTGACCCATATCTGATGATTAACATTAACTGTTTTGTTTTTAATTTTTCATTCATATGGTCAATTTCGCGACAATATGAATCAGCCGTAATTGCTTCGCGTGGTTTTAAAAAATAATAATCGATTATTCCTTTATTTTTCGACCACACAGTAACCATAAGTTTTTTTTTGGTACAATGACGGCTTGGGTACGTGTCCTGGAGCTTCATTAGCATGTAACCATTATCGAGATATTTTTCTGTTATCAAACAAAATCCACTTTTTATCACAAGTAATGATTCGATTTAAAAATGGCATTTTATTATTTCGAATCATCAATGAAGAACACCCCTCTAAACGTCTCAGTTTCTGACCATCTGTCAATTCGTGCGGCACCCACTGATCCAACTTTTTCACCTTTCCTATTGCAGCGAGGTGACGAGAAACAGTTATAACACTAACACTTAAATCACATGCGAGAGCTTGAATTGTTATATGTGGATTAGCTTCTACCATGACAGTCAAATGTTCTTCGTTCACAATGATTTTGGGCATTCCTCGAGGCTCATTGTCGATATTCATATTACCGGAACGAAATTTTTTGAACCATAATTGAATTATTCTCTAGCTATCCGACCTTTCTCCGAAAGCTCCATTGATATTTCTATCTGGTACCCCTGCATTGTGTCGCAACTTGAACTCGTATAAAAAAGTAGACCCAAATCTTTTGTGCACACCATCCTGTTAAATTATATAAAAAAAACTAAAAATGACAACAATAACTCCGTGTTTAAAAACAATTGAAGGGTACAGTACATTAGTCGATTCCAAATAGCTGAACTTGTCAAATATTTCACAGAACCTTTCTCAATCGCGGTCGACCTCTGACTGACTGAAATTCGGCAACTTAATATGTTACAACCTAATATGTATATATATATATATAATATTTTCACGTTTAATTACTAGATAAGTCTCTACCAATTATTTTAAACTTAAGTAATATTCAGTTTCTCTCTTTTTCTTTTAATATCCTTCTTTGATCGTCGATCTGTTTGCGTATATTTCTAATGACTTCTTTTGTGTTTATATTGATAATTCTTCTTAATTTTCGTAACTATTCTATACCCCTATACAGTTTGTAATATATATTTTTCTTCCACAAATAATTTATTTTTTCACTCCACAAATTCAAAAATGTATATGCAATAAAGTGCGGCCAAAAATATTCAATAGATTATTATTTGATTTTTTTAATTGTTTCTTATGCGCATTTCGGTAGTAATACCCATAGGTAAAGTCTAATAAAGACGATAAATAAGATAAAGACATATTACTAAAGATAATGCCATCACCTTCAGAACGTAAAATACAGAAATATCTGTGTTTTTCTATATTGCTCTGTGTTTTCTGAAATAACTAATAATCACTTATTTTGAAACAGGTAGTAAACATTATTGAATACTTTTCTGTTTAAAGAAAAAATCTGCAATATAAATATTGATGCGTTCTTCGAAAATATCTGCATCTCTTTTTATTTTTTTTTTTTTTTGTAAATATCCGTAATTAATAATTCATTAATAAGTAATTTAATAAATGAAGAAAACAATGTTTTGTGCATGATCTAAATTTAAAAATCCACTACGTTGTCACTCATGTTTAACAATTGATTTTTTTAAAAATATGTTTCAATATTTTTCGATCAAATTTAAACATAAATGTATATTCTTTAAAATTGTATTATATATTCAATGATACGATGCAACAAGTATTTGATTGCAATAATTTGTTTAATGCAATCTTTTATTCTTATAAAGTAGTATGGGAATAAATCAATTTCCATAAATAGGTTGAAAATACTAAATAGGAATTTAAATGACTCACCAAATGTTTTGTTTGGATTTTCCTCGCACTGTTTTTTCAATTCTATCAAATTATCCAAATAATCATCTCTACATATATTGTTTTTCTCACGATAGGCAATATTATTCATAACTATGTCAGTTAAAGTTCCATATACAGCTTTAGGAAGAACTCTAATAGGGAATAAACTTAAAAACTGTGGCGCAACTGATATTAAAACAGTTTTAAGACCCGTCAAAAGATCCGGGCTCATTACCATTCCCAAAATACGACGGAGTATCCAGTTAGGATCTTTTAAACACTGACCATCGATGCCAAAGGCGCACGTCGCTATTGCATCAATTGTGTATCGCGACATTACATCTTTCGTAGGAAATGGTTTCATTGTATTCGAGTAATCTTGTAGTACGATGTCGAATTGTTTGCAACAAGAATTGACTAAATGGAACATACTCTTCATTTTACTAGATGTGAATGTCGGACTTAACTTTGTACGTAAATCGCGCCAATTATGACCTTTCATCCCGAATAAATTATTTGCCATTAAGGGCTCATTCTTAGGATTTGGTGAAAAGTCTCGATCGACAAAATGATCAAAATCCGTGATAAAAATATTTTTCATTAAATCTAAGTCACGGACTATTAAAGCTGGCCTATCATTTAAAAATATTCCTACTAAAGATGATTGACTATGCCTGGAATACAAATTATATTTTCTATAATTTCTGATATTCACTTTAAAATGGAATTATTTTTGATTTGATCAAAAAAGTTCATGTTCCTAGTATACTTACTCATGAAAATCCTTTATAACTTCCCATAAAGCCTTTTTTAATACGAATACTGAACCAATGTTACCAACACCTATTGTTGGTGGTACAAATTCGATACCTTTTCTTTTCCAATAATCGAAATTACGTGTCAAATATGAATACAAAGTAAATAGAAAAGTTATAAACAACGACATACATATTATTCCAAACATTGTACTCCTAAGACAGATACTGAAAAGCAAACAATTTAAAAATGCATATTTTATATACAAAAACTCAATTTAGGAAATTAAAATGATCTTTTTTCTTTCTATCTTATAAATATATATATATATATATATATATATATATATATATATATATATATATATGTACTCCTAAGACAGAAACGGAAAAGCAAAAAATTCAAAAAATGCATATTTTGTGTACAAAAACTCAGTTTAGGAAATTAAAATGATCTTTTTTCTTTCTATCTCATATATATATATATATATATATATATATATATATATATATATATATATAAATACAACAATTACTTTCACAAATTCGGATAAAAATCAAATACCTGTTTAATGAACTGTTAAAAAAACTCGTTTCTAAACAATCAATATTTACAGCATATAATGTCTATTTTTAGATATATAATATTGCAATTTATAAATTTTAATAGAATTAGAAAATCAAATAAACAAGTCCACCAACACAAATCGATTCCACAAAAGTATTCGGGCAAATCAATTTCTATCACTTAATAGGATAATATGCTTTTCACATTTACGTAGATAAACTTTTGTACGTATATTTATAACCTCTAACCTCTTTTCAATTGAAATTATATGTTTATTATTGTATTTACGTCGAGTTTGTTTTATTCGTTACACTGTTCGTTAAATAATACTTGCATATTCGAAATATTACATATTCTCTAAGTTTCAGTTTATCTCACAAGTGATTAATAAGATTAGGTCCAATAGTTTTTAAGCTTTATAGAGTTATATTTAAGATATGTTAAGAAATTAATTATGACCGAATGTATAGAATAGTTGAAATACAATAATGGTCGAGCAAAACAAAAGTGCATATTATGTTGTTGTATTCCTAAAAACAGACATTATAAAACAAGCATGTAAATACTAACTGTAGAAAAAAAATTATTTAATTATTAATTTGTAAAAGTTAATGAAGCGCGTGTTTTGCCTTTATCTGAATACTTTTCAGTAAAACTGTATTTATACCTTACATTGCCATTACCTTACCTAATATTTCAAATTAGCAACGTAAATACCTTTTTTTGAAAAGTTAGTTATTTTTCATCAAGGTCATAGATATTCATTTACTGTTTTTTTGTTCTAAATGCAGAACCGTAATAACAATTATCATTATTACCTGCAATATCAATTTAATGAACGTTTGAAAAATGTTCAGATATTGAAATAATATAAAAATCGTGCATATGTTAAATAAATATCGTGTAATAAAGCATAAGATATTTTTAGACTACACTGTAAAAAAAAGTGGAGCCAACAATGCGAGGTAGTTAGTCAATATGTTTTAATATTAAAGAATTTGTATTTAAGACGAATATGCTTCCATTGTGACAACCAAGCGGAAAAAAAAATTATTCCGTTGAGCCAACTACGTTGCGTAGCTGTATTTAATAATATGCGTGTACAAATTGTAGCTCAGGATCGGACTAAAAAAATTTTTGTTAGACAAAATCAATCGTACAATTGAATTAAAAAAATCTAATTAATTGACATAATTACAGTATTAAAATGAGTGAAGAAAGCATTGAAATTAAAGCAATTAAATCAAATCATTTGAGACAATTAAATATTTTTTTAACTACTAGGGGACTCCCACTTCTAGACGCAACGCTCCCCTTCTCTCCCCACTCATATCGCATATATTATAATATATCGTAATATATTACGATATTGAGCTAATATACGAAAGAATGGTCAATCTTTTGAGCCAATGAATCGATCGGAACAGATAGTAATCGATTGGGGCCAGATCCGGAGAATACGCTGGCTGCGGGAGAACCTCCTATTCGAACTCTATCAGTGTTTGTGAAATACATTATTAAATACAACTATGCAACATAGTTGGCTCAACGGAATAATTTTTTTTCCGATTGGTTGTCACAATGGAAGCATATTCGTCTTAAATACAAATTCTTTAATATTAAAACATATTGACTAACTACCTCGCATTGTTGGCTCCACTTTTTTTTACAGTGTTGTCTAAAAATATCTTATGCTTTATTACTCGATATATATTTAGCCTATGCACGATTTTTATATTATTTCAATATCTGAACATTTTTCAAACGATCATTAAATTGATATTGAAGGTAATAATGATAATTGTTATTATGGTTCTGCATTTAGAACAATAAAATAGTAAATGAATATCTATGACCTTGATAAAAAATAATAACTCACTTTTCAAAAAAGGTATTTACGTTGCTAATTTGAAATATTAGGTAAGGTAATTGCAATGTAAGGTAATTAAGGTAATTTAAATTAGGTAATTGCAGAGTTAATTTTACATTTAAAATTATATCACAATACAGTTTTGACACTACTGCTAAATTCAAATTCACAAATGAATTCTATTTTATTCTACAAACCACAAAAAAAATCTGCTCAGGAATGTTCAATAAATCATTGTTAATCATTTTTGGTTATTACTTTTGCAAATTTAGATGGCGATGCCATCGAACACCATCATCTTCAGAATGCATGGCACTGAAAAATTTCTTTTTTATGGTCAAATATATGAGATTTATACGTACGTGCTTTAATAGTTAACAACCTTAAAAATCAATAAATAATACATGAAAGAAAATTAGACAAAGATAATGATTTTTTGAGAAATCGACGTTAATCTACACCATTCAGTTGAAACTTGCCTTTAAGAGCAGGAATTTTTTAGCATATACTAGAAATTGATTTAACCTTCTATCAGTCTCCAATCAATGATCATGTTTGCAAAGAAAATAATTAAACGTACGTAATTGAAAATTTAGTAAAATTAAAAAAAGTTCTATTATAAAAAAAAGCTTGTCATTGTAACGATGTTTCAAAAATACATAACTATATAAACTGTTTTGTTGGTCTTGAATTTTTAAAGCTGAATAAATATTTTGTGGGATTCTTTTATTTATATATATATATATATATATATATATATATATATATATATATATATATATTACTAAATTTAAATTAAAATATAATTGATATAGTTAACATATTTTCTATCTACTGATATAAATAATTACTAATAATTTAAAGTGATAAAATATAATTTCATATACGACCTCTGTTTTATTATATATTTTTAGTTGCGACTAATTTTTTAAAAAAACTAACTTATTTTTCCTCATAAATAAGCACAATAGTATATGACAACTTAAAATTTAATGAATTTAATGTTTGAAAAAACAAAAATTATTTCTAAAGGAGATATATATATATATATATATATATATATATATATATATATATCAGAAATATCTAACTTATGTAGCTTATCATTAATTTACTAAAACATTTTATATTTGATTTTCTAAATTACTTCAAAATAATTACAATAAAAAGGATTGTTAATCAATATATTTTATTAAAAACGTAAACAGACTTAGATTAACTGTACCATTTAAATATATCAAATCGACTGTGTGTATGTTTGGAGAATCTGTGGTTCTTCCTCGGGAACGAGTACAGAGCATTAGAGCTCCTGACTTGCGTTGCTCACCGGTGACTTTCTCTTAGTGGAATAAGCCAAGCGAAAAAGTATCAAGTTTACTAATGTAGGAATAATCATTCGTACGCATATTTTGTTTTTTTTTTTAGAATGGCTTATTATTAGAACATTGTAGAGATGTATATTCATTTTTTTCTCGATTTTACAAAACATATCAAAGATGGAAAACCTTCCATACTTCAGGCAAATAGTAAAATAATACAATATGAAATTTACAATCCTACGTATATATTTTAATGTGGAAATAACCGTTATTACACCCCTATTGAATATTTGAAAATTGCTTATTGCTAGAACATTTCAAAAATGTAATTTTGTATATTCAATTTTTGACGATTGCACGAACATTATCAGAGATAGGAAAATCCTACATATGCCAGGCGAAAGAGCATGGGATTTACTATCCCGTACATTCATTTAATATTAATATATTTTAAATATTAATATTCACTTTAACATAGAATGAATCATTAGTACGTCCCTATTGACTTTTTGAAAATGACTTATTGTTGGAACATTGCAGAGATGTGCGTATCTGTCATAAGTCAAGTAGTAGAGTATGAAATTTACTATCAGACATATGTATATATATATATATATATATATATATATATATATATATATATATATATATATATATATATATATATATACATACATACATACATATTAATTCGGCAGCAATCATTGGTCTACTCGTACTGAATGTTTGAAAATGATTTATTATCAGAACATAGCAATGTTTTGAGTTTCTTCATATGTTAGATTTTTCTCAATTACATGAAAACCATTAGAAATGGGAAAATCCACCAAACTCTAAGCGAAACTCAATAAAATGTACTATCGAACACATTCACAGGTAACCCTCGTATACATTTAGGCATTCTTACAACACGGTTTCGCTCTAACACGGTTCGAGAATTAGAGGAAATCTCCGTACAACACGGTATTTTTATAACACGGTTTCGCTCCAGCACTGTTTAAGAATTGGGGAAATTTAGTGGAAATGGCATCTGAAATAAACCATATTAATTCAGAGGACGATAGTACAGATGGAAACGCTAAAGTTGAAAAGTTTGCCCCAAAAGGTATACTGGAAAGCATAAACTTAGCCGAACAATTGGAGTTCTATTTTTAAATTCAGATCCTTCCACTTAAAGAAGCGCAAAATTTAAGAGAACTTCGCAAATGCTTAGCTCCATCCAACGAAATTTATAAAGACCTCTTAGGTAAAAGCGAACAACAGAAAATAAAAGATTGTTTACAAAAAGTAGAGCATGAAAATCAAGATCCTGCAGCTAAAGCTCAGAAGAGAATATTTTACCAGAAAGAAAACGCCCTCGTTTAATGGTGTTTACCACTGATGAAGAAGAAAGCATTACGTAATATTGATATGTAACACTTTTAATCAATTATTGATTGTTTTAATAAACATATTTATCGTAGTCAAAAAAAGGAAATAGTACAGTTTTGTTAAGTTTTGGGACCTAACCCTATTTTTGTACTAGTTATTTGTTTCGTGTAATACAAAATTCGCAGAATACAGCATTTTTTAGGAATCTAACGATCGTGTTATACGAGAGTTATCTGTAATTAATTTGTGATTTTTTAAATTATTCATAAAATATACTTTGATAAAATGGTATGGTTGAAAAATGAAAACTATGAATAGTTTACACATTAAGTAATTATAATTTAATTATTGGTATTTTATTAATTTATGAAAGTCGTCATCAGTAGATATATATATATATATATATATATATATATATATATATATATATATATATATATAATATGCTAGTAAATATATCTATGGTAGCAATCTACGTCAGAATGTATCTATGGTCTATTTTAGGGTCAGATGATGGTGTTTAAGGGCAAAGAGAATGTTTTAGACATAGATAAAGTTTTAGATATCTGTTCAAGATCGTAATGAATAATTACCGGTACTTGTCATTAATACTAAAATGATTAACAAGTTTATATTGATTTATAGTAAATAACATGATGCATTAAGTAATACTGTGTTAATGTGTATTAAGCGGTCTTCCTATGTTAAATATTGGCAATATTGTTTTATTTTTAAAAAAATAAATAATTTTGAACATATTTTATAAAATTACTTTTTGAACTGTAAGTAAAGTATTGACAATGGTTAAAAAAGAACAAGGAATTCAAGGAAAAGATTCTTTTCATCGAATTAATTATCTTTATCAAGTATGTGTAAATATTTAACCTTACTTGTTTAAATTGAGATATATTCAACCGAAAATATTTATCCTCTTTTAAATTATGTAATTTATTATAGGCTAGTAAGATAGTTATAAAAAATGTAAGTGGAAAAAGTGATCTTGATGTTCTATCTACTTATTATTCAAATTTATTAATTAATATTGGTAAAAAATCTGTATTACGAATGTAAGTATTGATAAATGAAGGCAATGAGAAATTGTTATTTAATTATTCTATTTGATTTGTGCAGTGATCAAGATATCAAACGGAATATATGTAAAGGTTGTAGGTCAGTGTTAATACCAAGTCATAATACATTGGTGCGTTACAATACCAAAGGAAAACACTGTGTTTATTACAAATGTTTAAAATGTGGAACAGTCAAACGATTTAACACTCTAAATAGGAATTACAAAACTTGGAGTGAAACTCCTGAATCATGTGTTTCAGTTATTGATTTTACTAAAAAGAATAAAGAGTATCAATCCAGATGTGTTGCTAAAACTAAAATTGAAACAGTTTAATTTAAAAACACAATTAAGACTGGTTAACTAGAAAATCCAAAATATAATTAACATAATTAAAAAATATACATTTTTTTTGTAAATAATAAAGGTGTTTTATTGATTGTTATACAAATTACATATTACATTTATAAAATAAAATTATTAAAGATTCTTATAGTTAATATCATAATAATAATAAAATTATTTTCAAGATATCACTAAATAAATACTTGTTCACTCGCTAAACTGTCTGTAAAAGGCTGAACAATTTCACGTGTTGCAAAGTAAAATATTAATCCAAAAGTTATAGATATTGGTAATGCTGGCAGTGCTTTTTTGAATATAGCAAGTAACAATAATGTTAAACATAAACCCTAGAAAAAAAATATTCATTATAAGAAAATTCAATAAGTATATGAAAAAATATTTTAATTACTTACAATTAAAATTGCAACGAAGCATGCTAAAGTTGTATTCCAATCACCGTACGATGATGCTTTACCAACTAAAACACTATAAAATATGAAATCGCCAAGGCCTAACTTCACACCTCGTTCTTCCTCATCTTGTTCTGATGCATGTGGTTGTTGTGGTCTATTGTTTGCTGTCTGTGTACGATAATGTGGGGCAGGATCTCCTCCACTAACTTCTCGAACTTCAAGTTGCCTTGCAGAAGCTCGTTCTGCATTTGTTGCTAACCATTCTCTACTAAAACCACTTTCTGGGTCACCTAAAAAATATATATAACTTCTTTAAAAAAAAATATCTATTTTACATTTTCCATAATAACTAAAAATTGTCAAATTTTTATTTTTTTTAGGTGGTTTTGTTGAATTTTTTTGTTTTACCTTCTGTACTATCGGATTGTCTATTTTTAGAAGATGCATTACTAGCTCTACTCCCATCTTCATCACTAGTTGTACCTATTGCACTATACATAAAAGTAGCTGAAAATAATAAGGAACACTTGGTGAACTATAAAAATAATGCTTTTATATGAAATACAAGAACAAAACTTACATGAATAAATAAGGGCTGGAAAAATTTGTTCATTTCTTTCTTGGGCTGTTTCAACCAATATTCTCAATGGCCCCTTTGGTGTTAAGACTGCTACCAAATCTTAAAATTTTATACATGACTAAACATGTGTGTATATAAAAATGCCTATCTAACCAATTTTAGTATAATCAACAAACTTAATTGGATATTTGTTTATCTATCTCAAAACAGTGTGACCATAATCAAAAAAACTTGTGAATAATTCATTTTCTTTATAATTACATGTTTTTTAAACACTATTAATAATACATACCCCAAATTGAAATTACTGCAAGAACAAACCAAGTTGTCCATTCCGGTAAATATTTTATAAAAATAAGAGCCATAACTGCAGCAACAAAAATTAGATATGCTTGTTGTAGACGTAATGGTCCTCTCCAATGTATACATAACATCCCAACAACTCCAAAATTCCACATTATTATAGTTAATGTAAAGTAATCCATTGGTATGTTGTACGCACGAAGCATTTCTCTATTAAAAAAACATATATACATTAATAAAGTACATATAAAATCTGTTGACCAGAGAATGATTCTTCTTGGAAAAACAATCTAAAAAAATTAGTTTGTGTTTATAAAATTATATTGCACAATATAAAAATTGTTTTAGCAATGCAAAAATTACAAACCTAGATTTTTATCGTTTATATAAATAGTTATATATTTTTATGTATATAGACTTTTTATTTATACTTACTCAAGATATAAATATGAAAAGAAAAAAAGTATCATCAATGATGAAGCAAATAACCATCCATGAATTACCTGGAAAAAAAGAGTATAAAATGTAATAAAATAATCTATATTCTATTTTGCTTGTAACTATTTTATCCTTTTACCTTATAGTATTTTTTTTTATAAAGACAAATTAACAAGGCAGTCATTACTATAATCACACTCATTAAAATTAGAGAATTTGCTGCAGCATTCCATATTTTAGTAGTTGTATCAGGACTCTCTTCATGAAAAGGAGTATAAACACTGCAATAATAAATACGCATACATATATATATATACACATATATAAATATATAATGTTATTTAAATCATTCAGTAACAATTTATTTAGTTATAAAAAACTATCAAGGATAAATAAATCCAATGTATATACTGAAATTATAAATATGATAGATTTTACAATTAATATATTTTTTATCATAAAAATATATGATTTTAACTAATCATAATTAATGATCATTAAATACTTTATAGACAAAACTGTTAATAAAGAAGTACATATAATACAAGGATATACTGAACATAAACTACATTGATCAACAATTCAATGTTGTCTTTTATTTTTTAAATATAATTTATTTTCTATTGATATGTCAACAACAAACAAATACTTATAGATTACTTACAGATATACATCTTTTGTAGAATAGAAATTAACGGAGTTTATAGTTGCAACTACAAGCAACATACATAAAGACACAGGTACGAACAGTTTGATTACATGTTTTGCTCCGTATATCAACTCTTCTTCTTCTTCTGTACCTGTCCATGTAGGTAAATGTGACCCTCCAGCACTCCCATTTTGAAGTTCAGAAGTTACATTTTCAGTTGGTTGTCTTATATTTACTTCAGGTATTGTTGTATCAGCCTAAAAATACATTTATGAATTATTAACTAAAACTGACATATAAATAATAGCTGAATACAAAGATTATTTTTCTAAATCCATAAGTGGAAAATAAATTAACTCACTCCTCCGTAATTCGGAGAAACGCCTCTTGGTCGACGTCGTCGCCCTTGTTTATCTGTTAAATCGGTACTACGGACATCCGTACCCAAATCCCCAGCTACATGTGCATCCATCAAACTTGTATATTCGTTTGCTGACTCAAAATCGCTATCGCTGTCAGACATGCATTCAATTTTTCTGACTGTTTATCTATGATTCTAATAATGATGACAGATCGTATGAGCCTTGACAATACACACCAAGTCACCATTGGTTTAACTGTATGATATAAAAATTACTAGATGCATAGGAACTCTTAAAGTAAAAAAAATGGTTCACATTAATTAATGTATTTAAACTTATTCACTGTTAATCTTATTTATCGTTTTACAGGCGAAAGTATGTAAATTTTCGAATTCAAAATAATAAGTTATTGGCACACTTAACAAAAATGACTTCTTATCAAAGAAATTAAATAGTGTTAAAATATACAAAATAAATTAATATCAAAATTGCTAACATTATTTAATAATCATTATATATTTATCAATTTTATTTAAAAAGACTGCTCTTGCATATATTATAAAAAAGTAAACCACAATGAATGAATTGGCCCGAAAAATGAATTTTAATGAAATTATAATCCATTTTGTTAGCTATTTTTTTAGATTTATTATATTGCATAATTGAATAGAAATTTCTCAAAAAACATTTTATTTAGAGAAAAAAATTTATACAAAAATTTAAATTGTTCTTTTTGAAACAGTTTACCCATATAATTAGCTGTAGAGATGTTTCAAGTCTTAAATAAATTTCATAGTAAATTCAGTTATATAAATTGTACAGTCGTAGATCATATTTAGATTTAAAATATAATTTATTGTTTTAAAATTTAGTGACTAAATTTCACAGGGATTTAGAAGATATATCACAAATATACATATATTTAAACTTGTCCATAATTTTTAATGTATTAACATTTTCAAAGTGTCTTAATATTTTAATTGTTTTTATTAGCCAAGTTAAAAAAGATCACCGTTAAATATCTGTTCAGTTTAAATTTATCATTATATATATTTTTTTTAAAAAATAGAATCTATTTAAATACTTATTGCACTTAAAATAGAAATAATTAAGCATTACTATTTTCTGTTGATAATATATTCACACTTTTGAGTTCATCTTTAACTTATTTCAAACAAACCAAAATGTATCATTAAAAGTCGAAATATTTGAAAATGTCATTATTGTCGTTTTGTTAATTATTCTGATTAAATATTATAATTATATACTAGGGTTTTTAAATGGTCTGATGAAATGGTAGTTTTTTATTAATTATTACTTCTATAATTTAAATAACAGATCTAATATCAATACATTCAAATATTGTATCAGCTTATTATCATTGTTAGAAAATAATATTTTCAGTGACGATATTAAAAGAACATAAATTTTTAACACAAAATATAGTTATATATTTTGTATTTATCATGATTCAAATCTGATAAAACAATAGAAAGAAGAAAACCTATGAAAAAAATAGGAATGTGTTGCAAATGTATATCTTATTATATAATTATTCATGAAAGTGTAATGTTTATTATTTAAATCGTGCATTGAAAGGTACTGTTTAATTTACTAAATAAATTTATTATTCCATTTTTATGTACGCAGGATGGGTACCCATATTAAATTTATTTATATTATGATTGTAATAAACTATTTTATCTGCATAAATGTGTATTAAAAGATAAATTGAAAAATTATTTTAATTATTACTGCTATCAATAATTTAGTTTATATGTTAAAATATTTTGTCCCTATAACAACTATAACATTTATAGACCATTGTTGAAATTCTCACTAGTCTGTTGATTATAATTCAACAAATTATACAAAATATTATATTTATTATCAAATAAAGAATAATTTATAAAGTAAAACATATTTTTCATTAATATAGAAGTTAATTATTAATTTTGCATTATACAAAGAGAAATTACTGATGACATGAATTTTTCGTACATAATTTGTAAATATCCTTAGAGTGTATATTATATGACTTAAGATTTTTTCTATTATTTGTATTTAGTTCCATCTCGGTTGGCAATATGTTATTCAAATAAGCAGACTGTTCATTTACGTTTAAATGTCATAATATTGTTCAAAAACGTGTAATTAAAAGTTCAATTAAAGTAAAAGTAATTAAATGTAGATATGTCCAGATTGGATGAAATTTGTCGTATTTGTTTATCAACACGTGATGTTAAACTTTCAATATTTTCATACAGTAATGTAAGCAATATGACATTTGCGGATTCTATAATGCTTTTTGCACCTGTTCAGGTATGTGTATAAACATATATTAAAATAAATAATATATGTTTTATTTCTCAAATATTTCGTCCGTTTTTTAAATACTTTTCATGCATATTAAAATATTTGTACAGTATCATTTTGTTAATTTATAAGATATCGCCCAACGACAACTTCCCCAGTGCAATCTGTAATTCATGTATGGAATGTTTGAATTCATATAATTACTTACGAGATCAATGTATTAAATCAGATGTTATTTTAAAAAAATATCATAAAACTTTACCACATAAGCAATGGGAGAACAACAGTGTACAAGAACTACTTCTTTTTATGAAATTAGGATGTACGGATGTAAACAATGATACGAATGAAATAGATGATGATTTTCATTTTGAAAAATGTTGTTTGTCACCTGAAGTAAATATCAAAGAAGAAGATATTGAAGAAAACTTTACTGAACAAGAAATAAAAGTTGAAATTAAACACCCAATTCATAAGAATCCCACATTAAAACAATCAGAAGATTGGTTACAAAAAAATGACATTAATGCTGTGAGTAATATAGTTCAATGTACAAAAATTGAGAAAAATACAACCGATACTGAAAGTAATAAAATTAAAATATGTACAGTAGAAAATAAAACTAATAATATTCAAAACAAAGAGGAAGTATTATTAAAAGAGTTTATTTATAAATGTAAACTTTGTGATAAAACATTCACAAGGAAAAGTAATTTTAAACGTCATGAAAGAATGCATTTAGGGTATAAACCTTACAAGTGTGAAACTTGCGGTTAGTGAAAATAATCACAAAATAAAATATGTTTTAATATGATACATTATTATGTTCATAATTCTATTTTAGATAAGTCATTTATACAAAAAAGTGCTTTGTCTCTTCATAGTCGAATTCATTCTGGTTTTAAACCTTTTATATGTGAATCGTGTGGAAAGGCGTTTAAACGTAAAAGCCACCTCGATGTTCATTCAGCTATTCATTCGGGAATAAGACCATTTGTATGTAATTCATGTCCAAAATCATTTTCTGTTAAGAGTGATATGCTTGCTCATGCAAGAGTTCATACTGGGCACAGAGCCTATACTTGTGATATTTGTGGAAAAGCATATACAAAAGGTAGTGTTCTGAATAAACATAAACTCATCCATACAGGAAATAAACCTTATGAATGTAAGGCTTGTGGAAAAGCATTTGTGTATGCTTCTGTGTTGGCAGTTCACAAACGTATACATTCTGGTGAGAAACCATATCGCTGTGATATTTGTGGTAAAGAATATGCTCAGAAAAATAACCTATTAATGCATGCAACAATTCATAATGGACATAAGCTTTATAAATGTCGAACATGCCACAAAACTTATTTGAAAGAAAGCACATTGTTACGTCATGAGGCAGTACATAAATCTTTATTGTAGTTATAGGTAAAAATATACAAAATAAATTGATCTTTTAAAGGTGTTATTAAATTTAATACTATAACTGTAATAAGAATGTTTAATAATTTTGACATACACTTCTAATTATTTTATTACTGTATTTATGCTTCTTTTGATATCGTCATAAATTTTATAAATATAAAATAATTATTTTATTATATTTTAGTCTATTGTTGCAATTGCTCATATATAATTAATATTATATATTATAATTATGAGTATATAAATATATATGTATCTCACACACTTTTGTAATTTATTTTTATGTGTAAATACATATTATGTGTGTGTTCCATAAAAGTGTGACCAATAGCTATTATGTTAGTTTTATTTTCAATTTAATGTTTTATATTTTGAATAATTATATACTTGTTAACAGCAAAAAGAATGAAAGGCCTACTAATCAGAAAAAGCAGTGATTTAATAACAAAAAACCTAATAAGTAAAGCCACATCTGTGATTAAGCAAAATTAGGCAGTTCCTAGGAACACCAAAAAACAAAACAAAATGGGAAACTGAAAGTTCTGTAAGTAATTTTTTTTCTTTTGGGGAGAGCATGAAAATATACTGATAAATGTACCAATAATAATCAGAAAGTGCCAATACAAATCCAGGAGTATTTATGAGCTAACTAATAGATGCATAATATGTTAATTGACTAAATATTATAATATTGGCAATAAACATTTTAAGAGGGGTGCGTGCATTTCTTGAATATAAATTTGGAATTTTACAGAAATTGTATAGTATTTGTTTTATTTTTTTAAAAAAAATGTCACTTTAGAAACAGTTTTACTTTATTATATGGCAGTATATTTTTTGATAAAATAAAGGTGATACAAATATAAGCTATCTTTGTAATTATTAAATGAAATAGTACCATTTAAAATGTAGAATCTCAGATATCACGTGATAAAATTAAAAAATTATTTAATTTCGCCTATAAAGATATAAGACATAGAACAAAAAGAGACATTGTCTAAAATTCGTCAGCTAGCCACAGTATTTTGACAAATAATATTAGAAAATCATATAATTTCATATTAAACACATGGGACTTCAAACACAAAATTAGACATTGTTTAAAAATTGTTGCCGAGCTCGAGTGATTTTTCTGTCATCCAAAAATCATCTCACAGCCCGAGTGATTTTTAGACATTGTCTAAAAATCGTCGTTCAGCATCAGTGATTTTGAGACATTGTCTAAGAATTGTCGCCCAACCCGAGTGATTTTTGTGTGCGTGTGTCATATTTTTAGACATCATCTTAAAATTGTCTCATCAACTAAGTAATTTTTAGACATTGTCTAAAAAATCCGGCATATTTTTAGACGTCATCCAAAACTTGCCTCATCAACTTAATTGATTCTTCTACATACACTAAAAATCGGCCCCCAATGAAGAGCGAAAAAGTCCAAAAAAACCGCTAAATAAAGTTTTTCTTACTGATAATATCCAAGTTGTTTAATATCTGGCAATTAATGAATACTGGTCAATGCGTACGTAAATGTTCTATATTAGTTCTTAGACAAAATTAACATCGGTCCACAATGAATGCTAAAAAAAGTTCATAAAACCGCTAAATAACCACGTTTTTCTTTCTTAAAATATCCAAATTATTCAAAATATGGAAATTAATTCATACTGGTCGATGTGTATTTTAATGTTCTATATCATATCTTAGATAAAATTAACATCGGTCCACAATGATTGCTAAAAAAGTCCAAAAACCCTCTAAATAACCACGTTTTTCTTACTTGAAATATCCATATTGTTAAAAACTCAACTAAAAAATTAACTAATTCATATTGGTCAATGCGAATTTTAATGTTCTATATGTTGTTTTAGACAAAATAAACATCGGTCCATAATAGATACCAAAAAAGTGCAAAAATTCGCAAAACAAAACGTTTTTCTTGGTTAAAAATCTAAATTGTTAACAACCCGACAACTGATTCATATAGGTCGATGAGAATTTTGAAGTTCTATATCATAACTTCTGCAAAATTAACATCCGTTCATAATAGATACCGAAAAAGTCCAAAATTCGCCAAAAAAAGTTTTTCTTGCCTAAAATATCCAAATTGATAAAAATCTGGCAACTAATTCGTACTTGTTAATGCAAGTGTGTGTGCGTGAGCATGCAATTCGATTATTTTCCAAAAAGACTTAATTTTATCCAAAAAAAACATTTTTCAACCAGTTTTTCGGCTATAAGTAGTCGAAATTAAGTGCGAAACGGCCAATGTTGTACATCATTAGATCCGCCTTAAAATTATCTATCATGTGGTGTGCGTTTCGATCCGATTATTTTCCAAAATGGCCTTATTTTGACCAAACAACCTATTTTTCAACCAGTTTTTCGGCTATAAGTAGTCGAAATTAAGTGCGAAACGGCCAATGTTGTACATCATTAGATCCGCCTTAAAATTATCTATCACGTGGTTTGCGATTCAATCCGATTATTTTCCAAAATGGCCTTATTTCGGCCAAAAAACCCATTTTTCAATCAGTTTTTCGGCTATAAGTAGTTGAAATTAAGTGCGAAATGGGCAATGTCGAACATCATTAGATGCGTCTCTAAATTATCTATCACGTGGTTTGCGATTCGATCCGATTATTTTCCAAAATGGCCTTATTTCGGCCAAAAAACCCATTTTTCAACCAGTTTTTCGGCTATAAGTAGTCGAAGTTAAGTGCGAAATGGGTCATGTCGCACATCATTAGATGCGTCTTTAAATTATCTATCAGGTGGTTTGCGATTCGATCCGATTATTCTCCAAAATGGCCTTATTTCGGCCAAAAAACCCATTTTTCAATCAGTTTTTCGGCTATAAGTAGTTGAAATTAAGTGCGAAATGGGCAATGTCGCACATCATTAGATGCGTCTTTAAATTATCTATCAGGTGGTTTGCGATTCGATCCGATTATTCTCCAAAATGGCCTTATTTCGGCCAAAAACCCATTTTTCAATCAGTTTTTCGGCTATAAGTAGTTGAAATTAAGTGCGAAATGGGCAATGTCGAACATCATTAGATGCGTCTTTAAATTATCTATCACGTGGTGTGCAATTTGATCCGATTATTCTCCAAAACGGCCTTATTTTGACCAAAAAACCCATTTTTCAATCAGTTTTTCGGCTATAAGTAGTTGAAATTAAGTGCGAAATGGGCAATGTCGAACATCATTAGATGCGTCTTGAAATTATCTATCACCTGGTGTGCGATTCGATCCGATTATTCTCCAAAACGGCCTTATTTTGACCAAAAAACCCATTTTTCAACCAGTTTTTCGGCTATAAGTAGTCGAAGTTAATTGCGAAATGGGTCATGTCGCACATCATTAGATGCGCCTTGAAATTATCTATCACGTGCTGTGCGATTCAATCCGATTATTTTCCAAAATGGCCTTATTTCGGCCAAAAAACCCATTTTTCAATCAGTTTTTCGGCTATAAGTAGTTGAAATTAAGTGCGAAATGGGCAATGTCGAACATCATTAGATGCGTCTCTAAATTATCTATCACGTGGTGTGCGATTCGATCCGATTATTTTCCAAAATGGCCTTATTTTGACCAAAAAACCCATTTTTCAACCAGTTTTTCGGCTATAAGTAGTCGAAATTAAGTGCGAAACGGCGAATGTTGTGCATCATTAGATCCGCCTTAAAATTATCTATCACGTGGTGTGCGATTCGATCCGATTATTCTCCAAAATGGCGTTATTTCGACCAAAAAACCCATTTTTCAACCAGTTTTTCGGCTATAAGTAGTCGAAGTTAAGTGCGAAATGGGTCATGTCGCACATCATTAGATGCGTCTTTAAATTATCTATCACGTGGTGTGCAATTTGATCCGATTATTTTCCAAAATGGCCTTATTTTGGCCAAAAAACCCATTTTTCAACCAGTTTTTCGGCTATAAGTAGTCGAAATTAAGTGCGAAACGGCGAATGTTGTGCATCATTAGATCCGCCTTAAAATTATCTATCACGTGGTGTGCGATTCGATCCGATTATTTTCCAAAATGGCCTTATTTCGGCCAAAAAACCCATTTTTCAATCAGTTTTTCGGTCATAAGTAGTCGAAATTAAGTGCGAAATGGGCAATGTCGCACATCATTAGATGCGTCTTTAAATTATCTATCAGGTGGTTTGCGATTCGATCCGATTATTCTCCAAAATGGCCTTATTTCGGCCAAAAAACCCATTTTTCAATCAGTTTTTCGGCTATAAGTAGTTGAAATTAAGTGCGAAATGGGCAATGTCGCACATCATTAGATGCGTCTTTAAATTATCTATCAGGTGGTTTGCGATTCGATCCGATTATTCTCCAAAATGGCCTTATTTCGGCCAAAAACCCATTTTTCAATCAGTTTTTCGGCTATAAGTAGTTGAAATTAAGTGCGAAATGGGCAATGTCGAACATCATTAGATGCGTCTTGAAATTATCTATCACCTGGTGTGCGATTCGATCCGATTATTCTCCAAAATGGCCTTATTTTGACCAAAAAACCCATTTTCAACCAGTTTTTCGGCTATAAGTAGTCGAAGTTAAGTGCGAAATGGATCATGTCGCACATCATTAGATGCGCCTTGAAATTATCTATCACGTGGTGTGCGATTCGATCCGATTATTTTCCAAAATGGCCTTATTTCGGCCAAAAAACCCATTTTTCAATCAGTTTTTCGGTCATAAGTAGTCGAAATTAAGTGCGAAATGGGCAATGTCGCACATCATTAGATGCGTCTTTAAATTATCTATCAGGTGGTTTGCGATTCGATCCGATTATTCTCCAAAATGGCGTTATTTCGACCAAAAAACCCATTTTTCAATCAGTTTTTCGGCTATAAGTAGTTGAAATTAAGTGCGAAATGGGCAATGTCGAACATCATTAGATGCGTCTCTAAATTATCTATCACGTGGTTTGCGATTCGATCCGATTATTTTCCAAAATGGCCTTATTTCGGCCAAAAAACCCATTTTTCAACCAGTTTTTCGGCTATAAGTAGTCGAAGTTAAGTGCGAAATGGGTCATGTCGCACATCATTAGATGCGTCTTTAAATTATCTATCACGTGGTGTGCAATTTGATCCGATTATTCTCCAAAACGGCCTTATTTTGACCAAAAAACCCATTTTTCAATCAGTTTTTCGGCTATAAGTAGTTGAAATTAAGTGCGAAATGGGCAATGTCGAACATCATTAGATGCGTCTTGAAATTATCTATCACCTGGTGTGCGATTCGATCCGATTATTCTCCAAAACGGCCTTATTTTGACCAAAAAACCCATTTTTCAACCAGTTTTTCGGCTATAAGTAGTCGAAGTTAATTGCGAAATGGGTCATGTCGCACATCATTAGATGCGCCTTGAAATTATCTATCACGTGCTGTGCGATTCAATCCGATTATTTTCCAAAATGGCCTTATTTCGGCCAAAAAACCCATTTTTCAATCAGTTTTTCGGCTATAAGTAGTTGAAATTAAGTGCGAAATGGGCAATGTCGAACATCATTAGATGCGTCTCTAAATTATCTATCACGTGGTTTGCGATTCGATCCGATTATTTTCCAAAATGGCCTTATTTCGGCCAAAAAACCCATTTTTCAACCAGTTTTTCGGCTATAAGTAGTCGAAGTTAAGTGCGAAATGGGTCATGTCGCACATCATTAGATGCGTCTCTAAATTATCTATCACGTGGTTTGCGATTCGATCCGATTATTTTCCAAAATGGCCTTATTTTGACCAAAAAACCCATTTTTCAACCAGTTTTTCGGCTATAAGTAGTCGAAATTAAGTGCGAAACGGCGAATGTTGTGCATCATTAGATCCGCCTTAAAATTATCTATCACGTGGTTTGCGATTCGATCCGATTATTCTCCAAAATGGCGTTATTTCGACCAAAAAACCCATTTTTCAATCAGTTTTTCGGCTATAAGTGGTTGAAATTAAGTGCGAAATGGGCAATGTCGAACATCATTAGATGCGTCTCTAAATTATCTATCACGTGGTTTGCGATTCGATCCGATTATTTTCCAAAATGGCCTTATTTCGGCCAAAAAACCCATTTTTCAACCAGTTTTTCGGCTATAAGTAGTCGAAGTTAAGTGCGAAATGGGTCATGTCGCACATCATTAGATGCGTCTTTAAATTATCTATCACGTGGTGTGCAATTTGATCCGATTATTCTCCAAAACGGCCTTATTTTGACCAAAAAACCCATTTTTCAACCAGTTTTTCGGCTATAAGTAGTCGAAATTAAGTGCGAAACGGCGAATGTTGTGCATCATTAGATCCGCCTTAAAATTATCTATCACGTGGTGTGCGATTCGATCCGATTATTCTCCAAAATGGCGTTATTTCGACCAAAAAACCCATTTTTCAATCAGTTTTTCGGCTATAAGTAGTTGAAATTAAGTGCGAAATGGGCAATGTCGAACATCATTAGATGCGTCTCTAAATTATCTATCACGTGGTTTGCGATTCGATCCGATTATTTTCCAAAATGGCCTTATTTCGGCCAAAAAACCCATTTTTCAACCAGTTTTTCGGCTATAAGTAGTCGAAGTTAAGTGCGAAATGGGTCATGTCGCACATCATTAGATCCGCCTTAAAATTATCTATCACGTGGTTTGCGATTCGATCCGATTATTTTCCAAAATGGCCTTATTTCGGCCAAAAAACCCATTTTTCAACCAGTTTTTCGGCTATAAGTAGTTGAAATTAAGTGCGAAATGGGCAATGTCGAACATCATTAGATGCGTCTTGAAATTATCTATCACCTGGTGTGCGATTCGATCCGATTATTTTCCAAAATGGCCTTATTTCGGCCAAAAAACCCATTTTTCAACCAGTTTTTCGGCTATAAGTAGTTGAAATTAAGTGCGAAATGGGCAATGTCGAACATCATTAGATGCGTCTTGAAATTATCTATCACCTGGTGTGCGATTCGATCCGATTATTCTCCAAAACGGCCTTATTTTGACCAAAAAACCCATTTTTCAACCAGTTTTTCGGCTATAAGTAGTCGAAATTATGTGCGAAATGGGCAATGTCGAACATCATTAGATGCGTCTCTAAATTATCTATCACGTGGTTTGCGATTCGATCCGATTATTTTCCAAAATGGCCTTATTTCGGCCAAAAAACCCATTTTTCAACCAGTTTTTCGGCTATAAGTAGTCGAAGTTAAGTGCGAAATGGGTCATGTCGCACATCATTAGATGCGTCTTTAAATTATCTATCACGTGGTGTGCAATTTGATCCGATTATTCTCCAAAACGGCCTTATTTTGACCAAAAAACCCATTTTTCAACCAGTTTTTCGGCTATAAGTAGTCGAAGTTAAGTGCGAAACGGCGAATGTTGTGCATCATTAGATGCGTCTTTAAATTATCTATCACGTGGTGTGCGATTCGATCCGATTATTTTCCAAAATGGCCTTTTTTTGACCAAAAAACCCATTTTTCAATCAGTTTTTCGGTCATAACTAGTCGAAATTATGTGCCAAATCGGCAGTGTCGCACATCATTAGATGCGTCTTTAAATTGTCTATCACGTGGTGTGCAATTTGATCCGATTATTTTCCAAAACGGCCATATTTTGACCAAAAAAACACATTTTTCAACCAGTTTTTCGGTTATAAGTAGTAGAAATTAAGTGCGAAATGGGTAATGTCGCACATCATTAGATGCGTCTGCACATCATTGTCAAAAATCGTCCACACATCCGAGTCAATTTTAACATTGTCCAAAAATCGTCGACACATCCGAGTCAAATTTAGACATTGTCCAAAAATCGTCGACACATCCGAGTCAATTTTAGACATTGTCCAAAAATCGTCGACACATCCGAGTTAATTTTAGACATTGTCCAAAATCGTCGACATATCCGAGTCAATTTTAGACATTGTCCAAAAATCGTCGACATATCCGAGTCAATTTTAGACATTGTCCAAAATCGTCGACATATCCAAGTCAATTTTAGACATTGTCCAAAAATCGTCGACATGTCCGAGTCAAATTTAGACATTATCCAAAAATCGTCGACATGTCCGAGTCAATTTTAGACATTGTCCAAAAATCCTCGACATATCTGAGTCAATTTTAGACATTGTCCAAAAATCGTCGACATATCCGAGTCAATTTTAGACATTGTCCAAAAATCTTCGACATATCCGAGTCAATTTTATAGACATTGTCCAAAAATCGTCGACACATCCGAGTCAATTTTAGACATTGTCCAAAAATCGTCGACACATCCGAGTCAATTTTAGACATCGTCCAAAAATCGTCGACACATCCTAGTCAATTTTAGACATTGTCCAAAAATCGTCGACACATCCGAGTCAATTTTAGACATTGTCCAAAAATCGTCGTCACATCCGAGTCAATTTTAGACATTGTCCAAAAATCGTCGACATATCCGAGTCAATTTTAGACATTGTCCAAAAATCGTCGACATGTCCGAGTCAATTTTAGACATTGTCCAAAAATCGTCGACATGTCCGAGTCAATTTTAGACATTGTCCAAAAATCCTCGACATATCTGAGTCAATTTTAGACATTGTCCAAAAATCGTCAACATATCCGAGACAACTTTAGACATTGTCCAAAAATCGTCGACATATCCGAGTCAATTTTAGACATTGTCCAAAAATCGTCGACATATCCGAGTCAATTTTAGACATTGTCCAAAAATCGTCGACACATCCGAGTCAATTTTAGACATTGTCCAAAAATCGTCGACACATCCGAGTCAATTTTAGACATCGTCCAAAAATCGTCGACACATCCTAGTCAATTTTAGACATTGTCCATAAATCGTCGACACATCCGAGTCAATTTTAGACATTGTCCAAAAATCGTCGTCACATCCGAGTCAATTTTAGACATTGTCCAAAAATCGTCGACATATCAGAGTCAATTTTAGACATTGTCCAAAAGTCGTCGACACATCCGAGTCAATTTTAGACATTGTCCAAAAATCGTCGACACATCCGAGTCAATTTTAGACATTGTCCAAAAATCGTCGACACATCCGAGTCAATTTTAGGCATTGTCCAAAAATCGTCGACACATCCGCGTCAATTTTAGACATTGTCCAAAAATCGTCAACACATCCGAGTCAATTTTAGACATTGTCCAAAAATCGTCGACACATCCGAGTTAATTTTAGACATTGTCCAAAATCGTCGACATATCCGAGTCAATTTTAGACATTGTCCAAAAATCGTCGACACATCCGAGTCAATTTTAGACATTGTTCAAAAATCGTCGACATATCCGAGTCAATTTTAGACATTGTCTAAAAATCGTCGACATATCCGAGTCAATTTTAGACATTGTCCAAAAATCGTCGACACATCCGAGTCAATTTTAGACATTGTCCAAAAATCGTCGACACATCCGAGTATATTTGAGACATCGTCCAAAAATCGTCGACACATCCTAGTCAATTTTAGACATTGTCCATAAATCGTCGACACATCCGAGTCAATTTTAGACATTGTCCAAAAATCGTCGTCACATCCGAGTCAATTTTAGACATTGTCCAAAAATCGTCGACATATCAGAGTCAATTTTAGACATTGTCCAAAAGTCGTCGACACATCCGAGTCAATTTTAGACATTGTCCAAAAATCGTCGACACATCCGAGTCAATTTTAGACATTGTCCAAAAATCGTCGACACATCCGAGTCAATTTTAGACATTGTCCAAAAATCGTCGACACATCCGAGTCAATTTTAGACATTGTCCAAAAATCGTCGACACATCCGCGTCAATTTTAGACATTGTCCAAAAATCGTCAACACATCCGAGTCAATTTTAGACATTGTCCAAAACTCGTCGACACATCCGAGTTAATTTTAGACATTGTCCAAAATCGTCGACATATCCGAGTCAATTTTAGACATTGTCCAAAAATCGTCGACACATCCGAGTCAATTTTTAGACATTGTCCAAAAATCGTCGACATATCCGAGTCAATTTTTAGACATGGTCCAAAAATCGTCCACACATCCTAGTCAATTTTAGACATTGTCCAAAAATCGTCGACACATCCGAGTCAATTTTAGGTATTGTCCAAAAATCGTCGACACATCCGAGTCAATTTTAGACATTGTCCAAAAATCGTCGACATATTCGAGTCAATTTTAGACATTGTCCAAAAATCGTCGACATATTCGAGTCAATTTTAGACATTGTCCAAAAATCGTCGTCAGATCCGAGTCAATTTTAGACATTGTCCAAAAATCATCGACATATCCGTGTCAATTTTAGACATTGTCCAAAAATCGTCGACATATTCGAGTCAATTTTAGACATTGTCCAAAAATCGTCGTCAGATCCGAGTCAATTTTAGACATTGTCCAAAAATCGTCGACATATTCGAGTCAATTTTAGACATTGTCCAAAAATCGTCGTCAGATCCGAGTCAATTTTAGACATTGTCCAAAAATCGTCGACACATCCGAGTCAATTTTAGACATTGTCCAAAAATCGTCGACACATCCGAGTCAATTTTAGACATTGTCCAAAAATCGTCGACACATCCGAGTCAATTTTAGACATTGTCCAAAAATCGTCGACATATCCGAGTCAATTTTCGACATTGTCCAAAAATCGTCGACACATCCGAGTCAATTTTAGACATCGTCCAAAAATCGTCGACACATCCGAGTCAATTTTAGACATTGTCCAAAAATCGTCGACACATCCGAGTCAATTTTAGACATTGTCCAAAAATCGTCGACACATCCGAGTCAATTTTAGACATTGTCCAAAAATCGTCGACACATCCGAGTCAATTTTAGACATTGTCCAAAAATCGTCGTCACATCCGAGTCAATTTTAGACATTGTCCAAAAGTCGTCGACATATCCGAGTCAATTTTAGACATTGTCCAAAAATCGTCGACACATCCGAGTCAATTTTAGACATTGTCCAAAAATCGTCGACACATCCGAGTCAATTTTAGGCATTGTCCAAAAATCGTCGACACATCCGCGTCAATTTTAGACATTGTCCAAAAATCGTCAACACATCCGAGTCAATTTTAGACATTGTCCAAAAATCGTCGACACATCCGAGTCAATTTTAGACATTGTCCAAAAATCGTCGACATATCCGAGTCAATTTTAGACATTGTCCAAAAATCGTCGACACATCCGAGTCAATTTTAGACATTGTTCAAAAATCGTCGACATATCCGAGTCAATTTTAGACATTGTCCAAAAATCGTCGACACATCCGAGTCAATTTTATACATTGTCCAAAAATCGTCGACACATCCGAGTCCATTTTAGACATTGTCCAAAAATCGTCGACACATCCGAGTCAATTTTTAGACATTGTCCAAAAATCGTCGACATATCCGAGTCAATTTTTAGACATGGTCCAAAAATCGTCGACACATCCTAGTCAATTTTAGACATTGTCCAAAAATCGTCGACACATCCGAGTCAATTTTAGGTATTGTCCAAAAATCGTCGACACATCCGAGTCAATTTTAGACATTGTCCAAAAATCGTCGACATATCCGAGTCAATTTTAGACATTGTCCAAAAATCGTCGACATATCCGAGTCAATTTTAGACATTGTCCAAAAATCGTCGTCATATCCGAGTCAATTTTAGACATTGTCCAAAAATCATCGACATATCCGAGTCAATTTTAGACATTGTCCAAAAATCGTCGACATATCCGAGTCAAATTTAGACAATGTCCAAAAATCGTCGACATGTCCGAGTCAATTTTAGACATTGTCCAAAAATCGTCGACATGTCCGAGTCAATTTTAGACATTGTCCAAAAATCCTCGACATATCTGAGTCAATTTTAGACATTGTCCAAAAATCGTCGACATATCCGAGACAACTTTAGACATTGTCCAAAAATCGTCGACATATCCGAGTCAATTTTAGACATTGTCCAAAAATCGTCGACACATCCGAGTCAATTTTAGACATTGTCCAAAAATCGTCGACACATCCGAGTCAATTTTAGACATTGTCCAAAAATCGTCGACACATCCGAGTCAATTTTAGACATCGTCCAAAAATCGTCGACACATCCTAGTCAATTTTAGACATTGTCCATAAATCGTCGACACATCCGAGTCAATTTTAGACATTGTCCAAAAATCGTCGACATATCAGAGTCAATTTTAGACATTGTCCAAAAGTCGTCGACACATCCGAGTCAATTTTAGACATTGTCCAAAAATCGTCGACACATCCGAGTCAATTTTAGACATTGTCCAAAAATCGTCGACATATCCGAGTCAATTTTAGACATTGTCCAAAAATCGTCGACATATCCGAGTCAATCCTAGACATTGTCCAAAAATCGTAGACACATCCGAGTCAATTTTAGGCATTGTCCAAAAATCGTCGACACATCCGAGTCAATTTTAGACATTGTCCAAAAATCGTCAACACATCCGAGTCAATTTTAGACATTGTCCAAAAATCGTCGGCACATCCGAGTCAATTTTAGACATTGTCCAAAAATCGTCGACATATCCGAGTCAATTTTAGACATTGTCCAAAAATCGTCGACATATCCGAGTCAATTTTAGACATTGTCCAAAAATCGTCGACATATCCGAGTCAATTTTAGACATTGTCCAAAATTCGTCGACACATCCGAGTCAATTTTAGACATTGTCCAAAAATCGTCGACACATCCGAGTCAATTTTAGACATTGTCCAAAAATCGTCGACACATCCGAGTCAATTTTAGACATTGTCCAAAAATCGTCGACACATCCGAGTCAATTTTAGACATTGTCCAAAAATCGTCGACACATCCGAGTCAATTTTAGACATCGTCCAAAAATCGTCGACACATCCTAGTCAATTTTAGACATTGTCCATAAATCGTCGACACATCCGAGTCAATTTTAGACATTGTCCAAAAATCGTCGACATATCAGAGTCAATTTTAGACATTGTCCAAAAGTCGTCGACACATCCGAGTCAATCTTAGACATTGTCCAAAAATCGTCGACACATCCGAGTCAATTTTAGGCATTGTCCAAAAATCGTCGACTCATCCGAGTCAATTTTAGACATTGTCCAAAAATCGTCAACACATCCGAGTCAATTTTAGACATTGTCCAAAAATCATCGGCACATCCGAGTCAATTTTAGACATTGTCCAAAAATCGTCGACATATCCGAGTCAATTTTAGACATTGTCCAAAAATCGTCGACATATCCGAGTCAATTTTAGACATTGTCCAAAAATCGTCGACATATTCGAGTCAATTTTAGACATTGTCCAAAAATCGTCGACACATCCGAGTCAATTTTAGACATTGTCCAAAAATCGTCGACACATCCGAGTCAATTTTAGACATCGTCCAAAAATCGTCGACACATCCTAGTCAATTTAGACATTGTCCAAAAATCGTCGACACATCCGAGTCAATTTTAGACATTGTCCAAAAATCGTCGACACATCCGAGTCAATTTTAGACATCGTCCAAAAATCGTCGACACATCCGAGTCAATTTTAGACATTGTCCGAAAATCGTCGACACATCCGAGTCAATTTTAGACATTGTCCAAAAATCGTCGACATATCCGAGTCAATTTTAGACATTGTCCAAAAATCGTCGACACATCCGAGTCAATTTTAGACATTGTCCAAAAATCGTCGACACATCCGAGTCAATTTTAGACATCGTCCAAAAATCGTCGACACATCCTAGTCAATTTTAGACATTGTCCAAAAATCGTCGACACATCCGAGTCAATTTTAGACATTGTCCAAAAATCGTCGACACATCCGAGTTAATTTTAGACATTGTCCAAAATCGTCGACATATCCGAGTCAATTTTAGACATTGTCCAAAAATCGTCGACACATCCGAGTCAATTTTAGACATTGTCCAAAAATCGTCGACATATCCGAGTCAATTTTAGACATTGTCTAAAATCGTCGACATATCCAAGTCAATTTTAGACATTGTCCAAAAATCGTCGACATTTCCGAGTCAATTTTAGACATTGTCCAAAAATCGTCGACATATCCGAGTCAATTTTAGACATTGTCCAAAAATCGTCGACATATTCGAGTCAATTTTAGACATTGTCCAAAAATCGTCGACACATCCGAGTCAATTTTAGACATTGTCCAAAAATCGTCGACACATCCGAGTCAATTTTAGATATTGTCCAAAAATCGTCGACACATCCGAGTCAATTTTAGATATTGTCCAAAAATCATCGGCACATCCGAGTCAATTTTAGACATTGTCCAAAAATCATCGGCACATCCGAGTCAATTTTAGACATTGTCCAAAAATCGTCGACATATCAGAGTCAATTTTAGACATTGTCCAAAAGTCGTCGACACATCCGAGTCAATTTTAGACATTGTCCAAAAATCGTCGACACATCCGAGTCAATTTTAGACATTGTCCAAAAATCGTCGACACATCCGAGTCAATTTTAGGCATTGTCCAAAAATCGTCGACACATCCGCGTCAATTTTAGACATTGTCCAAAAATCGTCAACACATCCGAGTCAATTTTAGACATTGTCCAAAAATCGTCGACATCCGAGTTAATTTTAGACATTGTCCAAAATCGTCGACATATCCGAGTCAATTTTAGACATTGTCCAAAAATCGTCGACACATCCGAGTCAATTTTAGACATTGTTCAAAAATCGTCGACATATCCGAGTCAATTTTAGACATTGTCCAAAAATCGTCGACATATCCGAGTCAATTTTAGACATTGTCCAAAAATCGTCGACATATTCGAGTCAATTTTAGACATTGTCCAAAAATCGTCGACACATCCGAGTCAATTTTAGACATTGTCCAAAAATCGTCGTCACATCCGAGTCAATTTTAGACATTGTCCAAAAGTCGTCGACATATCCTAGTCAATTTTAGACATTGTCCAAAAATCGTCGACACATCCGAGTCAATTTTAGACATTGTCCAAAAATCGTCGACACATCCGAGTCAATTTTAGACATTGTCCAAAAATCGTCGACATATCCGAGTCAATTTTAGACATTGTCCAAAAATCGTCGACATATCCGAGTCAATTTTAGACATTGTCCAAAAATCATCGGCACATCCGAGTCAATTTTAGACATTGTCCAAAAATCGTCGACATATCCGAGTCAATTTTAGACATTGTCCAAAAATCGTCGTCACATCCGAGTCAATTTTAGACATTGTCCAAAATCGTCGACATATCCGAGTCAATTTTAGACATTGTCTAAAATTGACTCGGATGTGCCGACGATTTTTGGACAATGTCTAAAATTGACTCGGATGTGTCGACGATTTTTGGACAATGTCTAAAATTGACTCGGATGTGTCGACGATTTTTGGACAATGTCTAAAATTGACTCGGATATGTCGACGACTTTTGGACAATGTCTAAAATTGACTCGGATGTGTCGACGATTTTTGGACAATGTCTAAAATTGACTCGGATATGTCGACGATTTGTGGACAATGTCTAAAATTGACTCGAATATGTCGACGATTTTTGGACTATGTCTAAAATTGACTCGGATATGTCGACGATTTTGGACAATGTCTTAAATTGACTCGGATATGTTGACGATTTTTGGACAATGTCTAAAATTGACTCGGATGTGTCGACGATTTTTGGACAATGTCTAAAATTGACTCGGATATGTCGACGAAATTTGGACAATGTCTAAAATTGACTCGGATATGTCGACGATTTTTGGACAATGTCTAAAATTGACTCGGATGTGCCGACGATTTTTGGACAATGTCTAAAATTGACTCGGATGTGTTGACGATTTTTGGACAATGTCTAAAATTGACTCGGATGTGTCTACGATTTTTGGACAATGCCTAAAATTGACTCGGATATGTCGACGATTTTTGGACAATGTCTAAAATTGACTCGGATGTGCCGACGATTTTTGGACAATGTCTAATATTGACTCGGATGTGCCGACGATTTTTGGACAATGTCTAAAATTGACTCGGATGTGTCGACGATATTTGGACAATGTCTAAAATTGACTCGGATGTGTCGACGATTTTTGGACAATGTCTAGGATTGACTCGGATATGTCGACGATTTTTGGACAATGTCTAGGATTGACTCGGATATGTCGACGATATTTCGACAATGTCTAAAATTGACTCGGATATGTCGACGATTTTTGGACAATGTCTAAAATTGACTCGGATAAGTCGACGATTTTTGGACAATGTCTAAAATTGACTCGGATGTGAGGACGATTTTTGGACAATGTCTAAAATTGACTCGGATGTGTCGACGATTTTTGGACAATGTCTAAAATTGACTCGGAGGTGTCGACGATTTTTGGACAATGTCTAAAATTTACTCGGATGTGTCGACGAGTTTTGGACAATGTCTAAAATTGACTCGGATATGTCGACGATTTTGGACAATGTCTTAAATTGACTCGAATATGTCGACGATTTTTGGACAATGTCTAAAATTGACTCGGATATGTCGACGATTTTTGGACAATGTCTAAAATTGACTCGGATGTGTCGACGATTTTTGGACAATGTCTAAAATTGACTCGGATATGTCGACGAAATTTGGACAATGTCTAAAATTGACTCGGATATGTCGACGATTTTTGGACAATGTCTAAAATTGACTCGGATGTGCCGACGATTTTTGGACAATGTCTAAAATTGACTCGGATGTGTTGACGATTTTTGGACAATGTCTAAAATTGACTCGGATGTGTCGACGATTTTTGGATAATGTCTAAAATTGACTCGGATATGTCGACGATATTTCGACAATGTCTAAAATTGACTCGGATAAGTCGACGATTTTTGGACAATGTCTAAAATTGACTCGGATGTGTCGACGATTTTTGGACAATGTCTAAAATTGACGCGGACGCGGACACGGACACGGACGGACGGACACGGACGGACGGACGGACGGACGGACGGACGGACGGACGGACGGACGGACGGACGGACGGACGGACGGACACGGACACGGACACGGACACGGACACGGACACGGACACGGACACGGACACGGACACGGACACGGACACGGACACGGACACGGACACGGACACGGACACGGACACGGACACGGACACGGACACGGACACGGACACGGACACGGACACGGACACGGACACGGACACGGACACGGACACGGACACGGACACGGACACGGACACGGACACGGACACGGACACGGACACGGACACGGACACGGACACGGACACGGACACGGACACGGACACGGACACGGACACGGACACGGACACGGACACGGACACGGACACGGACACGGACACGGACACGGACACGGACACGGACACGGACACGGACACGGACACGGACACGGACACGGACACGGACACGGACACGGACACGGACACGGACACGGACACGGACACGGACACGGACACGGACACGGACACGGACACGGACACGGACACGGACACGGACACGGACACGGACACGGACACGGACACGGACACGGACACGGACACGGACACGGACACGGACACGGACACGGACACGGACACGGACACGGACACGGACACGGACACGGACACGGACACGGACACGGACACGGACACGGACACGGACGGACGGACGGACGGACGGACGGACGGACGGACGGACGGACGGACGGACGGACGGACGGACGGACGGACGGACGGACGGACGGACGGACGGACGGACGGACGGACGGACGGACGGACGGACGGACGGACGGACGGACGGACGGACGGACGGACGGACGGACGGACGGACGGACGGACGGACGGACGGACGGACGGACGGACGGACGGACGGACGGACGGATTCGATCTGTGAACCAAACGCGCGCGTTTCACAGATCGAACCACCGAGCCACCACTTACTTATTATAATAAGTTAACGATGTGCATATGAGCCGTTTCGCACTTATGTTCGAATACTTCGGACACGGACACGGACGGACGGACGGATTCGATCTGTGAACCAAACGCGCGCGTTTCACAGATCGAACCACCGAGCCACCACTTAGTTATTATAATAAGTTAACGATGTGCATATGAGCCGTTTCGAACTTATGTTCGAATACTTCGGACACGGACACGGACGGACGGACGCGGACGGACGGACACGGACGGACGGACGGATTCGATCTGTGAACCAAACGGGCGCGTTTCACAGATCGAACCACCGAGCCACCACTTAGTTATTATAATAAGTTAACGATGTGCATATGAGCCGTTTCGCACTTATGTTCGAATACTTCGGACACGGACACGGACGGACGGACGCGGACGGACGGACGCGGACGGACACGGACGGACGGACGGATTCGATCTGTGAACCAAACGGGCGCGTTTCACAGATCGAACCACCGAGCCACCACTTAGTTATTATAATAAGTTAACGATGTGCATATGAGCCGTTTCGCACTTATGTTCGAATACTTATGACACGGACGGACGGACGGATTCGATCTGTGAACCAAACGCGCGCGTTTCACAGATCGAACCACCGAGCCACCACTTAGTTATTATTATAAGTTAACGATGTGCATATGAGCCGTTTCGCACTTATGTTCGAATACTTATGGCCGAAAAACTGGTTGAAAAATAGGTTTTTTGACCAAAGTTAGGTCTTTTTGGAAAATAATCGAATCGAATTGCACACCACGTGATAGATGATTTCAAGATGCATCTAACGATGTGCACTGTGTTTCGCACTTCATTTCGACTACTTATGGTCGGAAAACTGTTTGAAAAATAGGTTTTTTGAGAAAAGTTAGGTCTTTTAGGAAAATAATCGAATGAAATCGCACACAAGACGATAGATAATTTCCTGACGCATCTAACGATGAACAATATTAGCCGTTTGGCACTTAATTTCGCCTACTTATAGCCGAAGAACTGATTTAAAATGGGTTTTTTGGGCAAAATAAGGCCATTTTGGAAAATAATCTGCTCGAATCGCACACCACGCGATAGATAATTTTAAGGCGGATCTAATGATGTACGATATATGCCGTTTCGCAACTAATTTCGCCTACTTATAGCCGAAAAACTGGTTAAAAAATGGTTTTTTTGTTCAAAATACGGCCATTTTGAAAAACAATCGGAGCGAATCGCACACCACGTGATAGATAATTTTAAGACGCATCTAACGATGTACGATATTAGCCGTTTTACATTTAGTTTCGACCACTTATAGCCGAAAAACTAGTTGAAATATTGCGTTTTGTGCTTAAAATAGACAAATTGTTAAAAATCTAGCAATTAATTCATACTGGTCGATGCGTATTGTAATGTTCTATATCATATTTTGGTCTAAATTAATATCGGTAGATAATGAATAACTAATGATTCGGAAAAACAGCAAAAAACAGGTTTTTCTTGTTTAAAATATCCAAATTGTTCAAAATCTGGCAACTAGTTCATACTGGTCACAGTCAGTTCATACACACACACACACACGTAATTAAGCCTAATTACAGAAGCAAATAATTCTTTCGAATGTTTTATTTTTAAAAACTATTAAATTGTTGAAAATACTAAATATTACTAAAAGTAAAACAAATTTTGTTTCATTATAATCTAAAATTAATTTTATGCTATTATTTTTGTAGTCTTCATTGTTTCTTCTTATATATATATATATATATATATATATATATATATATATATATATATATATACTCGTATATATATATATATATATATATATATATGTATATATATATATATATACTCGTATATATATATATATATATATATATATATATATATATATGTATATATATATATATATATATATATATATATATATATATATTTATATAAATATATATATATATTTATATACACACACATTGATTAAACAGAGGCATAAAATGTTCAAAAATAATAGCATAAAATTATTCTTCGATCATGAAACATTTATTTTGTTTTTGATTATTATGAAACATTTTTTTTCTTTTAGTAATATTTAATATTTTCAATAATTTAATAGTGTTTAAAAATAAAACACTCGAAACAACTATATATTTGAGTAATTAGACTTTTATATATATATATATATTATTGATACTATTTATTAGACATATTTTTAGAATTAATATTTAGTATATTTTATTATGTAAAAATGTCCAATATTCGTTATATTGAACGTTGTGAATAAATCAAGAAAGTATAAATATAAAATCGTGATTATTTGACGTATAATATTTTTTCTCATAAAATAAACCTGTTTCGTTTGACCTAGTTCTGAAAATCTGCTCGGAGCGTTATAAAATAGCTACATGTGTCAGTATGTTATATAATTCACTCCTGGCTGCGATCGAGTCGACCGGCGTGCAGCAACCGGCCGCGCGATGCATTTCCTTATCAGATGCCGGGCCACCACCACGCAGCTCGAGAAGTTTCATATATTGTCCTGTTTAATTGGTAAGAAATGGTTGTTTTTCGATTTAAATTTTTGTGTATATATTTAAATCTAAGTAAATTAAATACATTTTACTATTTCTCAACAAATTTTCAAAGTAATTTTACATTTTTCAATATTTTGTTTTGATGTTTAATCTATCGATGTATAC
>CM068318.1:38540955-38548455 GCA_034766995.1 Acanthacorydalis orientalis | reverse complement strand
TCTTTTTCTGGCGGTTTTTTTTCGTTATTTTCATCCAAACGAGTTTCTAAAATTAGTTCTTTTATATCACTTTCTTGTTTCGTGTTTTCAATAGGATTTCGTTGCATATCTATTAAGTGTTCATCGTCATTCATAATTTGAGTTTGATTTATCGGTAAATCATTAATCTTATTTTCTGTGATATCTTTCTTCATTAATATATTTTCAGTATTTTTGTCAATAATGTCCATTTTTGAACTAGTTCTACTTGCAGATCTCTTTATTTCAGGTTTTTCTTTGTTATTAACATCATCTTTTATCCTCTTCTGTAAATCATCAATATCATCATTGTTAACTTGAGGAATATTATCATCATTGACAACAGATTTTATATATCTATCAACAACGGAATCTTCTTCGTCGTTCTTGATTTTCTTGATGTTTTTCAAGAAATTGTCACGGCGAATCGATGGTGTTTTCGAATCATTTTCCTGTTCATTTTCCAACGTTTCTTTGTAAGAACTTGGTACAGATTCTCTTATCAACTTTTCTTGATCTTTATTATCGCCGTATTCTATACGCCTATCTTTATTCGTATCTTCTGTGCGTGATAGTTTAAATCTTTCATTTGTTAGATAATCTGAGGTGGATTTAAAATTCATATCATTATTTTCTACAGGCTTGTCATTTCTTTCTAATTGATTAGCATATCTTTCAGGATTGTTTCTAAATCTATTGTCATCATAAACATGTTCAAAGTATTTCTGAGCTTCATACTCTTTTCGGATATCTTTTGAAGGGTCTGATTTTTCATAATCAGACCTTGTCAATGTATCTCGTCTCGGATCTGAATTTCTCACCGGATCCATATATCTATTTTGACCCATTTCTGGATTAAAATGTTCTCGTGGAGCCATTCCACTATATCTATCAGGAACTTTATTATAATATCTCGACTCTTCAGGATTCGGACGGTATTGTGGACCGTTTTCATTCGTGTAATTCCCATACTTACTCTGGTCCATCGGTTCGAGACCGCGTTGATATTTCGAATCGATATTATCGTTATGCTGACGAGATATATGTGGATCTTGAACATTCATTCTGTTTTCATAACTTGTCGGATGTTTTGGTTTTTGGATATATCTTTTTTCTTCAAATCTGCTCGTGAAAGGATTTCTTAAGGGTTCTGTATCAATAAGGGGGATAGTAAGATGCGAATTTCGGTCCAAATTCGAAATATTTTCCGGTACTCGTTGTTGATTCAAATATTCTGTGTTTCTATAAGGAATAACTGCATTCGGTGATTGATCCATGTTCGAATATTTCGATGGTGGGAACATGAGATTTATCGGGGTATCTAAACTGATCGGTACTTCTTCTGGTTTGATTCTACTCTCCTGCAGTTTCTGTGTAACGTGCCAAGAATATTGTTTGCGTAGTAATCGAAGTCGATCTGTCTTGGCTGTCAACATAGTAGCTCTTTTTTCGATACTGTCGAGGTTACGTAATATCTTCTCGTTGCGTTCACTGCGCCGTTTACTCTCTTCTAGGAAACGTTTGTAGCGTTCGCGAAGTTTTTTCAGCCGTCTCTGTTCTCTGAAATAGAGAAATATTTCCAATGTACTTTATTTAAAAATCACGTCTATCCTTTATTTTTGTTCTAAAACAAGATATACTAGATTTGTTCTAAGATTCATTTTTAACTCTTCAGTGAAACAAATTTTAGCCACGAACAGGAAATATACTTGAGAATAAGTCTATCTGGGAATGGTTAACAAATTAAATAGTAACGGACTATGATAAAATCTATTCTAAAAATGAAAAAATCTTGTAAATTAATACAAATTGACAAAGAAATATTCAATCTAAGAAGAAATAAGATATCTGCTGAAAACCCGTGTGATTTTCATAAATTGAAAAAAATTTAACTTGCTTATTTAATTATTTGTTTGGACCAAAATCAAAAATTTGATTATTTTATGGGTTTTTTATTTTTTAATATACATGTGTGTGTATATATATATATATATATATATATATATATATATATATATGTATATGTATATGTATATGTATATATATATATATATATATATATAATATGTACGTATGTGTGCTTATGAATAATTAGAATTTCATTACTTACTCATCTCTTGTCATACTGATCATATGATTAAATTTATCTTCTAGTTTCATTCGCTCTTCCTCACTGGAAAAAAAAAATTTCATGATAACAACACATCAATAAAGTATGTCGGTAAAATAAACTAGTTTTCGTATAAAGACAATCATTTGGTTTTAATTTTATAGTCGTAAATGTGCTACTATATTTATCAAACTTTTCGGATAATTTATCGTAGAATTAATTAGTCTAAAACTTCACAATAATTAACTTAATTTAATTGTTTACTTCGTATAGTGAAACGATTATCAATTCACTGGAAAATACTAAATTTGCATTAAAAATTAAAATGGTTGTAGGCGTATCTAAATAATAAGATTTTGAATTGATCTATCATCTATAAACAGTTTATAATCCTTAAACTTTGTGTTTTATAGACATAAACGTAATAATTATAGACTAATTATACCATTTTCGTATATTTTTCCAAATAGAATTGTTTTATATATTTTGGTTTTATTCGATCTTCTAACATTGTGGCTAAATTCATTTTCACAATTTTTTTCTCGCACCAAAAAATACAAAAAAAACATTTCTGTTAAAAAATATTTAATAAATCCAAATTGGTCGTTATAATGCTCGGTTGTAGGATGATGCTACATAAAAATTGACTTTTATCTAGGTACTTTGAAGATGATGAATCACCATCAAATAACGCATAACAAATGATCTAATATGAATAATAATAATAATTAATTGAATATTTTTAACCAGGAAATTTTTCTACGGTTTATAGGGTAAAAAAAAACAAGTCATTTATGAAACCAAAATAAACTTGATGTTTTAAAAGGTTACCAATAAATATATAATTTTGTAGATGTCCATTATTACGCATAGTTTTCTTTTTTTTAATGTAAAATATATGTAGACATATTTATCAGCAATACAATTAAATGCAGCTTTTCAAACACAAATCGTTTACTTAAGAAAAAAGGTGAAATTTTACTTTCAAAGATTTGCCAATTTATTAACAAAAAAGTGTACGATTGTATTTTGTAACTACTTTAATACAGTAAAAGATTTTCACACATGATTTCTTTCTTTAGATCAAAAATTTTCAGTAAATTATTTTCTTTGATTGCTGTTCATGTATATTTCAATGGCAACACAATCATCCTCAGAGCACCAAGGTACAGAAAAATCACATTTTTAAAACTTACAAAATGTTTAAAAATTTATTCTTAAACATTGATAATAAAAAGAAAAATAATTCCGAAATCGAATTAGTATACCATGTTAAATAAATTTTCTCGAAAATTTACACTAAAATAACGTCTATAATTATTATTTATTCGGAGACAAGTGTATTCGAACTTCTTACATTTAACATTGGCTAGAATTTATAAAATTGCGTTTAAATTATATTAAAAGCTGAACTAACAAAATAGTTATAACTAAACAAGATAGTTGGGTTAATTATTTTATTTCAAAATTGATTTAAAAAACTACTAGAAAGAAAACATATTTCTTCATTCTTCTTCAATGATATTATTTAGCAATATAAATTCTCATTAGAATTGTATAAAAAGAGTTAATAAATAAATTACAAGAAAAAAATAATATATTATATACACGAAAATAAAAAGAAATCATTTACGTATTATTGTATTATGAATGGAGAACATGCTAGTGGAACTACTATTTATTGATCGAAAAATGAAATGGGGTCAACGTATCGACCTGCATATAATTACATCCAGGTGTACAGAACTCTGATTAAAATATATTTGTTATAATACATTCGGCTTACTTACCTTTTACGTAACTTCTCTTGTAAATCGATGATCTTCTGATAATAACCTTCATTGTCGTACACCGGCGCCATTTTTCCAAATCTTATCCGACGACAATAACAACAATCGAACACCAATTCGTATAACAATTACGTGCGATTTGGCACGGCGGTAAACATGAACTGATACATTTCGATTTCGTGGCAGCTCATTAACAACGATCACTGGTTTATATATGTACGCACACACGCTCGTATATCATTTCGGAATCGAAATCAATTTTCACAACACCACCGGTGATTAAAATCGCTCACCGTCGATGCTATTGTTTCCGACGTGTTAAATAACACACATCATTATGTTAGGGGGCGTAAAGGTAAACGGCGGACGTGTCAGACGAATGTTTTGTATTTATCTTGATTAAAAACCATCGAGTATTGTTCACGGCACGTCAAATAAATTGTTTCTTAGGGTTGAGTTACAGTTAACGCACGTATATTTTTTTAAATTGTTATTGCTGAGCTGTCTTTGATTGCGTGGTTGTCAGCAATGTCGAATTAATGTAAAAGAAACGCCATGTACATTAAGTGATTGTTTTTGTTAATTACATTTAAAATGTTCCTATTTTGTTTTCAATCACGATAAAATTACTAACTATATATATATATATATATATATATATATATATATATATATATATATATATATATATATATATATATATATACACCTATAATATATATATATATATATATATATATATACCTATAATATATATATACCTATAATATATATATATATATACCTATAATATATATATATATATAATACATATAATATATATATATTATATATATATATATATATATATATATATATATATATATATATATATATATATATATATATATATTATATATATATATATAGACATATATATATATATATATACGTACGTACATACATACATACATATAACGACCCCTAGTATAACACTGATTCGGTTTAACACAGTCGAAGAATTGCGACAATATCTAGTAAAGCATATCATTTATAACACGGTTTTATATGTGCAAAGAGAACGAAATGGTTTTTATTCAGCAAAAAAACCATAAACTGTTGAAAAATGTCATTACTTACATCACACACACACACCATTTACATACATACATACATATATATATATATATATATATATATATATATATATATATATATATAAGCACACACCGCTCACACACACACACCGCTCACATATACACACCACTCACACATACACACCGCTACATACACACACACCACTCACACACCTCACAAAGGCACACAACTCAGATACCGTTCTCTCACACACGCACACCGTTTACCCACACACACCGCTCACACACATATATACCACACATATACACCCACACACACCACACACCAAACTCACCCCACACACTTTATATATATATATATATATATATATATATATATATAAAGCGGGTGGTGTGTGTGAGATCGGTGTGTGAATGTTTGTGTTTTTATGTGAACGGCGTGTGTGGAGTGTATGAGCGGTGTGTATAAGAACAGTGTGTGTGAATGGTGTGTATAATTTGTGTAGTGTGTGTGTGTGCGTAGCAATGACATTTTTCAGCAGTTTATGATGCAGTTGCTACCCAGAATAAAAATCATTTTTTATGGAAGAAAAGGAATAATCACTTATATTTTCTGGATTTATTTCAGAAACTTTCCAAAAACTTAGTGTTGAAATGTAGACCTTACTAGGGACAACTGCAAATCTTTAATTTTGCATTTATTTAAAATTTAATACAATTATAATGATTATTTAATACAAATGTCAAATGACGCATAATCGATGAACTTAGAAACATTTTTTTACAAAAAATCAACACATTGAATGGTCTTTTTTTTAAAAAAAACGAACTGTGAATAGAAAATATGAATAATTTTATAAATTCTCTATATATGAGTATTTTCTTTATCGCAATATTAATCGTTATAAATTCTTTTATATCAAATGTATTTTTTTTATTTCTATTAAAAATTAAAAAAAAAGTTTTTAATTTATATTAAAAAAAAAATAATTTAAACGTATTTATTTTTAAGCTGTGCTGTTAGTTTATAATTTAGTTCATATTGTATGAAATTGTTTGTATACAAATTTTAATTTTTTTTGTATTATATATATATATGTATATATATATATATATATATATGTATATATATATATATATATATGTATATATATATATATATATATGTATATATATATATATATATATATAAATATATTATATATATATATATATATATATATATATATATATATATATTATATATATACACATATATGAATAAATGTGTTGTTGACACAATTTAATTCACTACACACAGTAAACACAGATTGATCACCAAACAAATATCTTCTTATAGTACACTGAACCAAATCCCTAGTTAGTTCGAACTCAGGACTATGACTATTATTCGATAGACGTTTCTATATAAAAGATATATCTTAACATGAAAGTCAACAGAGGTGACTCGGGTGACTCTATAAAAAAAAGGAAAAGAAATAGGGGGTTTGCGTTGTAAACGTCCGACCATTGCGTGATCAGCTGAGGTACTAGTTCGTACCCTGGCACTCATAACATTGGCCTAGTTATTCATCCATTCGCAACATTTACATTCATATATGTGTTAACAGATTCAGTTCTGGGTTATGTTGGATCTGTGTTCGTAAATCAAATGAAGATTTGTGATGAGTGGGTAATAATAGAATGTCATAGAAAATATATAACACGCATTTGATACATTATTTGTTGTCTTCTCGATATGATCAATAAGAGATTTGAAAATTAAAGGAATTTTTCATTTCTGATTTTTTTCAGTAGTTGTTTTGAATCAGTCATTTATTTCTACTAAAGGTCCATAGTTTGTTAGATTATTGATATACAAAACACACAACCTTTAGATTTTAAACATCAATCTTGCTTAAGTATAGTAAAGTATATGACACAAAAAGTGTAGAAAAGTCAAAGAAACAGATTTTTTGTATCTTGAATGATTGAATCGCCATTTAAATGCAGACAAGTAATCAAGCAAAAATTATCAATAATCAAGTAGTGATCAATGGTATCATTTTTGTTATATATTTACATTTTTATAACATATATTAATAAAGATATATATATATATATATAATCACACAACATATATTATAAAGGTATATATAATCACATAAATTTTTAACACTTTTGATAATTTTTTAAAATTAGAATATTCCTTCACAGTCATATTACAAAATCAAAGTTTTCAAATATACCTTTTGATTATCGAAATCGGCTTTATTACCTTTTGAATTTATTTTCTAATAATATTACAGTTATGACTGTTTTGCCTTGTATTCTATATTACCTCTAAAATATATAAATGTGTGATAAATGAATTACTATTTGCTTTTTTAAGAACTCTATGTATATTGTAGGATATATTAATTACCCAGATTACTATTTTAATAATTTTTATTAATTTTTGGTAAAAGTATGACTTGTATCATAAACAAATATTGATTATAGGTTGTGTATAATTATATAGTAAAAA
>CM068318.1:38500955-38535955 GCA_034766995.1 Acanthacorydalis orientalis | reverse complement strand
AGTGAGTAATCGACGTAGGTATGCTTCTAGTTGTACTCGGCGTTGTTTAGCGACATTCTCAGATGCCGAAGCAAATAATTGCCTTGGTGGAAAAGGAATCACATCAACTTTTGACCCGTATCTAGATCTCATATTGAGATGAAGATCACGAAAACGACGATACCGACGCAAAACACTCCAACGTTCTCCACGCACACTGATACGTACTTCGTATTCGAAATGCGTTTTTGTACCTGCACCACGGAGGACGTACGTAGGAACACTTACAGGATAACCGTCATTTTCTATAAAAATACAAGACGTATATGTTTTTCAAATTGATCTCTATCTATTATTAAAATCTTACCATAGTCAGCAAACGTAGGCAAAGATCTGGTTAAACTCAAAGTGTATGGTGATGTATCTTGAGCATTTTGACTAGTCTGAAATTATATATAATTATTTACATTACTGTAATGTATTTTAAGTATGTAAAAGATGATGGATGAGTGAAATAAGTAATTAATATTTTAATGTGGGTACATACCAAATAGACAGAATTATAATATCTTCCCTCCATTGGACTGATAGCAACATTAGTACTTTCACACTGTAAAACTGCAGGTTCATCTTCTGACATGAGTAGATCTCGATCTGAACTTAATGAGGAATTTCCTCGATATTCTGTAAAAGTATCTAATGAAGTTCGTGAAACTGGAGAATTATCGATGTGTTTTTTATCGACTGAATTGACCTTCTTGATTAAACTGTCACTCGAATCACTACCATTCACTTCCGGAACATAACCGGTCTTTTCATTGTCTGAAACGGCAACATTTTGTAAGGCGATTTCTAATTCGACATATTGTCTTTGTAAATCTTGTAACGCTGATATCTGATCATCAAGTTCTTTCCTACTACATGTTTCAGATTCAACACTTCTCACTATTGCCATCTTTTGTCTAGACATTCTTTGGCATAACCTCTTCATCGTTCGTATGACGGCTTCACGGCCGACCGGTGTTCGTTTTCTTAAACGAGATATATCGTACGGCGACACCCTTTCGAAAGAACTCGACGATTGAGCTGAATCGTGTCCATCTTCGATTGTTCTCCTATCTTCACTGCTTGATATATCACTATCACTTTGTGCTGAAACCATTTTTAATACTTTAAGGCTACTGTTATTATTTAAAGACATTGATGGACTGTTGATATCCATATTATTAATGCTATTATTATTCACACTTTCAATTATGTTTTCAATTGAACGTTTCATGATTTGTGATGTATTTTTTGACTTAATCTTATCTATATTATCGAGAGAGCTTGAGCTGTGAATAGCACCGATACTACAAGCTGAAGTAGCCGTGTGAAATGTTTCACATGTTTTAAGAGGGCTTGAATAATCACTTGTTGGTGAAACTTTTCCAGAATAAGAAGTAGAAGTGAATACATCTATTTCATTCGAATTCGGTGTTTCAGTCGATGTTACCATGGGTGCTGCAGCTTGTTTTAAATTTAATGTTAAACTGTAACAATCGAGATAAATTAATTTTCTATAAAACATTAAATAATAAAAGATAAATATATGTATATAATCACTTATGAACATACGACTGTTTTCGTTCAATTAACTCTTGCATTTGCTCCTGTGTTCTTTTTGCAAGTTCAGCTCTATGTACATCAGCATCACCTCCAGGACCTATTGTGGATATTTTTAAAAGTTCTGTATCAATTTTATCTACATTATCACGACTTAATGTAAGATCCTCAATCTTGGCCTGTAGCTCTAATTCCAAATCAGATAGTTCTCTTTTCTACAAGAAAATGTAATCAAAAGAATTAGGATGTAAATATTCATATCTTTTTTTTATATTTTATAAATATTTGTAAAACAAATCTGGTACTTTTATACATACATGTTGTTCAATTAAATCTCGAATAGCATCTACAGATTCTTTATCAGCACCTTGCAAGAGCTTTAGAAGGAAACTTGAATCGTCTTCTGATGATAACATATCTTGAGAATCTGTTAATAATCTCTGAAAGAATTAAATGTTCTATGATTAGAATGTAATACAATTAAAAGAATTAATATCTTAAACATTTCATATACTGTAAGCTTTCTAGACAATCAGTTTTTTCTTTTTTTTCAAATAAGTGTTATACAAATAGCCCTTATACTTATTAATATCTGCTTCAACATTTAAGTAATCACAGAAGCGTTCTATTATTTAATGTTTTGGAAAGAATAAAAATTAGTTTTAGTCTGGGGTCAATACTTTATCAGCATGATAAACACATTAACCTAATTTATTTATGCATCTCTATTATTTTAAGCACTTCATTATCTCAAATTTACTGTTTTTTTTATAATCAAATAATAATAAAAAGTTTACTGTATATAAATGAAATTTATAAATATTTATTTGCAATTAAATATAATTATATAATCTCCTAAAAAATACAATGTAATGCATAGCTTGATTTTTGAAGTGAACTCTGTGACTAAAGCATTAAATTATTTGAAAAAAAAATAATATAATAAAAAATTGAAGAAAATTGGAGACAAATCTCTATGTTTATAAAAAAACGAATAAAGTAAAAAAATAATATAAAAAATTATATAAATTTTGCAGTGTGTAATAACTAGAAATAAAATTTTGTTTAAAATAAAATAAAGAATAACTCTACCTCGATGTCGCTAGCATTACATTTAACGTTAAGCTTGATAAGCGTGCTTGTCAGTAGATCCCTGAAACCTTCCTGTTTCATTCTGATTGATGATTCCAATTCAGATATTTGACTGCACTCGTTCTCAACCTAAGCAACATGATGCAAAAAAAAAAAAACGAAAATCAAATTAAAAAAAAATAAGTAAATATTTTAATGGATAGATTGAGAACACAAATTAATATTAGGTTAAAATTAAACTTGTAAAAGAGAATGCAACTATAATGAAAATCAATATATAAATATTACGTATCTTATAAATTTAAAACTGGTAGAAAAAGCTGATTTTTAATTTAAATTATAAATAAAATATATTCAAAATAAACATAAATGATCATTAATTATATTTATTAAATGTGTAGAGTGTGGTGAAAAAAACAACATTGATGGCAAAAATTACCTTAGCTATTGCTTCACTTCTTTCCCATTCCAGAGCATCTCTTTTTCGTTGTAATTCTGATTCTCTTCGTCTTAATATCATTTCATTTTCAATTTGTCTCTCTTCAAGCCTTCTCCAATCATCTGCGAGTCTTCGGCATTGTACACGATATTCATCATCTAATGCACGCCTTTCTCGTTCAAGTCTTTTCCACGCTTCGTTCAATTCACGCCGAGCATCGCTATCGATCGTGTTGCTATCTCCATCTGTTAAGGTCATCGAACGGTCAGTTGCTAAATCGCCGACAGAAGCGCTTAAAAGAGAAAGGCGAGACGATCCGAGTCGTGCTCTTGCTCCACCCCCTTCTCTTAACCGAGCTGCTTCAGCTGGATCGTTGTAACGGAACATGTTCGTACGGCCAAGTAAAACAATACATCCCTATAATACAAAAACATTTGAAAGAAATTCAAATACGTTTAATTTCTGTATTGCATATGATTTATAATTACTTGTGACAATCGTGTTGGTCCATCGATTAAAGCTGTATTAACCCAACATTGGGCACGAGTTGATGCAGGTACTAGTGTAGCGACACCTCGTTTTAAGACCACATGACAGTGCTCTGCTTCAACACCAGCACCAGTTAACACAATATCTTGAGGTACTGGTGCATGCTCTGTACCTATACGCGTCTCACCCTCTTTTAAATGATACAATGTAACACCAGTACTTAACAAATCATCATCTATACCAACTAAATGTGGCATATCAGAATCTAACACTACACCTAATCCAGATTTCCTAAGACCTAATGCCCTTTGTTCACGTAAAATTAATTGTGTTTCACGCCATTTTTCAGCCCATTCTTCTGTTAAGACTTTTTCTTGTGCTTGTTTTCGTTGAAGACGTGCAAGGACACCTGGTTCTACTGTAGCAGAAACGTCCTAAAAAAGAAATATACGCATATATCAACACTTATAAATGCACACACACGTGTGTGTGTGTATATGTATATATAAATTATACCTGCACATCTTTTCTCATTATCAATGCTTTAAGTTTTGAAATCTCATCACGAAGTTCTCGTATCAATCGTACATTAGGATCTTCATTCACAGTCGGCCTGTTGACAATATTCTTAGCCCGATTAGCATATCTTAATGTACTCAATGTCTCACCATGGTTACAATCAGCTGGTGATATTGCAGCAATCATTATAGTTTTTGAATTACCTCCAAGACTGTCTTTCAATAACCATGTGAGCACAGAATCTCGATACGGTACAAAACCAGAAGATGTTCTTTTTTCACCTCGTGCACTTGATAATTCAGCAAGTGCCGATATAACAGAGCCTAAAGTTACAAGTGATTTGTTTATGTGTGCACCTTCTTTGAGACGTTGACCAGTGGCACCAGTAGCATCTGCTCGTTCACTTCCTGCTAAATCTACAAGATGGACCTAAATATAAAACAATTTCGAGAAATTAATTAAACTTCAATAAAAACAGTACAATAAAAGCATGAATAATTCCAATTAATTTTAAATGAAAAACTTACTGACAAAATTAAAGTTCAAAATGGCATTCAAGAAATTATGTAAGAACAGCTAAGAGAAAAGTAAATACATTACCTTAGAAACAGTTTCACTAGGCATGTCATTTGAGAAACCAGCTTGCACAAACATTATTGTAAATATTGCATGACTACGACTACTAACATCATTCATATTCGTTGATGCTGTTGTTCTATGTGTATTTCCACGAATCATCAATTCCTATAGGTTTAAAAATAGTAATATTATTGACAAAATATCAAGAATTAAAAATTTTAATTGAAAAAAAAATACCTGAATGTCTGTAAAATCTGAAACAAGATGCCTAGATAAATCTTCAACATAAGGACCGCGTTTCGGATGTTCTCGGACTCTTAAACTGTGGCTTGCATTCGCTCTTAAAAGATCTTTCACTCTTTCATTGTATATTTCGAGATAACTAACTTCAGTTCGGTATGTAGTACCGGCTGCACTTCCCGACTGCATTCGTGCAAATAAGGTTTTACAAATACGTGGAATTAGCCCTTGATTTTCCTGCAGAATAATAAGAAATAAAAAATATATTCAAAGACTAAACTGTAAAATTCAATACTTACAGCTGAACCCATCATCGTAAAAGTTTTGCCACTACCAGTCTGTCCGTATGCAAATACACATGCATTATAACCTTCGAAAGCGCTTTCTATTACATCTGTACCAAGATCAGAATAAACTTCTTCCTGTGATACATAATGACTATCAGAGTCGTCGAACGACCAATACGAATGGTCGAACGTGAACTCTTTATATCTGTCACGGTTCAATTCGCTCTCTCGCATCCCTGGTGGCTAAAAAATAATTTATCGTGACTCTTTAGGTCATTTTAAAAAATTTCTTCAACTGCAATCAAATAAATTGTTGTCAATCTGTACCTTTGTATTAAGTATTCTCGTTTTCTTTCCATCCATCTGAATAATTAATTTTGCACCCATATCACGCTCCCTGAAAACCAATTCCGTATATTTTTGAACAGATTCTTATTGTACAACAATAAACAAAATAAAAATCTTAACATATGCATATAACAATAAAAACATTTTGAATTTCTACGTACCTTTGATTAAAGGGGCGGACACGCACGGCTACCTTCAAAGAAGCCATTCCGTGCTTTTTTTATTTCTTCCTATATTAATTAACTCATCTTCGCACTTAAGAATAAATATTCGGTAATTGTCAGTCATGAGTCACGTTAAACTCATCTGTCATGAAGCTATTCGCCATATTAGTGACACAATACTGAAAAAAAAATCGATTCAAGAGTGAATACGACATACATGGACCGTGTGTGAACAAAGAGTACAGCCTCATGTCAAAATAAAATAAATCGACTACATATTTTTTTCTGTCGATTTCAAAATATATTTTCCTTATTTACATTCAGCTATTTATTTAAAATGCTTAACAAAGAACACTGATATATACTGTTTAATTAATTCTATGATTAAAAAAGGTATTTACTATCAGATTAATTAATAAGCAATAAGTTTATCATAATTATATTTATTTATATACGATGTCTTATAATTTAAAATTTCAATGTATATTACAAATATTATTTTTTGATTTTATGCGCTGAAAGTTTCATATGAGATAAAAATAATTATAATTTATAAAACGCGGATCTAAATATGATTGGATCGTATTTGATCACGTGATAACAACACGCACGTTGTTACAAATAAACAAAAATAAATAATATACCTACATTTAAATATGAATTTATGGAAATACCGAAAAAAATTGTCAAGGACTCGATAAGAATTCTGAATAAAACTAGATCAGATTCTGTATTTACTTTAATGCATTCTATTTGGCAGCATAAATAAATTAAAGTAATTAAAACCCGCATATAGAAGTCTATAGGGAATACAACAATTAATTAATGTTATTACAAAGTGAATAAATAATATAAGTATATTTTTGAAACAATTCAGACTTGTATACACAGTTATATTTTTGGCAAATTATCATTGATTATGTCTTTATAAATTCATATTTAGATTATATGAATTAATTTTATTATTATACAAAACAATGCTGAATATATATATATATATATATATATATATATATATATATATCAAAAATTTCCTGTTTAGATATTGTATTTTACGAAAAGAATCTTAGGAAACAAACTATTTAATGTTTTATTTTATATTTTTTTCCTTATAAAAATAAATATTATATCATTTATTTTATATACAAATCGTCACTCATTGTCTATTTATGAACTACTCCCTCTTTATACCTACAAAAGTAAATAGATAAAAAAAGTATTGTAACTAAGTGTGAATTTTCATTATTAATTTTCTTTTTTTAGAATTAAGTCAACCGTGTTCTAGAACTTATTCTATGATTAGAAGCAAATTAAATTGACTTTCATAAGTTTTTTTTCACCGCACAAACGATAAACATTTTTTCCGATCAAAAATTTTCAATAAATTATTATTCTCTACTTTGCTGTTTTAATGGCATCGCCATAGATATGTGCATAAGCAACAATCAAAAATAATCAACAGTAATTTATTGAACATTTTTAACCAGAAAAAAGTGTATTAGTTTAAAAAAAGAAATCATTTGTGAAAATGAATTTAGCTGGTGTTAAAACTGTACTTTGGTAAACAGTATTAAAAAATATTTTTTTTAAAATACAGCAATTCCGCCATAGAAGTTAAATACCTTTCCTGATAAAATCGTGTTAATGACCACATCGCATTTTACGATTTATTCTATCAACCTTTTCTTTCACAAATGAATTCTTTTCTCACCTTCAACCACAAAAAAGTGTTCTAGTAAAAATGTTCAATAAATAATCAGTAATCATATATTTATACGCATTTTGATGGCAATACTATCATCACGAGCATTAAAGTATAGAAATATCCGATTTATTGAACTTTCTTGACCAGTTCTTTTGCAGAGTGAAAAAGATTTATTAAATCGTATTTAATTACCGTATAGAAACTGTATTATATAACCTTTATTAACTTCAATAGTCAGTCGATCATGTCCCTTGGTTGCATTTAAGATTTAATTTACGACCGCATATATTGATTATTGTCTGGTACATTTTAGTGTTTCCAATAAACTGAATTCCTAGAAGAAATCCAAAATTAATTATTAAACTATTTGAAGAAAGACAAAGCTTATGATGTAATCGGATAAAATAATACAATAACGGGTACACAGACAATTATAATGTAAATATAAATTAAAATACAAAAATGGGTTAAATGCAATACAAATTAATCTAATTTTAATTTTATTATCAAATATGATCGTGTTAGCATGGATGTCGGTGTCTATCAGTCTAAATGATATTGTGAATACAAATGGAGATAAAAAGTCTTCCTAAAAGTGTAGTATCGTCAATTCGATCGAAATCCAATTTATCAACGTTCACACAATGTGTAGTAGAATTGGTATGTTCCCCTTTATTATAAAAATTACAAATATTTTTCACTGAACATTCATGTATTTGTTTGATTATAGACGTCAAACGCTCTAGATGCACAGTCGACTTCGATTGCAATAAGAATAAATTTAGATACATTCACAATCCAGACCGTAGATAATGGACTAGGAATAAATGAGAATAATTTAAGGGCCGTCGGTGTATCTTACATGACCAGCAAATGCAAGTCACTGAAAGATTTCGAGAGTAATTTAAAATATTTAGGGTACCGTGGCGAAGCGCTCGCCAATTTACGCAAGATCTCTGAAAACCTGACGATAGTTTCGCGTGCGAGTGGCGCGGAATCAACGTTTTCGAAAGTGTTCAACAAAGCGAAATCATCAAGTGTACGCAAATTGGAGACAGAAAGACCTCTGCCTGGTACGACAGTCGTCGCTGAGGGTATATTCTACCAATGTCCAGTGAGACAGCAGAGGATAGACAGGTGTTTCGAGATCGAGCAGATCAGACGCGAGGTCGAACGGATTGCCGTGTTAAATCATCACGTTTCATTTACAGTGAGAGATAATTGCGATAAGAAAATCGTGTTCAAGACGCAAAAGTGTAACAGTACATTGAGTGCGTTATCATTTTTATACAATGAAGATGTTACAAGACAATTTAAGCCAGTGTTTTATAAAAAGGGACGGTTTGAAATTTCAGGTATGACTGAATTTGTACAATTTTTGTACATAATTATAATTTCATTGTATTAGGTTGATGCAAAATTAATTACGGTTTTTATCATTTTAAAAAATATTGTCAGGAAATTGAAAAAATGCATAAGAAGTTGCATCGTTTGCAGTCAGCGTTAGTCAATCGAAGAGGACAAATTCTTCTTCATGACAACACCTGACCACACATCTCACAAATGACTTTAAAAAAAATGAAGGGAACTGAATTATGAAATCTAACCACACCACCTTATTCTCCCGACCTGTTTCCGATATATTATCATTTTTTTAAACATTAAGTAATTTCCTACGAGAGAAGGTTTTCAAAGATCATCAGCTGAAAGCGCTTTCGATGAATTCGTTAATCCCAGGACTCCAGAATTCCATCTTGTAGACATAAACAAACTTGACAAATGTGTGCAGGCCAATGGTCTTTATTTTGATTAATAAATATACATTTTAACCGATATACGCGTCTTTATACTCGATACGTAAAAACCGCAATTATATTTGCACCAACCTAATAATATAAATCCAGGCGCATTTTTGTGAAATTTTGAAATAAGATAGATTTATTTTTTAATTATTGGTATATATTCCTTCATTAGCTGGGATTGGATACAATATTTTACATACTGATATCAAGAGAGCGAATTAAACGCAAAGTGAACATTTTAGAGATACTGCCACTTTGTACTAAACTCGCAAAGTTTTAAATCGACAAAAAAAATTATTTTTTTTATAATTGTCAATCGTGTGGTTTTTAGAGCTTATTATATGGTCAGAAACAAGTTAAATTGACTTACAAATATTTTATTTTTCACCCTGCAAATCATGTTCAATAAATTATTGTTCTATACTCTGAAAATGATAATATCACCATCGAAATACACATAAACAATAACCAAAAATGCTCAATAATAATTTACTGACATTTTTCGACCATAAAATGCTTTTTGTGGTTTGTGGGGTGAAAAAAGAATTCATTTCTGGAAGTATCTTATATACTTTTGAAAAAAATGTAAATAAAACTGATTATATTTTTCTACTGCTGCTCAATTATTTCTTTCTCATCTATTTCCATTTTTTTACGCATATTTCCCTTAACAATACGGTCAAGTCAAATGTTGTACTCACTACATATTTGTTATGGTGCTGAATAATATTGCATGCACATTAAAATTTCAAATTCCTAAAGTTCTACGAAAGAATAAAAGTCTGTAAAACTAACTTCTAATTTTAGGTTATATTAGCTGCACTGCGTGCCAGAATAAGAACATACAACTCGTCTACGTAAACCGACGGCCTGTACAGAAAACCAAAATTCACCAATTAATAAAATATATCATCGATAAAAGTGCTATAATCAAAGATAACAGCAACAACAATATAAAAAAAACTGTTATAAACAAAATACCAGACTTTTTCGTCGAGCCTCGACACCGTAATAAACATTCTGGATTCGTGTTATGTATAACGTGTCCTTATTCAGAGTATGATATAACTTTTGATGTTAAAAAGACGTTGATCGAATTCAAGAACAACAAAAAAGTTTTATTTTACATTAGAACTTGTCTTGAACGTTTTTTAATAAACGAGAATCTTATAATAGAAGAAACTGAAAATAAAAACACTGATGTTGATCGAAATCCAAGCCGTCGTAAAGATATCAGCGTGTCTATAATAAAAAATACCGTCCGCGGTTTTGCTATAAAAGATAAAAACGACATAGATAAAAATAAGTCACAAGATGACCTGAACGAAGATGAAACTTCTATTCAGAATAAGAAGACAGAATCGAATGAACAATTAAAAAATAGTCAAATGGATGAAAGTCGTTATTTAGTTAAAGAAATGTTCTATAAGAACATTCAAATGCAACCTGGAAAAACAGAAGATAAAAAAGAGATTCAACATAGAAACAAGAACATAGAAATAGGTAGTATATTGGAGATTGAAAATGAATTAAAAGATGATTTATCTGCTGAATCTAATAATGATGATCATGAGATAAAGAGACCTAAACCAGAACTGTGGGCTTTAGAACGGAACAATATGACGAATCCTAAACCGGAAATCAGTAGAATGGACCAGAAAAATGAATCTGTGCTTGCGAAAACGTTTAAATCCGATTCACTTGAACCGTTCTCGTTAGTGAAACATATAGAAAATGAAACGAAGCAGGAAGAAATCGAAGTGGATCAACACGAACTGTCACAGATTGAAAAAGAACTTACCGTATGGCGTAACAGTAAGAAACATAAATTTACATTGGACTGGGTTAATAATTGTCCGAGAAAGAAACCTAAACGAGACTTTAATGAAGATATGGACGTGATTGAGATTAAGAGCATCGCAACGAAATCAATAAAAATTACAAGACGAATTCAAACCCCGTACAGTAGACGCAAAGAGGTTAACTACTATAAAACGTTTTTCAGTCATAAGAAATTACAAGTTAGGAGGTCAAGGATAAAGAAGAGTGAAAAGTGTACAAATTTTCGAAACAGAATCGTAAATGATGATGAAAAAATATCGAATAGTCGAAAATTGGGAAAGAAAAAGGATAGAAAAGCTCCCGGTGTTTCTGTAACACATGATAAAAGGAGTCACTGTTTAAAATGTTTAGAAAAGAATAAAAGAATTGAGTTGAAAGTCGATTCCGCTGACTTGAAAATTAATGAAAAGGTTACAAAAAACGACGGATCATTTCATCCAAAACAGAGTTTAGCACCGTCTCACGAAGGAAATCTTAATAGAACAAAAAATGGACCCTATTTGACAAACTTAAATGTCCTTTCAGACCAAGCAGTCGTAGGAAATCATGAAAATGCTAACATCAGAGAAATAAATCAAACAAATATAAAATCATTCGAAAATAAAAATACAAATGTTTCAAACGAACTGAATTTTAACAATGAAAATAGTTTTGATTCGAATAATCGAAATATTACTACAAATCTTTTCATTGATAATAAAAATAACCACAGGTGTATTGAAAACCCAACGATCTTTGAAAACCATTCTCATAGATCTAAGAATAGACCTGATGTTCGATTAAAGGAAGATTCTTATATACACAGTAAGATAGTTGATAAAAACGGGTCTTATATGAAAATAAGTAATCAATTTGATAAAAGCTATAAGAAAGTAATACGAACTCCGAAAAGAGTACCAAATCGTGAAACAACTATAAAAGAAAATATCGATAATTGTATTGTAAACGACAAAAATATTTGCCAGTCGAAGAAAAATCGGCCGCAGAAATGCACACAATCTCTCAAAGATATTAGTTTCGATAACAGAAACAGACTGAATGATTTAAAAGATGAATCGAATCGAATGGACATGAAAAATAATAGAAATAAATTCGAATTAAAACTCACTGAAACTCAAAAAATGAACATCGACAAAATCAGAGTAAATCCTTACGAGTATGTTTTTGATTACAGAAATGATTTCGAGCCTGAAAACCCTGTGAATTTCATTTTTAATTCTAAAAATGATGAAGAGGTCCCATACAATGCACATACAGACCAGATGTATTTGAATAAGAATCTTCCCATATCTACAAATCCAATTAACCGAACTGAACTTCAATCAGGAACTGATTTTGTGAATATTTGTTCACAGAAGGAGGCAATGTTTTCAGATATTAATACATACTACGGCGATTTAAATAAAGATGTGATCACTGTAGATAATGATTGTAATTTTCAATCTTTTAATAAATGGAAAAATTCGGTTTATTTAAACTCTGGGAAATATTTTCCAGCTGAGTATGATAAAAAAGAAAAGCGGAAACCGTTGTATATAACCCCAAATGATTTTCTAGTATCTGCTTTTACAATGAACGAATCGAAACGTTTTAATTTTAATTATAAACAGCTTGAAAAATCGAAAGAAGCGAGTGAAAATCAAGATTTTAATCATCCAAAAAATAGCAGTAACATAAATCGTTTTGGTTTCAAAGAAAGGCCCGGAGAAAATTTAAATCATATTTCAACTACTGAAGATTTTGAAAGATTACAAACATCTATATTAGATAGAAATATAATTTATAATAATTTCATATCGAATTTGAAAAAATCCCGATTTGATATGGAGAGAGTGATAAAAGAAAATTTTGATGATACTTGTTTTAAAAGAAATGATGAATTCGGGAACAGAGAATGCCATTTTGATCAACTATTGACAGATAAAATTATCCATGAGAAAAATACGGATAACTACAAGTCCTTTAGCCATTCTCTGAATCTTTCAAAATTTGGCGAATTCCATCTTTCATCTCCTTCCACTTCTATCAATAACATACGAAAATCGACTGATTTTTCTAAAAATTCGAAAGATTTATTTGAATCCCGATTAGATCCTAGTTTTCAGTTAAAAAATGGAAGTTTGTTTACAGTATCATCGGATTATTTGAGAAATTCGGGCTGCCCGGTAAGTTTTTCAGGAAATGTAGAAGGTAATTTAAAACAGAGTGGACTCTTCGATAATTCAGAATATCACTTTCGACCAAATGTTCAAATACAGAACTCTGAAAAAAATTGTTTTGATAGCACGAATTGTTCAAAACATATAAAAGTAGATAAAAAAACGCAATCGACGCAGATATTATTGAAAGATGAATCGACGTCTCCGATGAAACGCTGGCATTCTTTTTTCGATTCTTATAAAAGTCAAAACAATTCCCAAAACCATTTAAGAAACAAAACAGAAGACAGTACTGATTTTATAAGAAAAAGCGATCCTGACCCGAATCTCGATTTTACTTCACGTTTTTTCACTAAAAACAAACCAGGTCGTTTTAAAAATCTTCAAGAGAGTAAAACAATTGATTTGGAAAACTCATCAGTTATCCTCATCGATGAAACATTGACTCCAATTTCCAACACTTCTCTACAAAACCAATCACAACAGATTAATATTTCAACAAGTTCAACAGAAATGAATCATTCAGAAAGAAAAGTATCGCAGAATAAAAATGATTTTAATAGTCTATCACAGGAGTCTAAACGGTACGAAATGCAAATTTCAAAAAATATAACAATCAATCAAGATACAAAAAACAGTTCAAACTTTAAAAAACTCTCTCCGATCATTCATTCTTCTAGAAAGAAAAGCAATCGATTTTGCGGTAAAAACTCTGATTATTGTACAGGACTAACTGTTAATAGATCAAATATGGACTGTGACTATACGGAAAACGTGAATGTTTCATATGAACCGATTACGATTGAAACAAACACAAATGATACTTTCTTTAATGAAGCTGTAATCGATATAATTAATCGAATCAACACTGACAGTTCAGACAATAATTTAAATGGAAACGATCAAGGAATTCGTAAAGAAGAAAGCGATTTACAGATATTAGAGAATAAAAATGGATTGACTTCTAATTCCGATAAAAAAATAAAGAAGAAAAATAACCAGTCAAGTATTGAATATGAATCAATATTTTCAAACAGTTTATCGAATGAAGAGTTTAATAAAATAAAGAAATATTCAAAAAAAGTACACGATAAACATTTTGAAAATTCTAAATCTATGGATATAGAAGAGTTTACTTATAAAAAAAACACTGAAAATTCTACAGCAATCAATATAGAAGAGTTTACTTTGAAAAGAAACGAACCACTCAATTTGAAAAATACTGACAGCTTTGACTCGAGTATCCTAATTGACGATACTTTCAACAGTGAGAATAAAGAAAATGCCGAAAATGATACAAAAATAATAGAAGTAGATTCGATGCATGAAAACTGGAAAGTCGAATGTGATAGTAATGGAAGAACGATCTTTGTGAATAGAATCAACGGAATGAGTTTGTATCAACTTCCTGATAAGCTCGACGATACATTCTTCTCGAAAAAGAGGTATGATTTCCTGCCGAAAGGGATGTCACAGATGTTTGACATCAGATTACAGAAGATTGATGTTAAAGATTTGACGCCAACGTCGAAGAAAGAGATCCAGGAGAAAATCTATAATTCGAATTTGACTGAGGACGAGTTGCTGACTGTGAAGTGGATTGATGCTCCCAAAACGATTCAAATGAGTAAGTTTTAATAATGATAGTTTTAAGCTAAATCTACAGTACACGAGCGAATTAATATTTTCAATACCACAAAAAGAAATCTGTGCAATAATAATTTTTCGTCCTGTAACTAAATTAACATTCACAAATGAATGTTTGACTCTTCCAAAAAAAAAAACCACATACACCTTTTCAGATCAAAAATGTTAAATATTAATTATTATCTGATACACGAGCTAACTTGAGTTTTATTTAAAACTGTTTTCTTTTAATAAGACGATGATCGATTGAAACGTTTATTCTCGAAACTTGAAAACATGCACGTGACAAAAAATATACCGGGCCTACACACATATAAATTTACGAAAGACGTGTTTGAAAAACTTCGTGTCATCGCTCAACTAGACAATAAATTCATAGTCACTGTTTTAAGAAAACTACAAAATGAAACTGTGATCCTGTTCGATCAGCATGCGGTACATGAAAGGATTCGATTGGAACAGCTTCTATCAGGTATGTCAAGTTCTTCATGTTGTTTCACAAATACATTTTTCACTCGACCCACAAATCACAAACAATTTTTTTGATCAAAAATGTTCAGTAAATGATTATTGAACATTTTCGATTGTAATTTATGCGTATTTCAATAACGATGGTATCATCTTCATAGCGCCAAGGTATAGAAAAATATGCATCAGGTTTTTCTATAAAAAATGTTATTGATTATCTTTGACCAAAAAAAATTTTTGTGGTTTGTGAGATGAAAAAAGAATTCATCGTGAAAGTGAGTTTAGCTATAGTATTAGAACTACGTTGTAGTATATGATACGTTTTGTGTAAATTTAGAATCTTTCATACTATTCAACTAATAGTTTTGCTAAAGAAAAATAATATTTTTCTCTCAATATCGAACTATGACTGTCAATTCTTCCCATTATAAATTTTAAACTCTTATGAGATTCTTTAAAATTCTGAACTACAACATTTGATAGGATGAAAGTACAGAAATACTTTCTTACCAATTATGTTTATTCAAATAATAACTTATTGAAACTCTTCATAGAAATGATTGCTGAATAAACATTAATACGTTTATTTATACTACATATAACGTCTGTTTATCATTGCATTAAAATACCGAATTAAAGAATTATATTGTGGCTAACTACTAATCAATATTGTAAAAATTATTATTAATTGGTGAAAGAAATTCTTACTGCTGATTTATAATTGTTCATTCAAAAACTGCTAAATACAAATAAATTCCCAAAATAAATTAGTTATTAGCATACAAAATACATTATTGATGTAATGAGTATATATCTTATATGTGTATCTGTGTCTATATATATACATATATATATATATATATATATATATATATGCAATGTGCACCAGTGCATCATTTATAATTGCCCACATATACTACAAACTTCTCCTCAATCGTCAGACATGAACCTAAAGGAAAATCTTTGGGCTTTTATGGAAGAGCATATCAGAAAATATGAAATTTTCAATAAAGAACAGCTAAAAATATACTTTTGGAAAAATGGAGCACAATAACACCTGAACGAACAAAATTTAGCTAAATCTATGCCAAAACGGCTTCTAATTGTAATTAATGCTAATGGAAACCCTATATAAAATATTAATTTAAAAATTACATTACATTCTGATGGTTATTTATCATTTGTTTGAATACTTTTTCGTTACATATTTTTTAGTTTCCTGGAAAAGTGTATTAATGAAAACTAAATTTATAAATTACAAGTGAAACATAAGAGGTTTAAGTAAAATAAAATATTGAAAATTCTAAAACAACGCCTTATTTTAAAGAGAAAATTAATTAGATAATTGTGTATATATATATATACGTTATTTATTAAATTATTAACGTCATGCCATAACTCCCACGCAACTAAAATGTTTTATTTTTTCATCAAACTGATTCAAGACTTTGATATTAAACTATTAATAGACATTTTAAGTTAATTTATTTATTTCAGAATACAGAGAAAAAGACATATTCAAAACGACAGAATTAAAAAAACCGATAAACTTAACAATTATGAAATGTAATTCGTCTATTTTAATAAATCAGAAGAAAAGATTTCAAGAAATCGGTTTATTTTATGAAACAATTAACTCCAGTATTATAAAAGTTACATCAGTGCCAACATGTTTATACAATAAGGATATTAGAGACGTAAATATTATTTTGTTTTTCATATAACCTCCGAATACGAGAGAAAGTCAAAAAGTGAAAGGACATTTGAGAAGTAAAAAGAAAGCTTTTGTCCTGCATCCATGATTTTTATTAAGGTCGTTTTTCTACATATTCTCTCTTAGCTTTTTTTGCACTTATTCAACACATGAGCTACGCACTTTGATTTTTGTGCAGTATTGGAGACTATAGAATACATAAGATTATGTTTTCCGAACAGAAGATCGAGTGAGAGCAGAATATACTTTACGTTCTGTCTATTCTATTTAAAGTGTAAATAATTATACATGAAAAATGGTTAATTGTAAAGAATAGTTTTATGTTTTCATTATTAAGAACAATTTTATAATTTTTAATATAATTTCTATGTAAATATTTTTATCAAGGACGAAAATTGATAAAATATCCATCTTTGCAAACATAAATTGTTAATAAAGACAAAAAGCGATATTTTCAAAGAAATGTCAAATCTCTCTCTCGCTCATCAATATAAAATATATTTTTTTCGAGATTCTGTTAGATTTTGTAGCTACATTGACATATTAAAGGACATTTATCTTTATCTACCGTACATGTACCAACTAAAATTTTCAACAAACTTCTGATAACGATAGTTAATTACCTTTATTTTACTTGTTTACACTCGAAAAGAGATAGATCTGTACGAAAAAATATTTATATTTGTCTTAATCTTCTATTCGGAATTTTTAGAGTGAAATTATCAGTTTATATTTATTATATCTTTGTCTGCACAGTTGCTAGACAATTGATAAGCATTTTTGTTATTACTTAACAATACAGACGCTTTACAAATCTTTGTGCAAGAAAACGGGAACACCCTTAATACTTTTTTCTGTTTACAGAGGAAGCAAAAGAATGAATCGTCGTTACAAGTCTCGCTCGAAGCGTTAATTCATGAATACGTTGCCAGTTTAGTCGACACTAAAGGAGTTAAATGTACACCGTACACTTTACTGAATGTTATAAACTCAGAAGCTTGTAGAGGTATCTACTTTTCTATATATAAACTAGTTGTTTTATGAATGCTGTTTGAAATGAAAGCAATGTTTAGAACACTCGATGTTTATAAAATTGTTATCTATTTTAGTGAAATAATAGATAAATAAGTGAATTTTGCTGTACAAATAGACGGTATATATTTACTGAATGATTAAGAGTTAATTAAAGTTTCACATGTACACAACCAATATCTCTACGCAGACCAAATCTTTATACTGCCTTTCTATACACTTTTTTTAATATATGAGAGACTATATTATTCACAATTTTTGTAATACGTCTAAAAAACTCTCGCTTGACTTTCAGTATTATTTAACAAATCCTCATAAAAAATAACTAGCAATCTAACGAATCAAGACCTGATGCTTTCACGTTCTATCTATCGATTTGAAAATCGTTTATTCAGATAGTCCTGCACAATAGATATATGACAGGGTGTATCTCCAATATCCCATTTTTAGAGGCAGGAGTAACTCTGCTCCAACATATCCCGATAAACAGGGAATAAATGTTTTAAATAGTTTTCCATACACTCATATTTAATAATCATAAATAAATGGCCATAATTTCATTAAAATATATAGAAACTTTATGAACAGAAGCTCTGAAAATGTGGAACTGACATCGAAATGAACATAAGTAGTAATCAGAATGATTCATAATTAATTATTAAACATTTTGATTATAAAACTGAGCGGCAAATTGTAGAGTGAAAATGTATTTGTTCAAGGTAGTAAACATATGACTCAAACCTTGAATCATACAATACAAAACTATCAATCTGTGTCTAAGACCAACATATTAGTCACGAACACACGAGTCGCATTATTTGCCAGTTAAAACGAATTAAAATATTGTTTAATGCGAGAGGCATTCAGAATACTGTTGTAACACTGGCCAATTTGATTTTCACGAATAAAATATTCGCTGGCTCTACAGACTATAAAAAAAGTTCCTGGCCAGAAAATTTCAAAAGATTATCATTAACCTACTTTGAAATTCACATAAGCAATAATCAAAAATAATTGATCATCTTTCGCGAAGAATGTTCTCATCGACACACACTTTTTTCCGATTATAAATGTTCAATAAATAATTACTGACTATTTTTGATTATTACTTATGCGCATTTCGATGGAGATACAATCACCTTAAAAATACAAATGTACAGAAAAACCGCTGATGATGGAATCGCTATCGAAGTGCGCACAATAAACAATCCTTTATTGGTCATTTTTGAGTAGAAAAATTATTTGTGGTATGGGGATGAAAAAAAATTATTGGAAAAGTGAATTTAGCCAGAGCCTGAAATGTATTGATCAATAATGATTTAGTGTATATTTTTGATTAGAACTTTTTTGTAAATTGTAGGGTGAATAAATATACATTTGAGAAAGTGAATGATATTGCTCATCGATGTAATTTTCATTATTGTGAATGAAACACAGTCAGTACATAACGAAAAATCATAAAATTATCATGTCTGTCACTATAGTTTTGACACTGGCTAAATTCACTTCCATAACGGATTTCTTTTCTCCCGCAAAATACAAAACATTTTTCTGGTCAAAAATGTTCAATAAATCACTATTAATCATTTTTCATTGTTGCTGTTTATGAAGATATTTACATACTTATTAGATTAAAATGATAAAACCATTTAATATTAATTTAAATAAAATCAAAATAATCTAAATTATGATTTATTGTATTTTTTTGACCAGAAACATTTTTATGGTGTGCGGGGTAGAAATGAATTCGTTTATGTATGTCATACCTATATTATAAAATACGTTAAAATTTGTATAGAAAATATATGGCAATGCAATTATCTGCAGTGCGTCAAGGTACATAAAAATCTCGCATTTCCGTACAATGGCGCTTTGAGGAAATAACAACAATACAAGATCAATAACGATTTATTAAACATTTTTGATCAATTTTTTTGTAGTTTGTAGAGTGAAAATTAATTCATTTGTGAAAGTTCTGTTTGTTTACTTATATATATTTTTTTCAAAATGAAGAGATGTCAAACTACACTAATTATTATTTTTATTAGGTGCTATAAAATTCGGAAACTATTTATCAGTCGAGCAGTGCAAATCATTAGTTAACCAGCTATCAGATTGCGAGCTACCATTTCAATGTGCCCATGGACGACCAACATTATTCCCAGTTATTGACATACCTACAAGAAATGATACTGAACCGAGAATGGAAATTAAATTTGAAAAAATATCTAATAAGATCACTTAGTGGAGTTACACTTGCATAAGTAAAACAATTTTATTACATCACGTATGCGTACAAATACAAAAATATTAAAAAAATTAATTAGTTTTTAGGGTAGGCATTTTTTGAATTACGTTTTGTTTTGTGAATATTTTCACTCGATTGTTTAAATTTCAAAGTATTTTCTAGTATTATATAATTCCTAATTATAATATATATATATACATATAGAGTGTATGTGTTGATATTATATATGTGTACTATTTAGAACATTTTTGTAAGAATCTACTTTTGTTTTTCTATTGTCAATGAAATTATATTATATTATTATTTTGATTAATTGTATAAAAAAAAACGCCCGCCGATTTTAATTATTAACATTACTGTTACTACTATTAGAATTTTTTGAAACTAAAAACTTAAAATAATGCAATATGAAAATGAAAAATGGTAAGTGGTGTAAATATTAGGCCAGTCTCATTTAATGAGCATTCAATATATTGGTATTATTGCCTTTTATTTATGTTTTCTAGGATATATTTTTTTGCATAATTAGGTTAAATGAAATATTTTTCACTAAAATATCAACGAGCAAACCCATAAAGAACAGATGTGTTGTAATTATAAAATACTGGAATGTATTATGTAAGTTTTGTAACAATACATTAATAAGTCAATAAAAAAAGTTTACAATACCTCATATCAGCCGATTTTTTGAAAATGACTAATATATATTTCAGAACCACACAATCCACATATCAACTAACTGTACTGAAATAAACATTTAGAATACAAGCATACATACTCTATATTACAATTATATAACTTTCTCGCGCATTTACGATCGCTGGACTTTAAACGGCGGTTTGAACGATTGTTTAATAAAATACGTGTTAAATGTATATAAATATATAAATGTAGGTATATATTGTATGCATACAATAGTTTATTTTATTTTTATTATAAAATAGAATTACTGTAATACATCTAGTTTTAAAATACATATAAATGTAATATTAAAATGTTACAAAACTGAGAGTAACAACTATTTAAAATAACAATAGTAGACACATGCAGATACAAAAGAGGATACATTAACCTAAAAATACTAAGTATAAAAAATAACGAAGGAAACAATATTTATATTTTGTTACTATAAAATATTGTTTATTATTACACGTTTTTAACTTCTTTTCATTATCGCACTTTCTCTCCCTCTATATTAATATTTATGCTAATTTTGACAACATGAAATTGAAGTCCTTAATCTCAAAAACCAGATTTATATTTTGATACATAAAATTTACAAATATAATTGAATTTATTACTGAGCCTCAAAACCAACTTCCACTTAAAAATTATATTTTTTTTATTTAATTGGATTAAATAATCAGTCTGCTATTAAAAAAAGTCAAATGTAGATGATTGGATTAACAAACAGATAATTAAATATCTTCAAGAAAAAAGCATTTACTAACAAATGTTTATAAATGCATTTATATTAAGAATTTCTTCATTTTAATTATGTAGATGATAATAAACCGAATGTGAAATATATAATTTTACTTTGTGACTCGGTATCTATTAGTTTATAAATGCATTTGTAAAATTCTACAATCTTAACTTTCAATAATCATAATTCTGTGGTAGATGTCTGGTGTAATAATATTCTCCATATACAGTAGACAATTTCATTTGTATTTCAAATAATCAGTGAAGTGTTTGCTTTGTAAGTTATTGATGATGGGAGAGAAACATTTGTTTATAACACTAGCTGCTATCAATCACTTTTATATTCATTTATTACATTTTATATAAAATTAATTCATTATCTTAATTGATTTTTAATGATGACAACAATTAAAAATAACACTGATAATACAGTAAACATATTTGTTAACAATAATGCATAAACCATTCTCTAAATATTCAAATTGTATTCTATATAAATACAAAATTTTTTTGAAAATTATTGTGTAAAAATGTCTAATAACTGCATAAAACATAAAAAAAAATGAATTTAGAAACGATTAAATAATTTAAACCTCAGTGTAACTAACCATATACTTGACTATGTCACAGTAATTAACAATTATACACGAACTTACACTTACAAGTGTGTCACCACACCATCATTTGGTCACTCGCAGTAAGAAAATACAAAATGACAGTTATGTAAAATTAATTAAGTGCTCTTTTCATGTCAATTGGAAAGAATTGAAAGCAAATGCAAATTGAAGTATTAGTTAAGATATATAAGTATTTACCAACAACCAATGTCATGATCTATTAGAATTGAAATCACCTTATATTAAAAAAAATTATATGAAATAATATTTTTTTATTATAACATAAAATATGCTATTAAATTGCCAGTTCTACTGTTAGAGAACAATAAATATCACACTTTCTTCACAACAGGTTGTGATTTGGTGGTAATACATTTTCAATAATATAAAAAAGCACACCTTTAAATAATAATTGTTCAATTAAGTTCAATGATAGTTGCAATTAGAAATTATCTTAACTGAAAACCTTAAGAAATGAGAAGTATTAATTACTGTAACAATACTAGTTACAAAGAATGGATGAGAAGAATGCATTTACATTACTTCACTTTAAATAAAAATACAAAGGCTCAATTAAATCCAACTATCAATGACTTTTCATCTCATACAAAATGTACATACCTAAAATTATCAGAACGTGTCAGGTTATAATGTTTCTTCCTGTAGTAATTTGCTGATTCTTCTGGTTCTTGATGCCATTACAGATACTTCTAATCTTTAGTGACATCTTTTCAATTCACAGTCCGTGTTCATTTTTGAATAGCGATATCACATTTACGATAAGATAGTCATTTAAATCAAACCTATAAATTCATTACTGTTATAATTAAATAGGCGAAACACATATTAAAAATGCATATAAAACTTACATTTAAACTTTATAGAGTTCAGTAATTCATGAGTGTTGATGACGGACAGTCCACCTCCAACCAAAAGTAATAGATATAAAATAACATATTTTCTGAGAATCTGTAAACGATATATATATATATATATATATATATATATATATATATATATATATATATATATATATATGTATATATAATGTTAAAAAATTGTATTGAAAAAATGTGTACTAACACTCTCATCATATATTCTTTTATATACATGTGTCATGTTATTACAATACTTTGCCAATAATACCGGCGATAAAATTCGAAATTATTAACGAAGAAGTGTAAAGATATATAGTAATTAGAATGCATAAAACAACCAACTTATTACAGTTGTAAACTAAAGTGTAATTGACAATACGTTTCATGTCATTTGATTAAACATTTACAAATAATACTGTAAAAATATATGAAAAATACAAACAAAATACGTAATAAATACATACAAATGTACTACACCTGTAACAAATATACTAACCTCATATTCGACGCCGTCATATTAATACTGATAAGACTTTATCTATGCTGATATTCACTCACAAATATGCATCTACAGATAAATATTCTCGATGCGTCGTTTCAACCACGTGGTTTCGGCGTCGCTTGTGCGCTCACACTTGTCATTGGTGTCGTTCACAATGCCATCTACATATATCAGCGCCAGAAGCAAAGGACAGGGTGGGATTTAGGAAGGATGTAAGTGATTAGGACTCGTGCTCATATGACAGTTAACTGCAGATTCTTTGTCTATGGTTAACTGGCGTATAATATCACATTACGGAATGGAGATAACAGCTATTAACACATGAAGTTGCGTTGATGTATAATGGCATATTTTGAAATTAATTGGTATACTTTAAGACGAATTTCAAATATTATTTTCACATAAATTCTACTGAACACTTATCCAATTTAGTTGTTTTCATGTTGTCAAGTTTTATATAATTTAATAATAATTATATTTGCACCTTCACAATAAGATAAATATATTTTGTCTTTAAAAAGATTTCATTATTGCCATATAAATTTTAACTTACGAAATAAAAGCACCTACCTCAATGCATTCCATACATCTATTTCAGATTGTTTGTTCAAATCATTTGTCAAAAAAATGTATTATTATTATTATAATAAAGAATTTATTTTTTTTACTAACATTTTTATATTTGCCTTAACCAATTTTAATTTTCATGGTATGATTAGTATGTTTTGAAAAGATTTTAAAATACATATGTATATATATATATACATATATATATATATATATATATATATATAGTAAATTTAAAATAAAAGAACGTTTATAATGAGAATAATTAATTATTTATTGCAATCTCATCAAAATAATACAAAGTATTTTCATCACTTAATATAATAAAATTTGAGTTTATTTTTAAAATGTAAATATTATTTAGAATAGAAAGCACAGTTGTCTGTAGTTTTCGGTATTGTAAGAAATTCATTTCAAGTGGAAAATATTCATTTAAATAAAAATGATATTAATTATACAAACTGATATCTTTTAATAAGTGTTCATGTTTCAGTGATTTGCAAAAAAATGGAAATTATCGAAAATTTTATTTTTTCAATAATAATAATGCCTCCAGCAATATATATATATATATATATATATATATATATATATATATATATATATATATATGTATATATATATATATATATATATAAAATCACAAAATTACTTAAAAAATACGAAAACTATCAGAAAACTTTTATTTCTATGAACATTTTTTTCGTTTTAATATTTATTATTATATCTTATCATTTGTGCCCTGTATTTTTTTGACGTTTTGTCCAAAAAATAGCAAAGTTTAACAAATATTAACAAAAGAACTGCTACGACTGTTTCTTGAATGTTTTTGTCTATGTTCCAAGAAAGAAAATTTCTCTACTGATTGTTTTCATTGTTAAATTCAAACTGTTTTCTTTAACAAAAAAGTATATAACTTTAATAATTTAAATAATGTCACGATTTTTAATTTTCAACATTCTATTTTTTAATATAATCAAGACAAGCAAATAATTTTCTTTCTGATTTTTTCGTTCTGCGTACAAATGCTAAGTGTCGAATACCATATCGTGGAAACGATATCTTGATTAACATTTAAGGACGGTATTTTCGTTGCGATAATATAAATAAATAAATAGGTATCACTAGTAAACTACTAGGCCGTTTTCACAAATAAAATTATTAACAAAATTGCAAACTGTATGTGTGTATATATATATACACATAAACATATATATACATACACATACATACATATATATATATATATATATATATATATATATATATATATGCAGTTTTTCATTTTAGAGATCATATGAATATACAAAATAAAATATTTATTAATACTGGTTCACCTTAACCTCAAAAAATTAGAACCGTTTCCAGCACACATGTTTTCGATACATCGCGAACGAAATGTCGTAGTTTTTAAAGACTAGATTTCATGACGACAGAGATAACAGTTATTCGTAACTTTTTCATTTTAAAATATTAAACCAAAGTATTGCAAAAAAGTTTTTTTTTCAAAGATATCTATGTACACAATATTCATCAATGTTTATGAATTTTTCTTATTTCCATTTTTTTAAATAAATGTATATATAACATTATGTATAACTCTTATATTTATTTTATTAAATGTATTTTTTAAATTTTACTTTAATATATATGTAGATTTGTTTTTATTTATTATATTATAATATCAGCTAAATAGAACTTTTTTCATATAATTAATATATACAATATTTACATCAAAAAATTAAGTATACTACACATTATTTACAGCATCATGTAAAATCATTTACTTTATGAGTAATTTATTTCATACTGAGAGTTCAAAGTACTTATTTTTCTCCATTTTACAAAACTGAATCCAAAGGAAAGCACTGAAATCAACCTACTCTACAGAGGTAAAATGGTTGTCTCATTTTGTTTATAAGTACTCTAATCTATTTTATAAACATCTGAAAGAAATTACTCCATAAATATCGAACAATATCAATAAAAAAATGCCCACGATATTCAATTAACATTTTGTTCGTTTGTCTACTATAAATCTTTTTGTAACTTACATTTTGCACATTTTTAAAATTATAATCTTATACGAATAACATCATACATACATTCAAATACATACTCGCATGCATACACAATTCACAATACATTAACAGACATATATTATGCATATATATATATATATATATATATATATATATATATATATATATATATATATGTGCTTATATATGTGTGTATGTATAAATATATAAAAAAACACATTTCTTTAAATATATCGACCAAAATTTTTGCACATTTTTTCTATAGGTATTAATTATTTTTCAATAATAAATTTATACTTTTGTGTCCTCTGTCAAAGTACCTTGCACCCTATATTTTTCAATTTACATAGTGCAAAAGGTCATGTCAGGTCACTTTACATCACACTGTTTCATTTTTTATTTTAAGTTATAAACATATAATAAAAAAATACGAAAAAGATAAATTCAAAAGAACACATGTTGCATTTTATAAGTTTTATACAATCGGAGCTATTTATTATTTATAAATACATATACATATATATATATATATATATATATATATATATATATATATATATATAAATAGAGACAAATAAAAAATAAACAAACGAATATTTAAAGAAATATTTTGGTTTCCTTAATATAGGTTATAATTACATTTTTGCATTTACTAAATGTCGAACTTGACCTTTTATTTCCAATAAGGGATAAATTCTTTAAAATATTAAAATAAACATACGATTTTGACTGAAGTATTGAAAATATTAATAATTTTGCTGATTTTTATTATCTTGAATACACTAAACACAGAAAAATGTTCAAAGGAAACATTAAAACGGCTCACATAACCTATCTATTTCATGATTATTTTTTTGTAATGTCAATATTGAAAAATATTTACAGAATAATTTACAATCTTACCATAATTTTCTTAAACCAGAAACTCGCAAATATTAAACGTTTCAAACTTAAATATTTGTTAAATTAAAATTAAATATCGTAAATTTGCAGGTCAAGCAATATGACAATTAGTAATACAATGAGATGTCATGTTCTACAATGTAATATATTCTTTAACCTATAAATATTAATACTAAAGTTTCATATCAAACACATTAATTTTATTTCCCAAAACAAATAATAATTTATAAATTACTCATTATTTTTTTCCAAAATGGTAATCTTGTTTATATAAGAAACATATTACAGCAATTATAATAATTATTAAAAAGTAATGGCTCCATCATTCAAAATATGTATAGCAATAGAACATACAAAAATCAAATAATTTGTTTATGAACAAAAAATCGTAATAAAAAAGAATTTAATAAAATGAGACGACAATTAACGTGTGTCGTTTTAAAAGAAATTAATTGAAGAAAACAACTATATTGAGCTTTATTGACACATTGAGCGAGTAGTATTAAAACTGTCGTTTCAGAGATCACAAATTCATGTCATTTAATTATTTTCGTACAGAAAATCCACAAGAAATACTTGAGTTTATATTCTTTCTTTTACATTTGTCTAAAATGGTGTGGTGTTCATATTACTTTTTATTATATTTGTCAAAGTAGTATAAGATTATGTGATGATATACATAAATATTTTTTCAATTCTATTCACTTTTAAGCTGAAATTAAACATTTTAATAATAAATACAATATAAACATACATATATATATACATATATATATATATATATATATATATATATATATATATATATATATATATATATGTTTGTATGTATGTATATATAATGCATTTTGAGGTAGTTTCTTTGTAATTTAGGTCGACACCATCCTAATGACATTTATGATTTATTTTGTAGATTCACTGTAGGAAAATATTAAATCTTTATCTATATATAATCATTTCACTAACGAATTCATCTTTTGTATTCTCACATAACCTAATTTTAATTACAATAAATAAGATCATTTTTGTATTTAAATTTAGACCATATTAGAATTTAAAATATTTAAATATATTTAGATACCTTTAACACATCAATCAAATCGTTAGAGAAACAATAAAAATAAGGTGATATTTTATTAAATATAATAAAATTATATTGTGATAATTTATAGAAATATTAATTAGGAATAATAATATAATGTAAAAAAATAAAAATATTCAACAGTAATTTAATAATGTATTTATGTATGCATGTGTTTAATATATATATATATATATATATATATATATATATATATATATATATATATATATATATCAAATACATGCATACATAAATACATATAATAGCTGCACAATAGTACATAATTTTGTCAGCAATTCCTTCGGCCTATCTAACTATCATAAATATATATAATATATATTTTCTAGTACCAATACATAGCCTTATTACTTCACGCCGTTGCTTGCAAAATTTTAATTATAATGTGATTGCAAGATAATAAAAATAACTTTTTTCAACATGTTATATACCTCTTTCCATCTATAACAAACTGAAGACAAAGAATGATCAATTTCTAATTATAAATCGTTTTTAGCATATAAACAAACAATACTTTCTGACAATATATATATATATAACTTGAAAGTTAAACTTGAAATTTAATTTTTTTAAAAAAATAAATTAATATAAAGACTTTAATAATAATAAAAATATTAAATAGTATGTTTAATGGTTTTAATTCAAAGATTAACTCTATATAAGTGACAAAATAATTAAACAATTAAAAATAGATTACTTCCGTTTTCTTATCAACTCCACTTGTCATTAATATAATTTTTGATATTATCTACTAATAACAATTTAGACAAGTGACCTGACTACAACATTATAAATTTATAACTTACAATTATTTTGTGAGAAGTAGTAAATAAATAGGGAACTGTACTTTTAGTATACTTTTTTAAAAAATCAGCTGATAGAAAATTGAAAACAGCAATTAAATTAATTATAAAATTACAAATTTGTCTCAGATGCTTGGATCAAAGTAAAAAAATAACTATTTTTACCGTTAATAAAAATAATACTAAGTTTAAATCTCCCTGCTTGAAAATGCAAAAGAATGTTTATTTTTTTTTTAATTTTTAAATGTTAATACGGACGGACAAAATAGTAAACATAAACGCAGTAAACAAACGCTCGAAGTTGAAATGTTCAGAAAAGAATATTTTTGAACATCGAAAAATAAGCAACGGCGGCAAAGAAACAAGTAGTCGGATCGAACTGTCGAATTTTATTTGTATATTCCAACGTCTCAAAATCAGAACGTTGTGCAATCAGAATTTATCGACAATAGCATATACGAGTCTAGCAATCAATCATCGAACGCGCAACCGTTCGACCCGAATGCGTTGAAAGAATAATTAAGTAGCTAGCTAGGGCTGTTTTGTGCCCCACAGCCAATCACAACCTGAGCAGCAGCACTATTATTATTACTAAGATTACAACCGGCGTCTGGCAGCGCTGCGAACAATGTATCGGGCGTCGAAAAGCAGCCGGACGCGTCCGTGTCCTCGAACAAACAACACTGCTATGACCCTCCAACTAGCACTTGCATAAAAGAGTCCCACTCGCCTTCGCCCGGAAACCGATTATTCCCCGATGAATAATTGAACTGTTCCGTCCTTAAACTTTCATCAACACTACACGACGTTTTGTTCCACGAGGGCAAAAATTCGTCCATAAGTTGTGTAGACGACGATGTCGTCATCATCGACGACACGTTTATCACAGAGGACGTATCGATCGATGCACTTTCAACAACGGCCGATATCGGACTCATATCGACGTCGGCCGCAACAGACGGCTCGACACTCGACGGATAAAGTTCGTTGTTGTTTAACGGATCGAGATCAGTTTGCGACGTAAGACTCAACACTGAACTCCAATTAATCGTTCTGCTCGTGTCCTCGTCGCCGATACCCGAATCGGTATCCATACCTTGTGTAGGAAACGGGGTAGCTCGTCCTGATGAGCTCAACTCACGTAGATTTTGTTCGTACGATGGCTCCGTAATAACGGGAGTTAATCGATTTTGTACATTCGAGTAATCGCTGAACGGCCCGACGAACGTCGGTGGTTCGATGTGATGTGACACCGGATGGCTCTGGAGGTGCGCTTGCTGTTGCGCTTGAAATGCAGCCATTTGATTCCCCTCGGCTTCCATTTCTCGTTCGATCATTCGCAGCGTGTTGCATATCAATACAGACCTATGCAGAGATGGATCAGAACACTGTCTGTACCTCGCTAATTTGCACATAGATAGATTGAGAACAGCGAGCCGCCTCTGTCTGTAGCAGGGATGACTGCACCACCTCGTTCGTCCATCGCAACATCTAATGGGGGGCGCGGGCCGTTGTATTGGCGGCGTTTGGATCTGTATCGCAGGATGCGGGATTGCACTCCCGAGCTCTAAGTACGATTTTCCGTTTTCATCGCATCGTATCGTCTGTTGCGATTGCGTATAATAATTGGTATTTATCCAGTAGGCGCCGCGGTTGATTCCGTTCGCTCGGTTATTCTGATAGACTTGATAATTCGGCGGATCTGATTCCGTTGTCGAATGGTAATAGTTCCCGGCCTGCCGTTGCTGTTGATACGACTGAAAATCGGGATACCTTTGAGCCGGACGATATCCTCGTGGCATTGTCGTCGGATACGGTACTTCAGGCGCACCTGCACACCTATCATCGTCACTGAAATCATCGTAATCGTCGAGATCATCTTCATCAAGATCATCCGACAGGAGTGTCGTCGCCAAAGCAGAACTCGTCAAGCCGGCGTTCCCGTTCACCATACTATTTTGCCAGTGGTTCGTTCCGGACTCGCCCGGCACAGCGACCGCTCGTAATCTTGCTATGCAATCGTCGGAGGAAGGAACAACGTTTGGTGACAGAGGAGATACGATCGCGTTCGAATGTGTGGCAAGAGGATTAATTATCGGCGACGTCAAAGGACCGTTATTGCCATTACTGTTATTAGAAATGATCGGTGTACTGCATCTAAGTGGCGTCAACGAATTCGTGGTCGTGAACGCTTGAGGCTGCGAAGTGAATACCTGCGGCTGAGATGTATTCGACGTTATTGTGAAGAGCGTTTGAGGACTCGACGTTGGCGTGAAAGAACTGTTCGGCGACACAGTAAACGAAGTCGACGTTGAACTCGTATACGAAGTAATATTTGATGATATCGTGAATGACGTCGAGGACGTAAACGATGAAGGGGGCGTGAACGGTGAATTCGGTGAGATCGTGAACGTCGACGACGGTGACTGGATGGTTGGTGATGCCGACGATGACGATGGAAAAGCATTAGATGTCGTCGAAAACGTCGACGTGAACGTGTTGCTGGTGGAAACGTTCGAGCTGGACGGATTAGCAGAAGAAACGACGGCGGCGGCGAAAGCCTTTGTGCTACTATTATTGTTGTTCGGTGGCGACGGTGGCGCGATACACGTGCGCGGTGATTTCGGTGGCGTCGCGGATGCCACACATCCGGAGGCCGCCACCGCGTCCAGCTTACGTTTCCCTGCTGTCGCCTGGAGACCCATCATTGCACAATTCTGAAATAAATAAATTAAGCAATATGAAAACGTGGACATGCTAATTGAAAAAAATTCAGCATAAAATACAGTTGTACTATTGTAAACGAGAGTAAATAAATTAAAAAACAAACACATTATCGTGTAATTAACAAAAAAATAAAAATGTTCAATCAATATATACACACACACTCAAGATCATCATATATGAAATTGTTCACTTTATTAATTTTCCTAATTGAACTTATACATTTCACATTATACATTTTCGCGCATCTAAAAGACAGTTTTCATATTTTCCAATCTTTACAAAAGACAAGAAAATATTTTTTTGGTTTGTTGTGAACTTCGATTTGGATTTATTTTAACTTTTGTTTATTAAATTAATTAAAATACAAACATATAACAATGTAACTTTTTATTATGAAAAAGAATAACCTAATTATTCTAACAATAAAGTTACTATAAAAATGAATTTTAGGATCTATTTGTTTACTAATTGAACTACAGTTAAAAGAATGCCATTCTTATATATACATATATATATATATATATATATATATATATAAAATTACAAAATTGACTTCAACATTGTTAAACATTAAAAACAAAGATGCCTGTACACAGATAATCACACCAATTATCTTTGTCGAATAATTTCATTTTATCGGATGTGTGTGTCCATTTATTAACACTTCACCGACGCCCGTGCCCGATAAAGATAATCTATTTACGGTCGAATAATAAAATATATATGTATCTCTGTTGTGCTGCTTACAAAAAGACCATGGCGTATTTACTCATTCGACACGAGACAGACTTAGTATAGCATCATTTAACTGACTAAAAACTAACCTCCAAAGTTCAACTAACAGATCTATTTTGAACTGTAGCCAAATGCTGTTCTAAACAAGTTTATACTCAAGCGTACAGTAAGCCGCGACACACATGCATATTACGGATATTCGAATTATATGTTTTTTTTGCTCTCCATGTATTTTTGACGTGGTTTCATATCGCCGAACTGTTCAGTTGGACATTCTTCAAGAATTATACTGTAAATTTGATTTTTTTCTTATTTATATATATATATATATATATATATATATATATATATATATATTTCATTGTATGGATATATGTTCAAGGTTTCAATGAAATATTTACTTTATTCTGTATATCCAAAATAAACATTGAAAAACATATATGTCTATATATATATATATATATATATATATATATATATATATATATATATAAGAATTATTTATTGACAAAAATATAAAATCATGGAAAAATATCTAGAAGAAATTCAAAATATATCTGAAGATGACAAAAGTAATAACAGTTTGAAAAAGAAAAACTCATACATCCTATGTCCAGGATTAAAAAAATCAATTATACAGAATAGGTACTCAGGAAAAAAATACAATAAAAAATAGGGACCATACTCATTCTACTTTGACTAAAAATTACAACTGGGCAATAGTAGTTAATAGTGCCAACTATTGCCACTACTTATTCAAACAATATATTAAAAAATATATTTATGGAATAAGATAATCCAAAAATAAAAAATGGCTACTGAAATATAACTAGAATTGATAAAGAAAAAAATAAATGAACAGTAAATGAAAAGAAATTATCTACCAAATCATATACAGTAGAACGCTAATAATCCAGAATCCAATTATCCAGAAAACCGATTATCCGGTCAGATAATTATAAAGTGTATATATATATATATATATATATATATATATATATATATATATATATATATATATATATATATATACATACACGTTATAATGCTCTACACCAGACAAATCATTTTTTTTGTTTTAACATAAAAAATAGTATTAGGAATGAAACTGAGATAAGCTAAAGAGTATTCTTTCGTTGTCTAAATTGATTTTCTTTGTTATTTTTGCGGACACATGCTGGTGTACGCTGGAAAATTTTTCAGCACATTTCGATTTCGTCCTTACATCAAGTTATCATAATTACATCAGAATTTAACCATTGAACTGATTGTTTCTGGTGCGATTTAATAAAGTTGAGTTCTACTGTACTATCAGTCTAGTTGTTATAAATTTTTAGAAAACCTCTTCGTAATCGCAAATATGAACTTAAAACGCAATTTCCAAAAAGAGAAAAAAATCATTTAATTGGTCTACTTTTCCCATTAAACTGGAAGATATTTATAATTTTTTATTTGTAGAGAAAGAGATCTAAAACCACGTATACTTAATATTTTTTTGGATCTTCGTTGTTTACAAAATAAAATTCAAATTTTATGTACTTTTTTAAATATATCAGTTTTATATAAAAAAGAAACATTACAGATTATGTAATGATACTGTATCAATAAATAACTTATTATTATGTGTGATAAATCATTAAAAAAACGTAAAAAAAAAACGGTTTAAGGAAACGAAACTTAACTACCAACATTATTCAATTTACTATAAAATTACTAACAACGCTGATCTGTATTAACATACTCTTCCAATAATTATCATTTGAATTGGGTACTGATCACAATAATAATGTGACACAAAAAATCGAAAAACTTTTGTATCGAACTCGGCACCACTAGCTTTCATTGCTTGGCATCACTTTATTATCGAAGAAATATCATCTAATCGGACAGAAAACATTATTTTTTACAAAACAGGACTGATGCTAACGGACGATCTATGTCTCTTTTATATCAAATAAAATCACATTTTCTTGATTCATGATCAACGAATACGAATTTATGATGGCGGTTTCTCTCACGGTACAAAATTGCGCAAGATTGTACCAACTGAGAGCGGTCGGTAAGTGAGCAAAAGACCGCCTAAGGCTGTGACAAATACAGGAGAAATCGAGTTCTATAAAGTATTTAAATATCATCGACAATCAACCGAGAAACGACTACATTCGTAAGACCCTATTATATATATATATATATATATATATATATATATATATATATATATATATATATATATATATAAAAGCTGATAGCTTTATACACGAATACTTTAATAATAATACCAGTGTCTTTGTTTAATTATACATTTGACTGTTTCATTCAGAAATTGATTGAAACATTATAA
>CM068318.1:38485955-38495955 GCA_034766995.1 Acanthacorydalis orientalis | reverse complement strand
TACATGAATCTGGTTTTATTTCAGTAGAATTATTGCTGTTTTGCCTGTTTTCCTAATTGCAAAACGAAAAGACAAATCAAACGTACTGTACTTATTTTTTGATACGACTACAAAAGGACGAGACGATCCGATGACAAAAATAATACATACAATTATTGTATTTAAGATAAAAATTAACAATCATAAATAAAAAAATCCAATCAAAAATGATTATTACATAATTATTAATAATTAATTTTATTGCCTGTTTCGATGAGGATGCGCTATCATTCTCAGTGCTAAAGTACAGAAAAATTCTAGTTAAACAACAATCAAAAATGATAAATTATTGAACATTTTTGATCAGAAATTTGTTTGTGGTTTGTGAGACAGAAAAGAATAAATTTATGAAATTTAATTTAGCCAGTGTTAGAACAGTATTGTGACAAAATAATTCAGTAACTTACTATTTAAAAATACCAAATGCTGACTTTCATTAATAATATTTTTTACCAAACTCTTTTTTTAGGGTACAATTGAGTTTATCGTTTTTTTATAACGAACGAATATTTTTATTATTTAGACTCAATTTTATATAAAATCTACACTGAATTTATTAAAACATTGGTTTATATCTTATTATTTATAAGATATAAAATAAAATTTTGATAAACTGAGTATTTTGTAAATGTTATTACAAAATATCACACATTTTATTAACATAATAAATGTTTATATAGCCATTTGTACTATTTGAGAGAATAAAGATAAAATTATGTTGTAAAGAAGAAATCCTATGGCGAAACAAAAATTCGTAAATACAATACTGATAGTGTTGTTAATATTTGATATTTACATTAGTAAATTTTAAAAGAAGCATTCATTCCAAAAGTAGTTTGTAAAAGATTGTGTATGTATATTTGTATATGTACATACAATATATATATATATATATATATATATATATATATATATATATATATATATATATATATATATATATATATATATAGAGAGAGAGAGAGAGAGAGAGAGGGGGGGGGGATAAGAAATACTGTAATTATGTTTTTTTAGAATTTCCAGATTTTGCAAAACAAATATTTGGATCAATAAGAACATTCTATTACAGAACAAAAATAATATTAACTTATAGATTTTCAAGTTCCATTATAACAATTTCCATTTACGTTGATTACATCAAACTACTAATTCAAATTTCTTTGAATTACTGTGAAACTAACATAGAGATGATAACTGATTTTGCAAAATATGTTTTTTTTTCTGAACTAGAGTCGTGCTTTTATGAGAAACGTCCGGAAATAAATTACTGTTCAAATACAAACATCTCTACTATCCAAATATGGTTATTTTGTTTGCCAAGAATATTAAGTTTCATCGAAACGTGCGCCGTTAGTTGTTACTTTCGTCAGCATACTTAATCATTTATATTGAAAGTCGTTCACTGTGTTTTCGAAACTATTAAATAAATCAAAACGTTTTTCGAAAATATATGGCTAAATTATAACAGTTTCTATTTTGAAAAGGATAACACAAAAAAATATTTTTTTCATATTCAAAAGCAAATAACTGTTTAAACGTAGATGAAAAATTATTGATAAGAAAATTCCTTCCAAATACTTATTTCAGTCCAGTTTACATTTATCATTTTTTTTTCAAAGACACTATTAATAATTAATCATACTTATTGTATAAAAGTGAATAATTACCATTTGCTATAAAAATTGTTATTAGCTGTTATTTACTAGCTTTAATTTTATAATATTTTTATGTATTTTCTATAATACACAAAAATATTATGTGGACATATTATATTTTTTGAATATGAATAAAGGAATTTAAAGACTTTTCTATGCACATATATATATATATATATATATATATATATATATATATATATATATATATAAATTGAACCTTTGTTGATTCATTACTGAATATATGAAGACCATTCCAATCCATTTTCTACTATTTTCATTCCATTTATTAAATGACTTCAACTTTTTTATATTCTTCGGCTTCTAATTAATAATTTGTTATTAATTAAGCGCGGTCTGTTCTTGCAACATGACACCCAATTGTACTTCCAACTCTTTAAACTTCATGTTATCTATGTAATTTCTGTTTTCATATCTTTTCTATTTTTACTCTGTACCTTTTTCCTTCTATTATAATTCTTATAATCATTTCTTATGCTTTATTTCTCTGAAGTTGTTCAATTATTTTATTACTGATTTTTTTATTATGTATATATATATATATATATATATATATATATATATATATATATATATATATATATATATATATATATGTATGTATATAAATTTAGAGACAATAGAGGAGATTCTCTTCATCATCTTCATTCTTAATTCCCCACATTTTTTCTATTTATGTTTATATCTAATTAGACTAATAAATAAATTATAATCTAATTATTTTTTCAGAACAGGTAGTTCATATTCATTCCTTTACCTTCTCTATCTTATATGTATAATTTAGTGTCCGATATGTACATGTCATGTTATACAATGCAAAAATATTTGAAATTTCCTGTGTATGTGTATATACATATATATATATATATATATATATATATATATATATATATATATATATATATATATATAAATATATATATAATATTGTAACATGACATGCTGAAGTAACAGGGAATTCTTGATAATCGTGATGCACTTTCGCAAATGAATCACCATTCCAAACAGCATAACATTTTCTATACCTAAATAGTTTGATAAAGAAAATTTAGTAATATTTGGGGTAGTAATTCATTTGTGAAAGTGAACTTAGTCATACTACCTAATTATAAGTAAAACGTAATTGACCTTTCTACTGAATATTAATGATCATTATATCAAATTATGTACATTACGATTTTTTTTTTATTATTGTGTCAGCTTTTTGTTCATACATCGTCCTAATAAAACCACCAGTAACCATAACAGATTAACAGCTAAGAGAATTAGAAATTTGGAATTATTAAATTTAATATATATATATATATATATATATATATATATATATATATATATATATATATAATATTAAAAAAAAAGTAATAATTCAATAACATAACAGCGTTTTACTTAAAACCTATGTAAAATATACTGGAGTTTCAAGTATTCTTATGTTTTATAAATGAGTATATGTATATAATACTAATTAGTATATACCCGGTCAAAATTGACGGGGGAATAGAAAGAAAAAACTGTTTATTGGTTTTTACAACATAATATTTTTAAACATAAAAAATACCTAAGTACGAAACTATATACTACAGCGTTTATCCAAGTTGACAAAACAAACATTTCTAGTCACTTTGTCCGCAGGACAAAATAACGATTAATGTGGGTTTTTTATATATAAGAGAAGAATTAATACATACAAGATGAAGAAAGTCTACAAATGAAGTTGCTTTTTCTTTCCTTACTTTTCTTATAAAATAATTTATGTTATCATCGATAGTGAGGCCAAATAGAAATAAAAAGAAATGCAGAAGACTAAGGATAAAGATATAAAAATAAAATAAAAATAAATTTTTATTGATACTAAATATTGTACAGGGCCAAGTTTGGCCGGTTTGTTTTATGAATTTAATGCGGTGCCCTTACCTATTCCGGTAGTTATCCGCTTTTGGGGTGTGGAAGTAGTGTGTTGTGTTAGTGTAATTTTTATTAATGTCCTTTGCAAGTTTCCCGGGAAAAATTTCCAAAAAACCGGGAGGATAAAGATGATCCGAACTTAATATATATATATGAATCCAGTTTCATTTCAATTGAGTGTCATTGCTGTATTGTATCCCTTTTCTAATCAGATAACGCAAAAATATTTACAACTACCCGATATATGAAGAAGTTTATAACACTTATATTAATTATTTAAAGTTTTATTTATTTATTTATTTATTCATTTATATATATATATATATATATATATAGAGAGAGAGAGAGAGAGACAGGCATATTAAAAGCTCAAAAATGCTAACCATTTGAAATATTTGTACAAAAGCTATAACATAATGAATGAACTTGAAAGTATTTAAAAAATAGAGCAGTGCAGTCAATGATTCATTTGAACACATGTTGCTCATCGGTCGGTTATCTTCTTACCCCACTATAGTATTAGCATTTCAATATATTTATATTAGTCACAGTGAAGATGGTGACTGTGGTTGGATTTTTCCGCATTATACACACAAGCAAGGACTGCTGGAATTTCCTGTCTGTTGAATATAATGGGAAATAACACTAACTAGTTGACTTATGTACACACATACTCGTATATACACACATATATATATATATATATATATATATATATATATATATATATATATATACACATATACATATATATATACATGTATATATATATACATGTATATATATATATATACATATCCATATATATATGTATTACATATACATATATACACACCTCCTTACAAACATAAATAAATAATATAAATAATTTATGCATACAACTATAACTAATAGTTAGTGTTTATGTAAATTCAGACGAGTTAATGATATAATAATGAGAAATATATGGTCGTCACTCATCGGTGAGTGGTTATTTCTATGAAATAAATGCATATCACTCGTCAGTCTATAAATATGGGGTTCAGTACTCCTTATTTATTTATTCATTTATATATATTATATATATATATATATATATATATATATATATATTAAAAAGTTTATTTTAAAAAGATAAGATTTGTGTAACCAAAGCGTAAATTAACATTCAAATTAGAATCATTTGTTTACAGACCGATTACCTATTTTGTCATTAAGTTGACGTTTGAAATGTACAAATATCAAAAAGCCATTTATTATTTTATAAGTATTCGATTGTTTTAAAGTTTCAGTAAACTGTTGACCTTTTATTACAAATTTTATAATTTAACATATTCGGTAAAAGTTTCATAAATGAATTTTCATTCTACATGCACTACTATAATGTGTTTCGAATCAAAATGGCCCACTTTTAATTCTTGAAAACGGTTTGTGATTTTAATATTGGCTTAGATGTCAGTGTCATTATTTCAGAGCGATAAAGTATACGAGGGCGTATAATACATTATTACAAACATTTTTTTTCTCTTGTCTCGCAAACCACAATTAATTTTTTCTGACGAAAACGTTCATTAAATGATTATTCATCATTTTTGATTCTTACTTACATATTTTAATGGCGAAGTCATCATCCTCGGGATTAATGTACAGATATGATAAGAATTTTCTTTACCTTAGCTCTAAGAATGATGGAGACGTTATCGAAATACTTATTAGTAACAATCAATAATGAACAATAAACAATTATTGAACATTTTTGGTATAAAAAGATGTGGTTTGTGGGGCGAGTAAATAACTGATTTATAAAACAAATTTTACTTTTTTATACACTACCTGAGACTTGATGATTAGATTGTCATTACTGATACTGACATAAAGAAGTTCGTCTACAGCTTAATTGGGTGTTAGAATGAATTAATTTGAGTTGAAATATAGAACATTTTTCTGTAACTTAATATTTTGATGATAATGGCATCAAATTAGATATAAGCAACAATAATTGAACATTTTGAATCAGAAAAATGTGTGGATTGTGAGGTGAAAGAAAAAATTAGTTGTGGAAATAAATTTTATAATTATTGACCAATAAGTCATATTTTTGGTAGTGTTAAAAAATATAACATAATTTGTTAAACTGAATTTAATTAAAAACTGAAATAGAAATTTTAAATTACCTCTATTTAGTATTAGCAACGTTCGATATATTAATTTTTTTTCAAAATTGTTTTCACTCTCGATCCACGTTTTTAAAAAAAGAAGCTCTGAAATATACAAATTTCATTTATAATTGCAATTATGTTTTTATACCTGTAGTGCCGTTGATACGTTGTACTGTTGGTATTCGTTCTTTTGGATCAGCAAAAGTGTCTGTTCTTCACATTTAGTTTCGACACAAGTGCCATTCCCTGTGAGAAGTTGAAGAAGAATCGTCAGTGTCTTCAATTTCAGAGTCTTTAACATCTATCCGAGGATGGAATACATGCCGAAACAAATAGTAGAGAACAGACACAGTTGATCCTAAAGGACTAAGATCGACAGTACAATGATTATGTTTATGTTGAAATAAAGAAGTTAAAGAATCGCAGAATGAATATATATAATTATATTTGAGTATTATACAATATAATTAAATAGCAAGTATTATTATTCTAATTTAATTCCTATTAAAAGATTCGTACCAATCAACAACCTACTCGATATTGAATCAGCAGGGAACACCATCGTTAGACTGCAATATATTTCATTTTTAACTCGATCCGGTATGAAAAAAACATACTCCTGTATTTAAAAATTGAAATAAATCAATTATAAATATCTATGAATAAACTATATATTTATAATTGAAATTCATTTAATTATAATCTCTCGAGAACAAAGACAAAACACACACATACACTGCACATACCGTGATCGGGTGCATGTCGTGTATCTTTCTCTGTACGATTATACATTTATATTTATGGATATTTTCACGGTTATTTATCGAAATATCATTTACATGACTTCGTATCAGTCGATTAGATCGGTGATACAGGTACATACACAATCGCACACACGCGCACGCCATGATCGATGTCGACAGAGACGGCCGATACGCAAAAATGTGTTGCAGACATTAGGTCGTCTTCATTTAAAGCAATCGGACTGTGTTGCTGCAGCGTACGCTGCACGGTCTTGACGTTTCGTCGATATCAATTACAATTCTGCGTTTAGATAACGATGCCCTGACGTCTATTACATTGTTCTTCTGTAATAAATTATAGTTTTCCGCTACTGAATACACACCTACACTTATCTCACTATATTTATTTACGTATATCATTTTTTGATTAATGGCTTGACACTCAGTGAAATGTGTTTGTTTATATAGAGGTCCATGGCACTTTCCTATTTTATAGACGGCTTATTTTTCATTATGAACGAGTTTTTTTAACGACTTGTCAGAAACGAAACTTATTAAGTAATCAAGATATTATAATTAATTTTATATAAAAATAAACAGCACAACAGATCTATCTTTATATACATTTATATATTATTACTGCATTATATATATATATATATATATATATATATATATATATATATATATATATATATATAATATACATGTGTGTATATATATATATATATATATGTATATATATACACTAGGGGGCTTCGCCCCTTGCTTGCTGAACTCGCCAAACCCCCTACTCGCTGCGCGAGCCTACTTGTCAATTATAAGCATGTACATGTATGTAACTGTGCGAAACAATGAACATATTTGGGCAACATAGAAGCCACGTCTCGAATAAATAAGTCAACATCATGGATATATATATATATATATATATATATATATATATATATATATATATATATATATATATATATATAAAGAACATTGAAAATTACAAGTGAAAAAGAGAATCATAATATAAATAAAAATGTAACAAATGAAAAAACTGTATGTACATGTCTGTATATCTATATAAACATTCTTACAGATAGATTATTTTTTGCAATGTGTTATTTTACAGTGTTTTGTAGATAATTTTGTGTGTATATATATATATATATATATATATATATATATATATATATATATATAATATAGAATGTATATGTTAATATGTCTATATAATCATTATCGCAGACATATTGCAACGTGATTTTATATATGAGATAAACATACTGTGTGTCAGAGAAACCTCGGCGTCATAAATATGTAACTTCATCAGAAAATTTTTGTGGATAATTTTGATTATATATATATATATATATATATATATATATATATATATATATATATAGAGAGAGAGAGAGAGAGAGAGAGAGAGAGAGAGAGAGAAAGGAGAGAGAGAGAATTATATTTGACACACATATTTGGAAAAACTTTGTTCATTTACAAGTTGATTATTATATATATATATATATATATATATATATATATATATATATATATATATATATATATATATATTAGTATTTGATGTAGATACACATTATACATTTCTTATTGTTAGTTCAAAATTCACACGAAGGATGACAAAAATATAATCCTATTTGGACAGTCAAGAGTATAATAATTATTTGTTAATAATTTGAGACTTGAATAGTAATCAAAAATGATAAATTATCATTTTGACATTTTTATCAGACATTTTTTTTTTTGTTTAGTGGAGGATGAGTGAAGAATTCGTTTGTAAAAGTACACTTTTTCATTAAAATAATTACTTCATAAACTAGTCAATACTTTAAGAACAGCCTTTTCTTAAACAACTTACATAAACATTTCTGGACATTGAAATAATAAACCTCATGTTCAATATCTACAATCCAATACATAAATTAATTATTTTAGATTACACAGTACTTCAGTGGCGCGTTATCCTATGGGGAAAAAAGAAAACTGATTGAAGCCAACATCAACAAGGGGGGGGGGGGGGTTAGCAAACCAATCTGAATCTAAACCAAATGTTAGAATTCAACACTAGTACGTGCCCTCTAATTCAAATTTATCTGAGCTCCATGATGCTATAACGCTATAGCTACAAAGCTTGTACTTAGATTTTAGAAATTATAAATGATAAGAATTATGAATATACCATTGAATCATTTACATTCAAATATGAACTCATCAATTTGACATGTCAAATTAAAATTTACATTTAAAAAAAATACGTAAAATAAATAACAAATATATATATATATATATATATATATATATATATATATATATATATATATATATATATATATATATATATATATATGCCCGAACCGTGTAATTTAGAACAGCATCAATGAATGATTCAGGTTGTGAATACTGGTGTCTATACATTATTCACAGCGCATGCGTGTGCGCTCTTGATGACCGCAGCAACGCCGCGCAGTGACCGCAACGTGCAACTGCACATATGAAAAATTTATCGTCGAGTCGACAGGCGGCAGCACGTCCTGGGGGGTAACCGCATTGCCAATGATTTATTCCGTTTTAATGTTCAATTTCGTTTGATTCATTTGTTAAAATGATCGCGAATGCATGCATATATATATATATATATATATTTACACACACACACACATAACAAACATACACCCAATGGATCGTTTGCAGATAACATGTTTTGTTAATTTCAAATCCCAGTAGCTGGAATATTTTCTTTATGAAATACGTTTCAGAAAAAAAAGTCTAACTTTTTGCTTTAAAAAATGTTTCACTTTGATATCAATATCGCCCATCTTAAATGCGTATCCTACCACTGGGCCACTTGTCTATCATGTATAACATGAACAAAAGATGTTATATACATGTTAATGCATGAATTGAGAATGTTATTAATGTTATAATTCGTAATACTTTTGTAATTAATAAATTAACCCTGTAATACTTGTCTGTAATAGGACACATTTTTTTAATTAGATACTAATTTACTATCACAGAACTTTGTATTTTTTTTTGCACAAATAAGAGGATATGTTACCATGTTACCATTAAAATTTAAAATTTCTAAAAAAAATACACTATATGTGCCATAACTGTATATGAGCGGACGTAAATTGTAATCTAGTCAGAAAGTTGTGTCTAGTAAGAAACACGAACAGTAATGGTGTTTGTAGAAATTTAGCATTATTATAGTTATTTACTTATATATTATTATAAATTTAATACACATACTAATAATGATACATAATAATAACATAATATAAATACAGAAAAGATGATAGCATCTTTTCCGATAGGCATATTAATAGTATCTTTTCCTTTAGGCACGTAATGAACAATCAAAAATGAACAATAATCATTTATCGAACATTTCTAATAAGAATTTTTTGTTGTTTATGGGATGAAAAACGAATTTATTTGCGAAAATCAATTTTAACGCTCATCTACAGTGATACACTTATCTACATGT
>CM068318.1:38478455-38480955 GCA_034766995.1 Acanthacorydalis orientalis | reverse complement strand
TTTTTGTTAATACGTATAAGCTACAATCTAAAATGATCAATAATCAATTACCAAACATGTTTTAATAAGAAAAATGGTTGTGATTTGTGAAGTGAGGAAAAATCATTTGTGAAATATAAATCAAATCTTTAAAAACAACTTAAACGGTTCAATTATTTTTTAAATATAATTAAATCAACAGTGTATATTTTATGTACATTTTTTTTCTTCAAAATATTAGGTTGGTGCAAAAATAATTGCGGTTTTTATCATTTGAAAACCATGTAAAAACCGTAATTGTCTTCGCACTAACCTAATATATTCAAAAATATATAGCTATTTAAAAAATAAACTTATTACAATGATTACTTCATAGTGTTCTTTTACTATTAAATAGTATGTTTAAGATTAGTAAACTAAAACTAAACAGTGATAAACATAATTCTTGAAATATTTTTGTGTGGTTATATATTTTTTAATATTTATAATCAAATCAAAATAGGCAAACGTAAATAAAATAAATTTCTTCACAAACCACGACAAAATGTCTGATAAAAAATGTTCAATAAATAATTATTGATCATTTCCGATTGTTTCCTATGCGCATTTCGATTGAGATACCGCCATTCCCTAAAAAGGGTTTCAATTATCATATTCAGTCGTATTTTAAATTTTGATTTAATTGAAATTAAAATTTCAAAAACAAAATACTCTTCATAAACTGTTGTAAACTCTGTTCTCTTTACCATTCACAAAAAGAAACATGTTTATACTTAGTGCAATGCAAGCTGAAGATTCGACTTATTTTTAGAATAGATCTTATTAGCTGAAGGTCATTAATGAAGGCTAAACATATTTTGAAAGTTTGACTTTTTTATTTTTTGATATCATAATGCACACTTGTGTATTACTGTCAATAACTCTTTATAATCTACATGTTTTTGAAACAAAAACAAGTCAAATGTTTAGGTTCATATAGAGGCTTAAGCACATGAAACATGATAAATAATATTACAAAAAAATATAAATAAAGTAGTGACTTATCACATTAATCCTTTTATTAGTTTTTCCCTACTTACAAATATCTTATTGCAAAGAATACTGTCGATATCTCATTTAAGAGACTCTCGAATGTCAACGAATAGCACATAAATTGTAAGCAAACGAATTTGTTTTTAGATCGGATCATAGACGTTATCAATACAGAATGATAATTTCATTCTAACAATTCTGAATGGAATACAAAAAGAAAAAATTTTTTTTTCTAGATATCTACTCTCTTTAATGTGTTAAGAAGCGAAATAAAAGTAAGGTAATACAAAATATAATGTTTAAAAATAATTAACTATTTTCAAAAGTTCCTCTGATTTGATTATTTTAAGATTATTTTAAATATAAAATATACTTCGAAATGTAAACGTTAATAATTTTAAATTCTATACATTTATTTACTGCAAAATCGTGAAGTTAAAAATTATATAAATCTTAAAAAAAATAATTGTTAAAGTTAAATTAATTAACACTAACTCATTTTCTACATGATATCAATGTATGAAAATATATTAAACATACCCAAACAGATCAATAGGAGATTAATAAACAGCATTTACCTGGAACAGAAAATAAGAATAAAAATTAGATTACTGTATAATCATTATTAGAATTGAATTCAATGAGTCATCGTATCATTTACAATATGGAGTCTTTACATTCAATAACAAATTTGAATTTCTTCAAATTGCTCGATACTTTAATCATGTATAAACCACATAAATGATACATATTTCCTATTTAACCGTAAGTTTACTTATTTAATTACCTTTTCGGTCATGATTTTTATTACTTAATCTTAAAAAAAAATTCTACTGTGTTTTCATTTTAAATGTCTGCAGAAATACACTTCTGGCACTGTGGCTAAATTCACTTTCATAAATGAATTATTTTCAACATTATCAAAACGTTTAAGGTACAGAAAAATCCTTTAGTACCTTAGCGTTCTAAGGATAATCGCATTGTTACCGAAACGCGCATTAGCAAGAACCAAAAATGATGTCATTTATTGAATATTTTTGATCAGAACGTTTCTGTGGCTTGTGGAACGAGAAAATAATTCATTTGCGAAACTTAAAATTGACTCAAACTCTCTTTCTGAATAAGTACCTCGCTGCCTTCTAGAAAATATTTTTTTTTTCAATTAAAAATAAAATCGATTCTCGTTTACGTAATTAACACATCAAAGAAGAATATCGAACACGTGAACCTTCGAGTACAATACGATCCAGTACCGACATCTTCAATTTCACATATTATCGAAAAGTGTTGCAGGTTTTATGATATGATCTCAAGAGTAACACATGATATTAGAGAACTTCGTCAATTACACTATTTGAAATATATATATATATATATATATCGAATTTTTATAAATTTATTTTTTACTGAACCCTAAACCAGACAAATGTTTACAAACATGGAGTGATCAGTTTGATTGTTGCTAGAACGCAATTCGACGGCAGTACCA
>CM068318.1:38450955-38475955 GCA_034766995.1 Acanthacorydalis orientalis | reverse complement strand
AATAAAAAAAATGCAGAGAAAATTCACTTTCGCAAGTATCATATAAAAAAAACTACCACTTACAACAAATGTATGGTATTATATATAGGAACAGTCCAACATGAAACATTTTTTTATTAATGTTTCATTCTAAAATTTGTACTTTTATTATTCTATTTGTTTTTTTTTTCAGAGTAAACAAGTTTAGGTATTAGTAACAGTTTCATGTCTGCAAGTGTGCACAGACGGACGGATGAATGAACGGATGGACGGATTGATGATAGGTACATAGATAGTTGTTGCATGTTCACGACTTTATCAGATTATAAATATGTAAAAACGAATTAATATACCTGTACATACGCGAATTCACTGATTATACATGCTAGAGAGAAACAGCGGATTTTCACCGCAAGTTTGTGCACATTCATCGTTGTTACAGTGCATAAACCACCATTTGTGATATATTACTAATTTTTTATTTCATTTAATACATTACCAATTTATACATACATACATACATACATACATACATATACATATATATATATATATATATATATATATATATATTATCTCAACCCTCTTATAGCACGGTACTCTGAAAACACGGTATCAATATAACACGGCGCAACAATTGCGACATTCTTCCTATAACATGATATTCTTATAACAGTTTCCATATAGCACGGCTTAAAAAACTTGGACAACTCTCATATAGCACGAATGTTTACCATCATACTGTTTCGATTGACATAAACATGGAATTCCCTTTGTATACATAACAATACGAAGCCTGTGCGTCGCTGTTCTTACTTTAAATTAATTCAGATGGTGTCTTGTTCATAAATGCAGAAACTCTCCGAGAACACGATGTAGATTAACACGATTTCGATACAACACGGAACGAATTAACCGTCTATAGGTGGATTGATTGTGTGTGTATGTATGTGTATATATATATATATATATACACATACATACACCATTACAAAACTACAGGTTATAAAAGTATTAAAGAAAACTTGAGCTTACTGTAAGAAGTTATTTGATAGGACAGAGCCACCAATTTCTGATCAGGTTATAATTTAAGACTACTTATACAAAATGTGGAAACAAATCTATAATAATAGCTTACTGAAATTTCAAATTATACAAAATGTTTGTTCAATATCTGTACAGAAATCAATTACCAGACATTTATAGATTCCGTAATTTATACGAGTGGCTGTAAATTCAACCCTGGTCGGAAATTTGTACTTAATCTACTCAAAGGTACAACTATTTACATAACTCTAGTTCTTACCCGAGGCGTTATAATTGTAGTCTGAAAATATCCTTTCAATACAATTTTTTTTCTTAATAAAAGTTCCGAGTATAAGAGTAAAGTATACCACAAGTTCTGTCTGTCCTATTTAGAATATAAATGGTTGTCAATAAATATAGACAAATAAACCATTATAAAAAAGAGTAATTTCATAAGTATCTATTATTGATTACTATTTCATCTTTTTTATGTAATAAATACGTTATCTTTATCAGTAAAAAAAAAGGAATAAATGCAGTGTTGCAAATACAAATCGCTTATTGAAGACAAGAAGCGAGATTTGACTTTCAAAGTAATGTCAAACCTCCGTCTCGCTTATCGACATTCAATGTATTCCCTTTATTGGTATCGCTGTATTTTGGAACTACTCTAACAGTAAAAGATATTTGTCCTTATCTACCTTGCATTTACTAACTAAAAGTTTCAATAAACTTGCAATAAAAACAGTTAATTATTCAAACACATTACATTTTTGTTGACTTTGTTTTAACACTCAAAAGGTGATAGATTTACAAGAATAAATATTAACTTATATTTCTCTTAATCCTCTATTCGAAATTTTTACTGATTATAACGTCTATAGATATTAATATCAATACCTGGATGGTCGTTCAGTTTTACGAATTTCTTATATTTATAAATTTAAGAAACGTATAAATCAGAATTCAAAGATTTGTTGTTGTAAGTATTTTTAACCTTAAACTGATGAATAACAAAAATATTATCGTTAATTTCATTTTATTTTCTACAAAATAGAAACACAGTTCACAGTACAATAAATATAATAAGAGATAGATGAAACACTTGTGCATATTTTATCAAAAACTCGTTATTAATACTTTCTTAAAGTTGATTTTAAAAGTTTTGAAAATATCTATACAACAAAATCAGTATAATTAAGCAATCATTCAAACTACGACAATTTATTTACACACCAATTATCTATTATATCATTAAGTTCACATGTGAAACGTACTAATGCCAAACTTCCATTTACTATTTTATATTTATTACCCGATTGTTCAAAAATCCTAGCAGCCGATCGACTTTTCACTGCCTCTTTCAGTTAAAATTAACGTACTGGGTACAACTTTTCATCATTCCTAATTTTCCACTTTCTATATTTTGTAAAAAAATGTTTGAGATTAAAAGTGTCAATAATTGATTATTCAAGTTGTGGAAGGGATGTAGTGATTTTAATACAAAATCTATTGAAGAAAAAAAACATTTGTGAATGTGAATTTAGACACAATATCAGAACTGTATTGTGAAAACTATTTAATTACTGTCTACTCGATATTAATAATGACTCAAACTTAAACAACACTCTATATATAAATTCACATATGTACAGATATCAAATTATATTTTTTATATTAGGTTCATTTTATTTTATTTTTTAATTAAAAAAATAGACTACATTTTGACTACAATTTATATATTTTTGACTACATGTTATATATATATATATATATATATATATATATATATATATATATATATATATATATATACAGTAGGCCTGAATATACAACTTCGAAGAAACAGTCATAATCTGCAGACTTAAACCGTCCCCATAATACAACAATAGTGTTTCGAAACCCTCGGATTCAGTATATTTTACCTCTCTATAGTGTTGAACGTTTTTACTATTTACTATACCTCCTCTGTTGCAAATGAATAGTATGGCTAGACATCGGCAGTACGTAGATGACAGAACCGATTGCCTGAGCAGGGTGTAACCTTTTCGGTGACGTCCGGTAGATTTTTATGCCTGCACTTAACTGTATAAGGGTAATGGGAACGACCATAGCCCCGTATATGCACAAAATGTTGTTCTACCTATGCATTTTAGGGTGAATCGCTTTCCGGATACCAACTGTCTTCACTGTTACTGAATATTTACCCGCATCTGCGTTAAATGTTCACATTTAACTAGGGTAAAAGATGCATAAGCGTGTGTGTATGTTTGCATGTGTGTCTATATATATACATATATATATATTTATATATACATACATACATATATACATATATATACATATATATACATATATATATATATATATATATATATATATATATATATGAATTACAAAAACAGATCTCCTACGTCATATATAATTGATGACATCACAATCCACTTAACTTACAGCAAACCTTACAACAACTGCCCATTAAAAATTATAAAAATAACCTAAACGACAACAAAAGGTATATACATTTTTTTTTGACATTCAATGATATAATTTTCACACAAAAAATGTTACAATCACATTTTTATTATCATTAAAAAAAACCTGTAAATTATTGATATTAAACTGATATATTATTTCACACATTGTTAATTGATGAGAACATTTTTAATGGGTTTCAAACAAAAAAAAAGAAACATTTTAATGTTATGATATCATTAAATTATCGTTTCTGATCTGGGGCACTACATGCGTGAATTTAATTTTAAATGTTAATAATAAAAAAAAAAATTAAATATCAATTTTACATGCTAACTAGATAGAAAGTACTGAAAATGTATTACAGTAATTACAATGTTGTTAATAGTAATAAAATTTGAAAAATGAACTATTTGTGTTCTGAAATATTAAGAAATTCAGAACATTGATACTCTATGTACATTAGCTTCTAAGTCATTCGCATATGTATAGTGTATACAAATGATTATTAATTTTAATCATTACATTCTCTTATGAGACAGATACAAAGAAATAATATTATTAAGGAAAAGGTAACAACAATTACATACTGAGGGCATTTAAGACTTGAATCAGGAACTGGAGTCGCAATATGTAATTATTTTATGAAATAAGTTTGTAAAGCTACGAACTCTACTCAACTTGAATAAGTCAAAATATTAACTTGATCCAATGGCACATATTTTTCAACCCAATAATCCATTAATTGTATTTGAATCAAAAATCCCTTACATACAATAGTATGTAAGAGACTTTTGATACTTAGTATGTTAGAATAGTATGTAAGAGATTTTTGATATTTTTGATTTTTCTACCAACTTAATAAGGTTGGTAGAAAAATAATTGCGGTTTACGACTTTCAAATTCATATACATTTTTCTCTTTTTTTATTTGCCTAGCTGTTTTAAGTGGTCCAGAACTGTTCGATAACTAATACCTAACTTTTGTGCAAGCTCTCGAATTATGTATGGTTCTGATTCAACTAACTCTTTCAGTTGGTCGTTATGAATTGAAGGACACACCCGTGACCCTCATCATCTTCAAGGCTCTCTATCCAGCACGAAATTTTTGAAATCACAATTGCATTACACGTTCCTTAATAGCATCCACACCAAAAGCATCGTTTAGTTTCAAAGCAGTTTCTGTTGCTTTACCATCCGTTTTGATCTCATACAAAAAAGTGCTCTTGTTTCTTTTTCATCTTCAATTCAGTGGTCCAATTTGAAACAAAATTAATAATAAAACCAGTCGATATTACCAAAATACAGACCGAAAAATGTACCTTAAACATGAAGTCGTCGAAATGACACTTTCATTGAAAAAATAAGGTCAGAATTCGGAAAACAAAAACCGCAATTATTTTCTTGCCAAATTAATATTTTAAATTATATAACATTTGAGTTATAATCGTGCCTTCCTCTAAGGTATTAAACGTTCTAGATGATCTGTACTAATTTTATACGTGGCCAAGTATTTCAATATTCCACTAGTCACACACTTTTATTATATAAAATTTAATATGCTTCTCGTGAAAATATTAAATCCAACGAATCTTGGTCAACTATGAACTCTCTCCCTTTGGAAACTTTAATTTTTTCTAGGCAACTTTTTTGATGTCCAATTTACAAAAAGTATACCCTGTTTAGTATTGACATCTGCTTATTTACAAGTCTCTCTAGGAAATCTAAAAAAAATGTAATATAATTGCTCATATTATATTATATTCATCAAACAAATGTTTTACTGAAAATCAGTAAGAACTAGTCACTGACACTACATTAGAAAATTTAGACAGTCAGTTGGTTGATACAGAAGTGGCGGACCTAGCATCATAACTGAAATACTGAGAAACTATAATAGACAGAGGTTAGTTGAATAAGACAAACGCATTAAGTTATAATTGAATCCAACACGTTCATTTCGTTTTGACAGTAAATATATAATATTTGTATTCGAAATTGTGATCTTTCTCTTTCTCTCTCTCTTTCTACATATATATATATATATACATATATACACATACATATATATTATTAACACTCTTCATTACTATTGAAGATATTTAAACTGTGTTTTATCAACAAATATACATAAGCTTTGAGCATTTATTCAAGTTTGTCATTAATAAATTAGTGTATAACCGGTCAAAATTGACGGGAAAATAGAAAGAAAAACTGTTTACTGGTTTTTGCAAACAATATATTTAAACAAAAAAAATACCAAAGAACAAAACGTAATGAATTAAACTTGAAACCTATAAGCTGACAAAGCAAACATTTCTCGTCACCATAGACTTTGTCTTACGGACAAAGTGCCGAGAAATGTGATTTTTTATTACATAGAGAAGATGTGACATTGAAGTGACCAAAAGTATTTGTTGGAAATCGGCTGGAAATATTCTCATTGAAGGCAGACGCTTATATGCAGATAATTTCTATACAAGTTTTAATTCGGTGTTTTTTTTATGGAAAATAAAATCATTTTGATGTTTATTTTAGAAAAAACGATTCTTGCATGCAACGACGCCTAACAGATTTTTTTACAAGAAATTCATACTGATTTATACTATTTATCAACTCTCATTAAATACAGTCATGTGTTTACCAAGATATCCTTTTCAAAGATATATTTGATCTATATATAAAAGCCCGAAATGAGCTCGATATGTAACCCTGGCCCCTCAGCAAACACTGATGGTATTTATATGTATTAAATGGCAAGTAATATCATTAGAATGAAAAAGTACTTGATTTATTTTCACACATTCTTTTCTCACTTCATAAACTATAGAAACGTTCTAATAAAAAAATGTTCAATAAATGATTACTGTTTAATTATAATTGCAATCAAAAGTTATCAGTTATTGACATTTTCAATAAATACATTTTGGAGGTTTGTGATGCGAAAAAATATTTTAAATGTGATATGATTTAATGATAAACACATTTAACATTTTCTCACAGAACACATAGACTAATGTTTATAAAAAGTGTCTTTGATATTAGTTTGTTATTTAAAAATTTAGCATAGGGTAATATATAAAGATTTCATTTTATTAAAAAAATGTATCTTAGAAAATGAGTATACTATTTTCAGAACTATTTCACCTATAGCTTGCACTATATGAGCTTGGTTTATATATATATATATATATATATATATATATATATATATATATATATATATATATATACATATATATATATGTGTGTGTGTGTATGTTTACATTTATGTAAGTATGAACAACAGAAGACAACATTCTGAAAACATTGTTATTCGTTTACACGACTGCCGAATGTAAGAATTTCTCATATAACGCGGTATTCGACAGCACGTCTCTAAACGTGTTATCGAATGCAATGTGACACGGTATCACATCATACGGTGTTTTCATAGAATCAAACATCCGTGTTATCGGTGGGTTATCTGTTTACTTTATTTTATATATATATATATATATATATAATGTGTGTGTGTATATATATATATATATATATATATATATATATATATATATATATATATATATATATATATATATATGCTCATTTCGTTACTCTGCTTTTATGATAGCAACTCCTGACTATTGAAATGTACATTGTATTTTGTTTAATTCGACTGTTCATTTTTATACTTTTCGAAGTAGCAATTTTAGTTGAATGGATAAAAATTGTTTTAATGTGAATTCCATAAAATTCGTTAGGTGATTATAAAAATTTATTTAAAGAATAAAATCCAGTTTTCTTTTCATTGTACAAAAGTTCTTGAATTACTTCAGTCGTGGTTATATTAATATCTCTGTGTATATAGGAGCATTTTATTCTCGAACCTTTTAACCTTTTGCACTCCAAGCAATTAGGCTACTTGTTGGTATCCAACTCCAAAGTTTTTTTTTAAATTCCGAGTTATACAATGACCACGGAAAATCTTGGCCTCTAAACCAAGAGAGAATACACTTCTGTTGTATTCTCTGTTCCAATAATCCTGTAAACAGCTAAGAGGAATCAAGCCCATATTCAATAATATTACATCTAAAAAAAGCTTTCATTTAATCAGGTGTAACATCTTTACAATCATTCCATATAGAATTTTTTAATAATTTTGACTATAATATTTTATATTTAGCATATATATTGGTTTGTTATGCTACATTAGCTATTAGTTCATCAGTAACGAATATTTGAAAAATATCTATTGGTTGTAATTCATTGCGATATTGTGAGCCAATAATTTTACAGCAAATGGAAAACAACAGAAATTGTATTAGTAATTTACTTCTTCTGTAAAGCAGTACTACACACGCTACAAATGTACGAGAAACACAGTTGTATACTACGAATTAGGATAAGAGTATGATAAACATGGAAAAGTATACACACCCGATGACACTGACGAACGAACGATTATCAAAGCTTTTATCTGTAAATGATAAAATGTGGGCAGTGACACTGGCCGTAGAAGGGCTACAAGTAGAAGTACCTGGGCAGTACAGCTGGCCTTGTGAGTGCAAACGGTTAATAAAGACGACAATAGATTTATTAAACAATTAATTTAAATACAGAAAATGTAAAATATGAAAATTAATATTCTTTTTTTAAAAAAAATTAGGAGATAAATTGCTAATGAATATTATTGAAATTATAATCAAATTCGTATAAATAAGAATTATCAGTGTTGTTAAAGACTCAGGAAACTAATATAAATCAATGATGAATTTTGATGAAAATAACTTTATAACACTATTAAAAAAATCCATTTAGCAGACTATTTGGGATAGGTAATATGGTTATATACACATGAGAATAAAATCAAACAAATATAAAATCACAAAAATCTTCAACATAAGTTTCTGTAAAAAATTGAACTAGTGTAGGTATTATATATATATATATATATATATATATATATATATATATATATATATAAACATACGCGAAAGAAATAAGAACCGGTTTCTTAGAACACATTAATGATGACCGTTCATATACATATACATATATTTATATACATATATTAATAGTTCAACATTTTTATAAAAAAGTGATAAAGCTAGAAGTTAATAAGTCCGTGACGTGTAGGTATCTCTCTCTAATAATAATAATAAAAAAAAATGTTATGGATTTGATTCCGACAAAATTTCGTCGAGACCGAAACAAGACAAAGAAAGATGAAAAAGTTCGTACAGTGGTCGTACGTACGTTGTTGCCGCACACTGAAAAACGATTGCACCAACAATATATTATATATGTAGTATATAGTTTCCGGTTTGTGGAAAATATTTCTACGGACCCAGTCTTGCTTTTTTTAGATATTTGACCTTACCTTTTCTACATTGTGATTTTTTTCACGTGGTACGTCGTTTCGGAAGGTGAATATGTGTGTGTATGTATGCATATATATATATATATATATGTGTGTGTGTATGTATGCATATATATATATATATATATATATATATATATATATATATATATATATATGTGTGTGTGTGTGTGTGTGCGCGCTTACAAAACTCATACAAGCAAGGCAAACACAAACAGAATACACCGATATGACAAGAAGAACAGTACGAAATGGAAAGACCATTAATGAAAATAAAGTACAATATATTGAAAACAGAAATGAATCCTGGGCACCAAAAAATATAAAAAAGTTTGCGAAACGTCCGACTAATAAAAAAGGAGAGAAATATTCAAAACGCATCGAATTGCGAGGAAAAGAATGCTCTCACACTTGATCTTATCTTTATCTTAGCACTCTGATGATGATGGCATAAGTTTAACACCAAAAACCATTAATAATAATTTATTGGACGTTTTTGACCAAAACACTGTTTGAGATTTGTGAGTTGAAAAATAATTCATTTGTGGAAATAACAAGACTTACGAAACCGTCTGATGAATCAGAGTCATGTTAGAAAATGCATTTTTAATTTGGTAATTGAGTGTAGGAATTATTGAGTTAACTTTAGGTCAAAGGGTATAGGAATATATAGCAAACAGGCATACAGACAAACATTAAGTCATATATAAAGAAAAATAGAAAATGATTAAATGAGCATTTCGAGTAGAAGCAAACATAGAGTAACGGTTCAAATTCGGATCCAGATGATCAACACTTTAAATGATAAAAACTGATGGTAATGCACACTTAAATCTCTTATTCTGACGAGTCAATCATTAATGGACAATTTTCAAAATTGTTTGTGTGTGTATATATATATATATATATATATACACACGGACAAACACATGTAAAATTTTCTAATTTTCGCGCAAAAAACATGGTCTGTGTACCGAAAAATATATATATAATAATTTAGACATGTACAGTTGTTGGAGCGTAGGCGATGTGCCTGTGTAAGTATTATTTCAAACAACTGAAATGCGGCCGACACGCAATACAAAAATAGCTCCTTTCGACATACTGTGCTATGAACGAAACAAATGTAACCTGTATACAAAAGGTATCGGCAAACGTACATATAAAACAAAGATACACATATACACATCCATTATAGAGACTAACAGCCCGTCTTTATCACACATTCCAATCACGGATTTATTAAAGTGGTAAACTTTCTAACAGAACATTCAATGCGAGAGAAACAAACATATTCCATCATACACTCACTCATACAAACAATAACTGATTCTTTGACGGAATAAATATATATATATATATATATATATAAATGTATGTATGTATGTATATCAACAATAATCTTAGTGAACAATCATTAATTTAGAAAAATAATTATTGAAACATATAAATATTTTATTAATCTTTCCATATACTTAAAAATATTACTTGATTTTTTTAGTAAAAATTGACTAGTTATATAACATTCACTATATATATACATAAACACACACACACACATATATATATATATATATATATATATATATATATATATATATTAGTTCGGTAGGAAAATAATTGCGGTTTTTGTTTACTGAATTCTAACTTGAATTTTTTTCAATGAAAGTATCATGTTATCGTCGTCATGTTAGTATCATTTAAAGTGTACTTTTCGGTCTGTATTTCGGTAAAATCGACTTTGGTTTTATTATTAATTTTACTTCAAATCGACCTGTTGAATTAAAGATAGAAAAGAAGCAAATAAGAGCATTTTTCCGTAAAAGTTCAATACAGATAGTAAAACAGGAGAAACTGATTGTAAACTAAACGATGTTTTTGGTGTGAATACTGTTGAGGAACATACGGTGCAATGGTGGTTCCAAAAGTTTCGTACTGGAAACAAGAACCTTGAAGATGAAGAAGGTCGTGGACGTCATTCTGTTCATAACGACCAACTGAAGGTGATAGTTGAATCAAAAACAACGCACAATTCGAGAGCTTACACAAAAGTTAAGCGTTAATCAGCCAACAGTTTTTTGAACCACTTAAAACAGCTATGAAAATCAAAAATTTGAAAAATGTATACGAATTTGAACGCCATAACCGCAATTATTTTTCTACCAACCTTTATATATATATATATATATATATATATATGTATATATATAAATATATACAAATATGTATATATATAAATATATATATATATATATATATATATATATATATATATATATATCTATATATATATACTATATACATACACTTCTCACTTTAATATTTTATAATTGACTTTCAAACATTAAACCAGTTGGAAACTCAACAGAAGGTAACAGTACGATCAATTTCGATATTTTCACAATTTAGAAAATTATATCCGTCTTGTTTCATGATCGCGTGTAAGTACTTTCAGTTCCGTTTAATAAAGAAAAAGAAACGTTTTATGTTTTATAAACGATAATAATATCGTCTGTCTTTGTTGGGCACTAAAAACGAAGTTTTCATCAAAGGGTTGAGAGCGTAAATTTGTTAATCTTTAGACAGAAAAAACACGGACGAAACTCAAGTTGAAAAGAGACAACATACTGTTATCCTGTAACGAACAATTATTCCATCATTGTCTTACAGTACAAATATATATATATATATATATATATATATATATATATATATATATATATATATATATATATATATGCTCAGGTTATGATAATAACTGCTACTATGTTTTCCACGAATCCATTACAATGTCGATGTTTCAGTTTATTTTTGAGGGGTATACTAAACTTTCCCCTTCGTTTTTCGTGTAAAATGGAACACACAACGTTTAGCGTTAGTGGTGGGCGAGTGGGTCGCCGGGGCTGATGGATTTATATAACGGCGCTGTACGGAGCGTCAACAACAATATTACGCATACCAGTGATTCACAAACAGTCTAATATCTATATCTATATATATATATATATATATATATATATATATATATATATATATATATATATATATATATAGGGATTTGATTAATGTGGTCTATATATCCATACTTCTGAAAAAGAAACAAGGGTTTTTAAAGAATCAAATCGGTTCAGCTCTTTAGATGACACAGAAAAGCATGAAAAGATGTATCACACGACTAAAAAGAACCATAAAAAATAGAATAGATATGAAAACAAGCACAAATTAAAAATGATAGTAATAAATAATCTGAAATGAAAATTGACTGTACACTTTGAAAAGAGAAGATAACAGATGAAGATAACAATGAAATTACAAAAATTGATCGGCCGACAACACAATCGATTATCTGTTGTTGAATTATCTATAATCATCCCACGGAATACAGGCTGACAAATACTGACCTAGATTAATATTTATTATTAAATTGGCTCATAATTAAAATAGACTAAAAATAAGAAAAAAATCTATATAACAAACATAACTATGACGATAAATTCAAAGAATGGATGAATCCAAGTACTGCTTTATTGTTTAAGGAAAGTTTAATATACAATTATAAACACATCCTAGCCAGTTGCTAATTCTAGATATTTTTTTTTAAAAAAAAAACAACTGTGAACTGAAATAGAAGAAAAGGTGGAAAGAAATAAAAAAAAAATGTAATAATTTCAATACTTTACCATTGTGGCTTCGTTCACTTAACACTTAATATTTAAGTTTTATGATAAAAATACTCAAGAAATAATTATTGCTCTTCCTTAATCGTCGCTTTTGTATATTTCGATGACAATGCTATTATCCTCAAAGCGTTAAGATACAGAAAAAAATCACATTACATGTCAAATTATTTTAACAAACAATTATAAATACTTTCTTCATAATTCAAGTTATCAATTTTTAAGAAAGATGCATCAGCTGAAGAGCTTACGAGTAAGGAGAAAGAAGAAAAATAAATATAAAACAATGAAAAGTATGTAGCATATAAAGTGTATTATCGAATGTATACTTTTTTGCATGTGTAGAATTCTTCCAGTCTTTTGTATCTTCCATAAATAAATATAATATTGATGAATTAGCAGGTAATGGTTAAAATATTTCAAACAATGCATGCATACATACATACATATATACATATATACATACATACATACATATATATATATATATACATATATATATATATATATATATATATATATATATATATAGTAGAGCAGCGATTTAATGAATCAATTAATGCACAGAACATTCACTCTATCGAGGTTATGCACTTTTGCGAAGTATATACACTCACTAAAAGCTTACTTACTTTTATGATTGTTTTTAAAAGTTTATTGAAATAATTTAAAGTTTACAAAAGATAATATAAATGGAATAACTTTGTTATTTACTTAGAGATTTTTGTAGAAATAAAGTTATTTTCGGTTGTTGTGTTTTTATATTTACTCCTAGTTGTACTAATTTATGTGATATAATGTAAAGAGTTATGTGAGTTCACTCTACCGAGTAGTCCACTGCATGCAGGGTTCGCTATATTGCGACTCTACTGTATGTATGTGTGTGTGTGTATGTATATACACATATATATATATATATATATATATATATATATATATATATATATATATATATAGTCATTAAATTCCCTGATGGTTGATGGAATATATAAATAAATAGCATTCGTTTCTAATCAAATTAACTGTACATGCTTCTTTCTTCTCTCCACTTAGCATTCTTAATACTAAATGATACATGCAGATTGTATATGATATTTAAGTATTAGGAATGCTTTTCATATGCATATACAGAAAATCAAAAAAAGGTAACACAACATGTCTTTCCAAATATCAAGAAAATAGATGACAAATAAAAAGAGTGTCCTTCTTAAAAGAGAACGATTGGCAACCGTCTCCTTACACAGAAACCGTATTCTAGTCTCTACTTTTGGCGGGAACAATGCTATAACATGCATGTTTTGTACGAAAAACGTTGAAATAGAGCGGAACGAGGACGAGAGACGCGCGTGCATTAAATTTAAAATGCGACATGCGATACTGTACGGTGGCGTCGCGACGGTGCACGACGATAAACGAGAAAAATATTATCTGGTGATCATTTCAGAGAGTCGCATACAGACGTACACGGTGCGGAGGGATGTCTCGCACGTGCGTTGAACAGAGACGTCGAAGCGACACACGCAGTGTTTTTGTATGTAGAACGCACGAGATGGAACGAGGGTAGGTTTTATATATATAAAAAAAAACGTCGTGTTAGCGGGGATGCCGTTCTCAACATCAGACCGATATGTCATTCTTTTCATCGAATGTTTTCTTTAATGAATCCTCGGACGTCGTTGATTTGAGTAAAATTGTGAAATATTTTTATTTTCTTCATACAAATAGACAATACAATTAATTGGTGGTTCAATATCTTTGCAAGTCCACAGAACAGCTGTACGCTTCAAGGAAAAAACTATAAATACTACTGACAATCAAACGCATATTAAAGTATAATATAATCTAGACAGTCACGATGAAAACGGTAATTTAAGAAATAAAAAAATCTTATTCTTACATACAGAATTTTATTTAAGGCCATTTTTCAATATAATTTGCTTGCATTTTAGTCTAACACCTAATAATCTTCTGGATTCAATCTCGGATGAAAAGTTTCGATCTCTTGCTCAACCACTCTTGCACTGTATTAATAGACTGAAGATAAATCCCTTCTGGTTCTTTAATTACCGTTAATTAGACATGTATCTATCATTAAGAACTAGAGTAAGTGGCATAGGGTGAAAGCAACTGTCATCGTTTACACCAGAAATAACTCAAAACGCTGATTTTTGCAAGAAAGTTGATAACGGTTTTTGCAATATGAAAAGTACAATTTTGGTACAGTTCACAATTAAGAAACAATAAATAATATTCGCTATTGTGAATATTTATAACTGAAATATATATATGTGTGTGTGTGTGTGTGTGTATATATATATGTATATATATATATACATACACCCATATAAATATGTATATATATACATATATATATATATATATATATATATATATATACATATAAATATATATACATATATATAAATATATATATATATATACACATATAAATATAAATATATATATATATATATATATATATATATATATATATATAGTTTCATAATCACATATTACATTATGAAAGCAGTAAACCACGTGTGAATCTTCTATGAAAAATTAACATTAGTAAAGTATTCATGTGGATTACTTAATGACTGACTAATCAGATACTCAATGATTAATCATTAACAGTGCTATTAATCGGTCAGTAATCATGAGATTGTTATTTTATTGTATTTTTATGGATTTATTACCTTACATTTATGGCATATAATAAACATATTACAGTGTATTTGATATGCTGTTGCGTTGCTTTGTCAGAAAAAAGACAGCACAGAAATACCACTTAATTAAAACTATAATATATAGTAATTCATTGTTTTGTGATATTTTTATATTACATTTTTTTTTATTTTCAGTAGAATCCTTTTGAAATATAATTATTATATATATATATATATATATATATATATATATATATATATATATATATATATATAATAAAAAATGTAATATAAAAATATCACAAAACAATGAATTACTATTGTGGCTGCAATAACTTTTTGTGCTAACATAGAGTGTTAACTTTATTAAATGCCAGGTTTGGAGTACAACGTTAACATTACTTAACAGCAATGTTAAATTTTGACATTAATTCTGTCATATTTATTATTCTGGTACTTCATACGAACTCGTCAAATCACATTTGTCACGTCATTAACAATAATTACTGATCTTGCAATGTGCGCTTCGTTCTCCATACAAACAAATTACACACGATTTGAACATTGAAGACTGTCAGAAATAGAATTTACGCAAATTGGTTCATAAGCTAGTGCACGTTTAATAAATATTGTCAATTAGACATATACTTAAAAAACTATAAACACAGAAGTACATTTCATGTTATAGTAAAAATTATAGCAGATAATTAATCAATTCAAAAGCTACTAAAATAAAAAAAATTTCTTAAATTTATTAGATTATCATCTCAAAAACCACCAAAGTGTCGATTTCCGTCAAAATACAAACAAAATTATATGATTAAGTGAGTGGTGCCTATGAACATTCCCAAAGTTCAGCTTTTTAAGTTGTCGAAAGGAATGTAAAATTGATTGGACAGGCATATAATAGCTTTATATATATATATATATATATATATATATATATATATATATATATATATATGCACATATATGTCACAAGTTAATTTGTTGATAGTTACACAGATGAAGTCACTCACTCCACAAACCATAAAAACTTTTCAAATAAGTGCAATAAATTCTTGAATCTGATTGTTACGCATTTTGATGGCGATTCTACCATCCTCATAGTGCTAGGATACAGAAAAATATGTCTACCTTAGGGATTTGAGGATACCTGAAGTATAATAAAAACGATCAATAATCAATTATTAAATCTTTTTGATTAGATTTTTTATAGGCCGGGTGAAAAATTCATCTGTGAAAGTGAATTCAGCCAGAGTGGCAAAACTCTATTGTGATATATCGACACATTAATATTTTTTTGGAAAAAAAAGAAAAATTTATATCAACAATATAATATTAATTTTTACCTACAATTCAAGTTTCAAATAAAAATGAAAAAATGTTAACAGCAGATACTGATTCAACTCAAAAATTTTCCTAGATGTTTTTATCAGAAAAAAATCATTAGAACTGTTAATTAGGGCATACGTGAGAATTTTCCACACACTATCCATTTTTACTACAAAATGGTTATTTTTTAAAAGAACTTCTGTAATATTTGAAATTGAAATGGGTATCGTAAAATAATGACAAACATTCTAATTCAATTAAAAAAATAAATAACATGCGCACAAATTGTAAAAATTAAATTATAGAAAAAAGAATCTTAATGGTATGATGTAATTTCGTGGTGAATTACTGAAAAAAAAAACAAATAATGGTGTTAAACAATCATTGAATATTACTGATTTCCTTGACAGTGATATGAATGATGGAATGGAAATCACACAGATAGTAACACCAACGCAAATGAAATTGATTATTTGAATCTGCTGTCTAAGATGTCACGAATATAGAAATACTAGGATATATCTGACGCTAATATAGAACAACCAATTTCATTTCCTCTGATGCACGTTCTGATATTTACAGGATATGCGAAAGCAGCCTATTAATTGACTGAACATTTGATAGACTAGTTATAAATTAAAGTTGGTCCTCTGAATTAAATTGTATTAAAGAAGACCGACAAATCAAATAACAGTATTTTTATATTAAAAAAAGAGTTTAGTATTGAGATGTGCTGACAATTTTTTAATATGGTTTAAAAAGTGCTACACAAATTTATTTAAAATACAGTTCTAAAATAATAAATATCTGAATTAGAAAATAGATGAATGAATTAATCGCTTTTCTCGAATTAAAAAAAAATCTAATCAAAAATATTCAATAATTATTTTCGATAGTTGTTCATGCGCATTTCGGCGGTGATGCCATCATTTTTCAAGAACTGAAGTTCGGAAAAAAATATTTTAATCGAGAATTTTTTTATGGTTTGTGGGATGAAAAATGAATTCTTCTGCAAAATAAAAACTGCGTTTCAGAATTGTATGTAACTATATTAAAATATTATAATATAGACTTTAAACTACAAATAACAAAATCTAGTTTAATGCTTCGAATAACTTCACAAAATTATTATATTTTTTTTACTCTTCGTATGAAGGTTCAGTGTTGATACATGTGTCATTTTATTTAATCGTTTCGATAGGAATTTGTCTTGATTCATTTCAGTAAATGATAATTGCATTAAGGGGTAGTTAAAATTAGTCGAAATTATTGTCCAAGAATTTTCTGACATCTTGGATAAAAGATATAATCCTGGGACGTTTTGTCCCATCAGTCTTTTATAGTGAATTCACTATGTAAAATATTTAAGAATTATTGAAAATCGACATATATACCCCGTTAGTAACGAAAGTATTTAACAGTGATAAGTATTTATTTTCCTCAGTAATTCACAAAATACAATTTTGCAATACACTATAATTCATTTGTTTCTGAGTTATAAAATCAGAGAAGAAAATATGACAATGCCACTCAATTCAAATGAAAATGAATCCATATATATATATATATATATATATATATATATATATATATATATATATATATATATATATATATATATCGACTTTATTCAGCCATCTTTAAGTGGAAAATTAAAATGGAATAGTGTTCAGAAACTGATAAACATTTATCTTAGTCATGGATTACTAACTTTCTTCTACAATAGTTTTTTTTTATTTTATAGTTGTCGAAGAACCGGCTTCATCTTACCTCACCCTATAAAACAGAAAAAAGTATTCTGACTAAAAATCTTTTTCAAATGTATAGAAAAAAGATTATCTGTACCTTGGCGCATCGAGGATAATGACATGACTATAAAACTGCGGATAAATAACAATTAAAATTAATCAGTAATCATTTATTTAACATTTTTTATCAGATTTGTTTCATAGTTTATGTAAAAGAGAGTAATTATTTTGTAAAAATGAATTTAGCTAGTGCCCATTCTCTATTGTAGAAAACATATCTTAATATTTTAGATTCGTTTTTTTCATTTCGAAAATATAAAAGATTGCGTTTTTCCCGCTGGACTGTTTTGATAACAACTGTTTCCTTCTTGACTGAAAGCTGCAAACTCGATAGAAGATCCCGTGTGTGAGAATTCACAAACAAAATTATAACATAAATACTAAACGTACTAATAAAACATTTCCATATTTTATACAGAAGTGAAACAAAAACGCATGTGTATGGATATTCAAAAAGTATCGAAGGGAACAACAACATGCATCACTATTTTCCATCAACTGATCTACTGAAACGTAAATGAACGTTCAGTAACGTATTACTTTTCCATATTATTTTTTTTTTTGTTTTCCGATTCCTTTTCGACGGGTTGTCAACAAACGGAGCACGAATGAAACTTTCAGCCAGAAAGTGAAACTTTGTAGAAAAACTTTTTACTGCACGTCGTCGTCTAGGCGCTTTCAACTACAACCTACTTACACACATATATTCATACATTATTTATACATACACACTGCACACTTATATGTACATATTCTGTGCGCATGCTCAATTATATATACCATTTACCACCCACTATACAGTTTTCCACACAGACATATTAATATATATATATATATATATATATATATATATATATATATATATATATATATAGGTAGGTAGATTTGTGTGTATGTAAAATAAAGAAAATTCGAATAAAGTTTGTAATGTATGCGTAGGAGGATATAAGAATTAAATGTTGGCGGTAAACTGTACTTATAGGTATATGAACAAGGATATTATATATATATATATATATATATATATATATATATATATATATATATATAATGTACTGCTATCAAAGGGTTTATTTATTTTGAAACGGTAACCTACATTCATTTAAAACTCTCAATAGGAACTTTTTAACGAACGTTAATATTTTTACTAATTTACTAAATGGACACTTGATTTAAATGAACACCTCACTAGTGAAACAATTGTGTATCTATAGTTAATGAGAATATTTGTCTCAAAATTAATAATAAGACGAGTTTTATATACGTTTTTGTTAAATTTGTATTGATGAAATCAAATATTAATCTTGCAGTGTTTCAACAAACCAACACTAAAAATCGTTCGATAAAATCATGATTGATGAAAAATATCTATCTATCTGTATATTAAAAAAAATTATCAGTAAAATTTCACAAAAATGAACAAAAAAAAATGAAAAGTAAATGTGTACATTTCGTACTAAATTGTTATTAACGATGACATGCGAAATTACACGAAATTTTCACGAAAAATTATGATATTTGTATCATAACTGCTACAATGAAATGTGCAACTTCATATAACAAGTACGTTCTATTGTAACTGCGAGAGTGGTTATATAGATACATTAACACATATATTTTATTTATATATATATATATATATATATACAATTACGCTACAATATATCTGCGAGAATGATTATATAGACATACTAACATATATATATATATATATATATATTTATATATATATATATATATTTATATATATATATATATATATATATATATATGTATATGTATGTATTACGACATTGAGCGAATATATGCGATACGAGTAAAGCGAGCCGGAGGCGGAGCCCCCGGGGGGTCGGCGAGCGTAAAGTGTAGTGAGTAGAGCCCCCTGGTATAAACTGAGATTTTTCTATACTTCAGTACTTTGAAGATGTCAGTATTTCCATTGAAATACGCATATATAATAAAAAATAATCAATAATTATTTACTGATGACCACTTAACCAGGAAAAATTTTTTTTTTGTTTGTGGAGTGGAAAAGGAATCCATTTGTAGAACTAAAACAGGTTGTATTGAACAGGTTGTGTAGAAACATCTTAAAAGAAAAACAATCATTTCAGAGAGATGACATATCATATATTAAGAGGTGTATTCTTTAAACAATAATGATATCATGAATTACAAGACGATATTATAAGACGATATTCGACATTATATATTCACATTTAAATTGCTTTCTCGAAATATGAATGCAAATCGTATGAAGAAGTTAACGATTAGGTGATAGTCAATATAAAATTAAGAGAAAAATTCTCAACATGTATATTCATTCAGGTCGGAAAACTATGACGCACATTACAATCTTACATATTTCGGTAGATATCATACTTTTCATAACGCGTACATATATATATATATATATATATATATATATATATATATATACACACACATACACATATATATATATATATATATATATATATATATATATATAAATATAATGAGTGAGTGAGATCTTAACTTATGCAGTTCGAATTCATGCTATTTTAGCTAAAATTGCTATGGAAAAAAACAGAATTATGAAAAAAATGCTATATTATTTATTAAACTATATAAAAGAGCAAGCAATCATCAAAGGGTACACAAAATTATAAGAATTCAATTTGGCAAAAAACTTCATCAATGTGTTAATGATTTCAGAAGTTTAAAGACGGAACTTCCTGAAACTTTATTGAAAAAACAATGAAGATTTCTGAACAAATCTATCTGTATCAATCTACATGTATCAATTAAGGACACATGTATCAATTATTTTTATAAGAATAGTTACTTATTCATAAATATTAAATTTGATATTACCGTTTTCGTTTCATTTCTTTACATTCTAAGGATGATAGAACTATACGAAAAAATAGTTGCATTTATTTTAATCGTTTATTCGGAAATTTTGGAGTAAAAATATCAGTATACATTTATAAAGTCTATGTCTATAGTTTGTATTTTTGTACAAGCATCACCGTAATTTGTAGTTACTCTATTGGTGCCCATAGCAATGAATAGATATTGTACACTTCTACTTTGTAGTTGATGGGCATCATCCCATCGAAATTTATACGATGCAAATTAAAATTAATGAATTAATAAGTTAACATTTCAATAATAAACTTTTTTAAATATGTGGAGAGTGATTCAATTTTCTATAAATTCAAGCGAACTTATACAAATCGCCTTAAAATTGTAAATGTGATTATCTTAATCATAAGTGGTATATTAATTAATTTATATAGTACCTATAATAACACTTAGTATATTAATTGAAACATGAAAAAAAAATAATTCACTGGATAATCTATAATTTACACTTATTTACTTTTAATTTGTTTATAACCTTTCAATTGCAATATCATCATTTTTTACACAACAGATTATACTAAAACTAATATATATATATATATATATATATATATATATATATATATATATATATATATATATATATATATATCTATCAAAAAAAGTCTATTTCAATAAATATAAATAAAAAGAATCGACAAGATACAACCGAATTAAATATGAAGAAATTTATGGGACAACTCACGTATCAACGTTTTGCTCTATACACATCTACCAATCTATCGGTATAATAATTATTGTAAATGTACTGAATTGAAAACTGAATCATTTATTTCAAATTTAAGCTAGATGAAAAATATATTAGGAGGAGATGTTTTCCTGAATGTTTAGACGAATACCAAACAGAAAATATAAAAATTGTCACTTCGATATTTTTAATTTCCACAAATAAATATTTTAAATAATTTCTATATCAAGATCTTATTCGCATTTATACCTACGTTGATATACACCACTACTTTTCGAATCATATATATATATATATATATATATATATATATATATATATATATATATATATATATATATATATATATTTGTATGTATGTATATCTGGCTGTGTATTGTATAGAGGGGAGTCCCCTACTAACGCTGTCGGCTCGACTGAAGATAAATTTATGCGCCCCTCGTGACATTGGCGTCACGGCGGCGCGCATCTCTGCACGGACGCCGGGACGGGTGGCGGGAACGTGCGCGAAGAGAAAAACGACGCTCTCTGGAACGAAACCGACCGTTCACCGTTCGTATCTCTTCGTCGTCGTTCGCGCACCACGATATCTTGTCTCGTTCGGCGAATGAAACAAAATAAAAAAAAAATAACACAACGGCGTAACGAAAAAACATCAGCCTAGAGATAGACGACGACGTCGTATTCGTATCTCGGAGACGCAGCCAATTCTGGGAAATGTTTTTGGTCGTCGTCTCTGTGTCTGTACGTATACATGTATATGTGTGTTTATGTGCGTGCGTGCGTTTGTGTGTGTGTAGATGGATATTATTTTCGTCCGCGTGTATTTTGGCGGGAATTTTTTATTTTTAAACATGTCTAGACGTTCAGTATCCACGGATTACGACACTTCCGTCGATTTATAATGCGATGAGGAATTTTTAAATTTTAAACTTTTCTGTCACATGTAACTCTTTCAATGGACATTAGTAAAATGCACAAAACCGAAATGATCTACTTTTAAATAAAATGAAATGTCTCAAATCAAGATCTTTCAAATTAAGATTTTAACAAAATACAACAAAAACAATCATATTTTGGTATAAAAAAATTTACTCACTAGATTTTAATAAAGTATTCGTTTCATAGTTGATACAAAAAAATATTTTGTTTTTTTAAAAAAAAAATATTGGAATAAATTATATTCCACAAATGAATCACTTTCTCATTCCATTACATTCACAAAACAAATTTTTCTTGTCAAAAATGTTCAATGAATAATTTGCTTTCAGTCTTCTTCTCTGTTTCGTGATGCATTATTTGACGATTCCAATTATATTCGGAGCGTTAAGGTTAAGAAATGTCTTTTCTTAGGTTTTTATACACACCTTAGTCTTCTGAAAATTATGATATTCAATGAAATGTGCACAAGTAAATACTGAAATTGATCAATAATCATTTCTTGAAAAACTATGGTCAGAAAAAAGTTTTATGACTTGTGGGATAAGAAAAGAATTCATTTGTGAAAGTGAATTTAGTTACAGTGCCCGAACTATATTGCGATAAATTATGTTGCTTTTTCATAAAATGATTCCGTAATAACGTTGATTTTACTGTTTAGATGATTTTAATAAGCTTTTATTAAGCTAAATATTACATACAATGACTTGGACTTTAATTAATTCAATACGCAAATTTCAACGCTTGTTAAACCATTTCCGGGCACATCAATAATTCACTAGGAACATATTTTATTTTTTTATTATATATTACTAATAAAACATTATTTCAATTTCAGTAAATAGACAAAAATACAATTAAAACCAAATCTGTCTGTACAATTTACTGTATCGATGCATTTATATTCCAGAAATGTATTATTACTTTATCAGATCCTATTCATTAGCATACATAAGACATTTAAGACGGGATTTTTTGAAATGCTTATCTTCTCGCAGATTAAGCCAATTAAACGGAACTACTTCTAATTAGATACTACAATTTAAAAAGGATATATCAAAAGTTTTACATGAAGAGAATTAAAATAACTTTTCACAGAGAATTATACGATTGTATTAACATTTTTTTTTTATACTTGGCAGACTAAAATCTTTTTAATTTTTTTCAAATAATTACAGACTAACTGGAGAGGATTTTTGAGTTTTCGATAAAATAGTAATATTTGTTTTCTGTAACTACAAAAATCGATATAAAAATATAATGATTACTTTATTTGTTTGTATGTATGTGTATATATATGTATGTATGTATGTATGTATGTATGTATGTATGTATGTATGTATGTATGTATGTATATATATATATATATATATATATATGGTGATTCAATTTAGAAACCCACACGAAAGTAATAAAAAAAAACGCAAAAATTAAAAAAAAACATATTATCCCCTTTTAGTATTTTAATATTGAATTGAACTAAAATACTGAATAAAAATAACATAACTTTTTTTAACCCCTATGCCCTCTTTTAATACTTAAATGTGGAAGCCTAAATTGAATCATATATATATATATATATATATATATATATATATATATATATATATATATATATATATATTCATATAAATATCCAGAAATATAAAACAAAAAGAAAACAGTTATTAATGTATTATATTTTTCATTAAAGTTTAGAAGACAATTTATTTAATGCTGCGAAAATGATTATAGACATAAATGAGGTTTAAAAAATATATTTATTGTTGCATTCCGATAAATAACACAATTATAATTGACAAGTGGTCGAGCGCAACAAGCCCGGGGTCGGTGAAGCAGAGAGCATGGGGCGAAGCCCCATTGTTTCTAATAAACGCACCCAACTAATTTACAAAAATACAAACTTTTATATACGTTTGTTAGGAATCAATTATGAATCAAAAATAAATATATTTGAAATATAAAAAAATATCCATTATTTTATATTAATAAGATGTATCTGCAAGTCATTCGATTTTTATATTTATAATTCTCTCTCTCTCTCTCTCTCTCTATATATATATATATATATATATATATATACACATGCATAAATGAATGTATATTATTACGATTACTACTTTACTAGCGTTTGAC
>CM068318.1:38410955-38445955 GCA_034766995.1 Acanthacorydalis orientalis | reverse complement strand
TATGTGAGTATGTGTGTATCGAGTGTGTGTGTATCGAGTGTGTGTGTATGTCTGTATGTGTGTCTGCAAGTATGTACGAGTGGCCCCGGCCGAATGCAGAGAGAAAGCTGGCCGGCCGGCCGACAAACCGAGCGACCGGCCAACGAGCCAGTCAGCCGTCCCGACAAAGTGTTTGAAACAGTGTAACGCGGTGATAGCCACACACAGTTCGACGAATAGTTATCTAGGCCCCGGCTTCATGGTACTACCTCTACTATTACTATTATGTATAAGAAATGATTGCGTATGTTTATGTATGGGTACACTTTCGTGCATACACTATAGTAATTTTTATATCGTACGGATAATTTTTCGATGAGTGAACGCGAAGATAACGAACGAAAGAATAAAACCTTTCCCAAATTAAGAATGTTTCAAAAGCAAGCGTGTCTTAAAAGACATTTACAAACATATGTTTGGAGCGAATGAATCCCCGTCGCTGATTGTAAAATGTTTATAGAAAATAACTACAATGTGTGTTTAACCTAAAGAACATCCGCAATGATGACAAATGATCAATATATGAAAAATGTTTATTACTTCCTAAAAGAGTTCAATAAAATGCAACACGAATTAAAATCCAATAAAACAAATTTAGTGTACAAATACATGTGATTTTTTTTAATTCTTTTAATTTATATGGGGTTATTTATAATCTGTTATTTAAGATGTTATTTTAATAGATGATCATTGTTAATTTAATTCCTTTAATTCATGAAATATGGATGTTTAATTCAATATCTTATACAAATTTTTCAAACAACTGATAGACAACATTTATTAATAACAACTGCATTTTGTTCAGCATATTTCATATGACAAAACGAGCACTAAAAGAAAGCTATCCCTTCAACTACACTGGTTTCTCTAAAAAATACTCTATTAAAGATTCTTTAACAAAGAAATATATTTAATATTTAAACATAGAATGTTTTCAAATAGAATTTCATTACTGAATACTGTTCGATCTATCCAACCGTTTCTGTTCTAGTAAAATAAATGATAATATATCTAACTTTTAATATAGCAATTATAACTGGCTCAGTAAAAGTAAAGAAGTATTATTATAAGCTCATATCTTAATATCATCTATGAATTTAATAACAATTTATATACACTGGCAGATATGCAAATAAAATTTCGAAATTTATAAATCACATTATGAGAGCTACATTAATATGAGACTAAAATGTACATGATTTATAAATTAAGATATTAATAATTCTAAAGTATATATTTAACTATAGCACTTTACTGATACACATTTTTATTATTAATAGTAATAATTTTACATAACTTACAATTAATAAGATTTTAATAAATGATTAAAACATAGTAACAGGAATGATTAAGGCAGTAAAGATCAAAAGTTTTTTATTCTCTCCAAAGACAGGAAATAAATTCAATAAAAGTATTATTAATGTTATCTTATACTTAAGCACTTAAGCATTTTTATCATGTTTTTGAACTACAGCTAAACCCCTGCCGTTGCATTTTTGCAAAATGTAACCCTTTCTGCGTCAATATCTTTATCAAATGAAAGTGTCACAAATGTTTTCTTATTATTAGCTTTTGTAAATAAATGACTGGGAACACTGTCCAGAGTCAAATAATTTAGCGGTAGTTCAAAAACGTGACAAAAATGCAATGGCGGATGTTTAAGTGTTAATAACGCATTTAGATAATTTTGAAGTATGATATAAAATTGTTCTTTTTATTTAAAATATTAACAACATATATATATATATATATATATACATATATATATATATATATATATATATATATATATATAGTTTTGTTTTTTTCTAAATGGAATACAAAATCCTTTATCCATTCTATTTATTTCCTTAATCTAAATCTCATCAACAACCTGATACAGATCAATTCTATTTTGAGTGCAACTCAAAAATACACTTCTCGTTTCTTTATACATTAAAAGTTTAACGACTTCTAAAGATAAATTTTAACAATTCTCGAAGGAATATACTTGAAAACACGAATATATTCCCTTATTCTAGTTCAAAATCAACGTCCAGTTACAGACCTTATCTGTTTTAAATATGATTCAAAAAATGGACTTCCTTCTAGTTTCCCTATACACGGAATTTTTAAAGAAAAAGATGTTTCTTCTTTCATATCTTGTAACACTGGTTATTTTATATTGCCTACAATTTCAAATATAAACGTGCATTAATGTCACAGACTTGTCTCAATATCAACGTTATAACATATTTTGGTACAAGATATTGGAAGTTTTTGTACATTTTTATAAAAATCGATAACGGAGAATGAAATACAATATAGATACAACTGACAGATTAATGTTATTAAAAATACATATTATTGTTTTTATTATTCTTACATATATATATATATATATATATATATATATATATATATATATATATATATATATATACACATATAAATAATAGCATTTAAATTGGAAAAATATATTTAATAAATTGGAAAGTGCAAAATTAAACAAGAGACGCTGCTGATTAAATTCGGTATATTTTACACAAAAACATGCCGGCATTGTTACCAGGCTAACATGAAAAAGTATTCAGTTAGAATGTATTGGGTATTCCTATTACGCAGGCGCGAACACTGTATTTTATATATATTATATATATATATATATATAATATATGTGTGTGTATATATGTATATATATATATATATATGTGTATGTATATATATATATATATATATATATATATATATATATATATATGTATGTATGTGTATGCTTCGAACAGAAAATCATACGAAGAGCGCAAATACACAAACGGCACAGGATTGTGTGTCGTTCTACCACCAACGGGTCTTTTACAATGGCCGAGTCGTGCCCGGCGCCTACACCGTTACGGAGGTAACTTTGAGTGGGCGCATAGTTAACACACACACACACGCACGCACACATCATACACATATATCTTATTTGCATTCTGACGTTTCGAATTTTTTTACATGTGTTTTCGTCGACCGTTTTACGTCCGTCTGAGTATTAGTGTGTTGTACGTTATTGCTGACTTCGCAACGTCCATCGACTATCATAAAAATGTCATAAACGGATAAAATAATTCGATGTTTGACGGACAAATCGTGACAGAGGTGTAACTGAGCGATTTTGAAAATATGATTGCGTGCTTTTATATTTATTTTTTTGATACAAGAAGTTTTAGATTATGCATATATATATATATATATATATATATATATAAACAGCTAGAAAAATAACATTGAATAGATAAAAAAGGATATCAGAAAATGTATTAGAAATATGTAAAAGTAGAAATTGTAATAAATTAGAAAATGTATTTATCCAACATTTTCAAAGCTTGAATATATATATATATATATATATATATATATATATATATATATATATATATATATATATATATTCAAGTTTTGAAAATATTGGATAAACAAATCTAATTTATTACCATTTCTATTTTTTTACATATTTCTAATACATTTACTGATATCCTCTTTTATCTATTCAATGTTCTCTTTCTAACTGTTTTTATATTTTCTGACTCTCAATACCTATTATCTGTTATTTTCTCTTCTTGTCATTTTGTTACATATTTTAATTTCAAAGTACAAATCATATTATTATGTCCATAAACCTCTTGTTTTGGTACCCAATCGAATTTTCTATTTCTTCTTATTTTTGAAACATACATTTTTCTATCCTCCATTTTCATATCATTCAGTGATGTCTACTGTTGGTTAATTTTTTTGATATTTAAGTCCACTGTTTTATTTTTGTTACTATAAGAATACATTTACCGAATACATTTCACTTCAAGATTTAAATATTGAAGTCATCAACATTCGATTGAGGATGGAACTTGTGCCGAAACTAGTAACACTTAAACTGGTCCAAAAGAATTAAGACCAACGTGACAAGATACTGAAATTTCATTTAATGAAATTTATTCATTTTTTTTCTATATGTGGTTATTATATATATATATATATATATATATATATATATATATATATATATATATATATATATATATATATATATATTGGTTAACCTTGTTCAGCGCTACTTGAAATAACGATGTATCGATATAGTAATCTATAACTTTACAAGCCTTAGAACCTAATGAAATATAGAAACTAATGTTATTTGCTATTTTCGATATAAATTCATGATACATACTACAAACGCACTAATATTATTTTGATAAATGGGTGTTCAAAAATGAACTGACTGAATGAATTAAAAATATAATTTTTAAATAAATAAGTAATTCCACCAAACCAAGCACATTTCATTTTCAATTATTTTTTAAAGTTCATTAATGTTATATTTAAAATTCTATGTATATACTATACGGAGTCAGTGATGTGTGCTATAAGAGACTTTGTTTAATGCTGTTTCATTTAATGCACGGATTTCAGGAATGCATCCTAAGAGATAACCTAGGCTTGCCTCTCTCTCTCACTATATATATATATATATATATATATATATAAAACTTGTATTCAACTACTAACGCAGAATATATTACACAAATTCCATAATATTTCTAATACTAATAAAAATAAAGGTATTAATCTTTAATACTTATAAAATCTCTCGCTGGCTCTCTCTCTCTCGATATATATATATATATATATATATATATACATATATATATGTGTGTGTGTGTTTGTGTGTGTATACATATATATATATATATATATATATATATATATATATATATAGAGAGAGAGAGAGAGAGAGAGCTTGTATTCAATTACTAATGCAGTATATTTTACACAAATCCCATAATATCTCTAACACTCATAAAAATAAAGGTATTAACATTTAAGATTTGTTATAAATGATCAGCAATTCTATTAAAAATTGAATAAATGTGTCCCATGTGTTATTCGAAATATGAAAATATGTTTGTCTGATTAAAAAATATTTCAGCGAGATACACCCATTAAAAGTATTTACATACTTAAGAATTTAATCTAAGTTCATTAAAAAGTATCATTTACTTTTTGTCATAGTTCGTCATCTCGGTACGTGTATTCTTAAAAGTCTATTTAATACGTGTTGCATCTTATATGCATACAACATATATCAAGTGAAACTGAGAGATAATGACTCGAAGTAAACACAATGCTAATATCTTATATTATACACTTTCAAATGTCCACAAGAATTCTTTACTTTCACTACAGGTATACGAGAGAGGAGGCAAAAGCCAAACGACCGCGAACCATACAAATAATTTATATATATATATATATATATATATATATATATATATATATATATATATATATATATATATATATATATACATACATACATACATACATACATACATACATACATACATATAGAGAAAGAGAGTAAATTTAATATTAACCTATCGTCTATTGTATTAAAGAATAGAATCAAAAAACAATATTTATACAGTCATATTATTCATAAAATAATAAATTTTAAGGAGTGAATGATTCGAAAAAAACACACATTTATTCTGCTGCAGAAATTCGTTTCATATTTAGCTACATTTCAAAACATTTCGACATACAATGCTGTTGTAGTGAGTCACTACAATGTCTATTAACATGTTGAGCACTACCCCTACAAAAGATAAATAGTTTTAAAACTCCACACAGTACACTGATTGTGACTGATGGAGTTTGTAAAAAGGATTCCCATGAAAAGCAAGATGTGTCCGTACTGTTATAAAAACCAAATGGATCGTAGATATAGAAAAAATAATATAAAATTAATAAGTGTATATATATATATATATATACTTAAAGACATGTTACAATCAATTATTTTACTGTTAGTTTGTTTTAATTAGATGCATAATTAATGACATTCCAGTTGTGAAACTGCGGTTAAATTCACTTTCATAAATGAATTCCTTTTTCACCCCATAGACCACAAAAAATGTCTGACCACAAAATGTTCGATAAACGATTACCAATCATTTTTGATTGTTGCTTATGATCAATGCCTATTATCCTCACTACGCCAAAGTAAAGAAAAATCTTTTTTTTGTACCTTGGTGCTCAAACATTTTTGGTCAGAAAAGAAGTTCTGTGATTTGTGGAATAAGAAAATAATTCATTTGTGAAACGTACTTTACATATATATTTCTATACATAAAATATTTAGCCACAAAAATCTAAAATGTTATAAAAATTAATTTACTGCCATGTTTATGTATATATATAACGATTATTTTGCTATATATCCACTATATAATAATTATATACACATAATGAGTTTTAAAAATATGTTTATTGTTTCATTCGGTTGCATGTATAGGCTTATAATTGAAAACAAAGCGAGCAGAGGATGAAGCCCCCTGATACATATATATGCAAAGAACGGCGGTTTATTATTTTACTTTTGGTGAAAATTCTCTACAAGAAATATTTTTTAATGAAAAGTAACAGATTTATTTTTTTATACATTAGTGTAACTCGTTCTTCGCAAAACGTTAAACATGTTCTTAGAATTATACTGTGAAAAAATTATAGGAACATAGCTTTCGTTCCAATGAATTATTTTAATTTTATTAAAAAGGTTTTCTAAATACTATAAAAGAATATCGTTCCGTTTGTAATTTAAAATTGGTAAAAACACAAACGTTTCATTTTTAGGTAATATAATTGTTGTAGTCTACTGATAGTCATTATATTTGAAAAAAATAAGAGTTTAGTGTTTTTAAATGAGCATAATGTCGAATAAAAGTATATTTAATATTTAAGTTAACTGAACGATTGAATCAATTCAGAGAATAACCAAAATCGTATTTTACTGAATCTACCACACCTGCGATACTTCAACAAGTCAATTATCTCATTTATATCAATCGTAATATAACTAGCTAACACCTGTCTAGTGAATTAGCAAGTGAAAAGTAAATTTAGTCGTTCAATAAATGTGTAAAGAATATGTTTTTTATATGTTTATATAAGTAAAAGCACTAAATATAAAGCTTACTTAAAAATATTTGACCAAAATTTGTTTCATAGTTAAAAAAGTACAGTACTAATATTCTAAAGGTATAACAATACGCGATAAGAACTACAATTTTTGTCCTTTTTGCCAACACAAGACCATAGTAGTACAGTTTTATATGTTAACTATTATCTCACATTACTTACTGTGTTTAAATAATATTTAACGCAGATTCTTATAAATGAATGTTGTGTGATTGTACAATGTTTAAACTACACATTGTCCATAACTGTTGATACGAATATGTGTGAAATGCAACAAATAATCAAATATGAAGTGAAAACTACACCATTACTTAATAGTGAATATTGCATCATATAATTTTTGAAGGAATCACAAAAACTCCAGAATATACACGCGTATATCTCAACTTTGTGAATAAATATAAATTGTTTCGTATTCTAAAGATTTAAGAAAATGGCCATTCTTTCCTGTCAAAAAATCTATAAAAAAAAATATTTTTCGAGAAAAATATTCAAAGAGGTTTTTCAGACGACGACGGTATGAATTCTAGATGTTTTTAGATTAAAAATGTGATTTTTGTGAAAGTACTATCAAGTGATAAGAACTTTAATTCGAATATGGATGTAGAATTGTTTAAAAGATATAAGAATCATTTAAAACGTACTCCACTATGTAAAAATAGTGATAAAACCTTACTACAATATAATAATTCAATTACAGACGACCTGAAAAATTACAATTTTGACTGTTTCTAGTCATTTTGAAGCTCCGATTTGAACCTTTTAATAATGAAAGAAGAATATATTAGAAACTTGTATATTTATAACATTAATAAAGACAAATTTGATTACTGAATTCAGGATTTTGTCAACTGGGTCAATAGAATTAATCTGTGAACTGGATGCAATTTACAACTGGATGCAATTTTTCCCTAAATTCTTATATTAATAATCTATAGCAGTAGAGTATGTACCAATATTAGAATATTTTATACATTAACAGGTAACTCATATTATCTTTTCAAACATCCGTTTTCATTGTGTATCCAAACGGCTGTTTAATGTGACTCTACGGTTATGGATAATCCTTAAAAAAGATATGAAACTATACAATTTTGTTAATTAAGACTTACTGAATGCAACAAAAACAAATTTGGGACGAGTCAGAGTGAGGCTCTTGAGCATTCAAAAATGTATGAAAATTTTTATATGTAACTCTTATTATCGAAGAAGTTGCACACCCTGATATATATATATATATATATATATATATATATATATATATATATATATATGTACATGCATGGAGGGAGAGAGAGACAAGTTAAAAAATGTAAGTTAGTTTATCGATAAAATTATTTTTCTACATCCTTTTTTGAGTAAACTTTTTACATACATTAAAAAATGTATTTCAGAAAAATTCCAAAACTGTATCGGGTCTGTATGTGTACATTTTTCTGATACAGTATTCATAGTGTATACACTAGAGTTAAGGTATGGTGAATCTCATAGGTTGTAACATAAAAAGAGAGAATCTGAACGCAAATGACGTAAATGAGATTACTCTGCAAAGTAAAAAGATATACAGAAAGAAATAAAACGTGAAATGAAGATATATGAGACGAATTAGAAACTTTACCTATCAATGAAAGAATAATAGATCACCGGGATATGAGACACATTATAGATATGAATGAAAATAATTTCGTATATTATAATTAACCAATTAAAACAATTAAATAGAAAGAGAAATATGAGAGGACCAAAGAAGAGTGATTGTTGTTAACCACTTTTTGTGAAAAATGATTTTAAGCAAAATGTTTTTAAGGTATAATACACGAGAAAGACCGTACATAATTTTGTAATTTTGCTGTATTAGATTCCTACATGTATTTGAATAATTAATTTGCAGAAATTTTAAAAAGCATTAAATATATATATATACGATTTCATTAAATGTATATTCAAAATATGAAAAAATCAATTAATTTTCAATACAAAAAGAATTCAGTCAAATTATTAATTTTGTCTAATGAACGGACGGCAGCGAAAAAGTTAAAAAGTGGATGTCGATATCTAGTGCTAAATATCGAATTCCATGTACTCCGATCGATATTTTTCATACTTTTTTTATTATTATATCGGTGACACATTTCCTCCACAACGTACCGATTCAAACAAGAGAAAAAAAAACTCACTGTTACATAATCTGTACGAATCTCTTTGGTATAATTTATATAGGAACAGAAACGAACCGGTGCTCCCTCCACACCGGCACCAGCAGATAGATATTATTATGGAATTCTCTCTGTCTGCTTTTGTGTATGTGTATGTGGGTGTGTATATATATGTGTGTGTGTGTGTGTTTTATATATACACGTATCTATCGTGACCGCGTTTGCGCAATGGCGATATGAGAGGGGGCTTACGCTGAAGCCGGCGCTGTTTCGCATTACGTATCGGGGGGATGGTGGTGTCGGTATAGTCGACAGGCAGACATGGATGACGTCGAATACGGGGCACAGAACGGGGAAACCGGAGGACTCGACGACCGGGCGTCGAACGGGGACAAGGGAGACTGCTGTAACGGGAAAAACTGCAGAACGTCGTTTTGTTTCATCGTTAGAGTTGTTGTCGTTGTGCGCAGAGAACGGGATTTGAAGTGGGCACGGTTTATATTTCAGACGTTTCTGTATAGGACTGAGCTAACTCAGCGTATTTTTTTTTTGTTCAGAATGACTTGTTTTTTTCTTCTCTTTTTCAACTTATGACATTAACAGCAATACACATAAGAACTACAATAACAACCACATCACCACTGAACAATAATATTCAATATATATATATATATATATATATATATATATATATATATATATATATATAAACTGTACTTGTGAAATTCTATGTATTACTGTAAATCATTGCTTTACAACAATAATATAAAACAAAATTAGTACTAAACATAAATGAATAATAAAAGGAACAGGTACTTTTCAAAAACCTCCCTCGTAAAGACCACATCGAATACCTCTTTAATGTTATGAGGGTTGATTTTAACATTAGACAAGATCTAAAAGTCAATCTAATTTCATATCGTTTTTTTCAACCAATAAATTCTTTTTTCAAATCACCAGAAAATATTTTTCTGATCGAAAATGTTCAATAAATCAGTATTATTTTTAATTGTTGCTTGTGCGTATTTCGATGATGATGATGATGTCATCATTTTCAGAATGCACGGTCACAGAAAAATCTCAGTAGATACATTTTCTTAATAAAATAATATTATTCAAAATTTTATTCTTGACAAATTGAAACTGTGAAATTATTGAAAGAAACAGTGATAATATTTGATTTCACCAATATATTGATGTAACAAAACCGTATACAAGTGTTATTTTATTAATCATTTTCAAATAAACATTCTTATCAACTGGACACTATCTACATGTTTGGTTTCAGGCAAACTATTGAAAATAATACGTGAAATATTAATTATACATGTCTGATCCAAAGAACCTAATTATAGAAATACGTTTTCTTTACTGCAGAGATCTTTAATAAAAAATAATGCAATAAGTTACTGATTAAATATATATATATATATATATATATATATATATATAAAATTAGATCCTTGGAATTTGTAAAAAAAAGGTATAAAATGAGTTTCCTTTGACATACACTCATAAATTATTACTCATTGCAAAAGTCAATCGAAACTGACAACACTCCAGTGGCAGAAAACATGATTAGAATAATATTTACTTCATGCTCTGCACAGACTTTGTCCGTATTAATCGGAATGAGTCGAGCGTTTGACCTACAGGATAATAAAAAAAAAACGGATTCGACAGCCAACATATGATTTAAGGATGGTAAAAGGTTATCTTAATAGACTAATACAAATAGATTCTGAGATCAGCTTTGTTTTGAACACCTTTCATTTATTGATTTTATATATATATATATATATATATATATATATATATATATATATATATGGTGTGTGTGTGTGCGTACTGTCAAATATATTTTCAAATCTTTGATTGCTTATATAATCAATTTCTTTAAAATTATACTACTATCATATATTTAAACCAGAAATTAAAAATTATATTTTCATTCATTTTTTCACTTTTTTTGTATCAAAACCAATAATCAATCATTAATAATATTTCAATTTAATACTCTAATGACCGTTAAGAAAGATATTAGCAATAGAACTTTTGAAATAGGAACATTTTGTATATAAAATACAAAACTATTAGTTATTAACTGCTTTTCGTAATCATGTATTGGTTAATGTTTGTCACTTTTGTATTTTAAGATAATAATTCTATTTCAAAAATGATCTTTTCATCCAACACAAACATTTTAGCATACGGAACTAAAACATGGACAAATAGACATGATTAAAAGATAGAAAAAAATGTCATACTAGGACAGAAATGAGAGCAAAACTAATACATAAAGAAAATGACTACACAAACAAAGTTATTGTTAGAAATAGAAATGATTTACTTATTTTGAACGGCCATGTCCAAAAAATGAACGAAGACCGACACTACTGAAATCAGTGACGGAACGGGTGTCATCAGAAATAATGAAAAGAAGAACGAAATATACATGAAATCTAAAAAAGACACAAACGCACCAAGCTTAACAAATTTAAAAGAAGGCCAAACAAGAATAGTAACTAAGCATCAGACAACCTCAAAAGGTGTTCTAAATCATTTGAAGTAATAGTACCGAGTGTTTCTAGTATTTTTGCGTTAAGTAACCAGAAGAGACAAAATAGCAATAACACTTAATTGAAATAAAACAGGATTTATACAAATTGGTCCGTTCGGTCATCTTTATTCTTAACTGTCTATATTTGTATTTATTAGGTTGGTAGCGAAATAATAGCGGTTTTTGTTTTCTGAATTGTAAATTTAATTTTTTTCAATGAAAGTGTAATTTCTTCATGTTTATGTTAATATCATTTTAAATTGGATTTTTCTGTCTGTATTTTGGTAACATCGACTTTCGTTTTATTATTAATTTTGCTTCAAATTGGACTATTGGATTAAAGATGGAAGAGAAGCAAATAAGAGCAGTTTTTTGTACGAGTTCAAAACGGGTGGTAAAGAAGCAGAAACTGCTCGGAAACTAAACGATGCTTTTGGTGTGGCTATTGCAAAGGAACGTATGGTACAATGGTGGTTCCAAAAATTTCATACTAGGGACGAGAGTCTTGAAGATGAAGAAGATTGTGGGTGTCTTTATTCAGTTCATAACGACCCACTTAAGGCGTTAGTTGAATCAGAATCACGCACGATTCGAGAGGTTGCACAAAAGTTAGACGTTAGTCATCCAACAATTCTAGACTACTTGAAACGGTTAGGAACTTTGAAAAAGAGAAAAATGTGTATGAATTTGAAGGTGACAAACCGCAATTATTTTTCTACCAACTTAATAACTTCACTATCAATGATGAAAAATAAATAATTTACAATAAAGACAGAAGAATTGTTAATTCGTTGACTTCTTCTATCTTATATGTATAGCTTAGCATTAGATACAGATAGGATCGATTATACAACGCAAACATATTTGAAATACCTGATATATACAAGTTGGATGAATCGTGATATTCTTCGAAGATACACTAAATTAGTCTTTCGGTTTTGTTCAAGATGTAAATATGATTATCATTTGTTTACTTTATGTGAAACATACATGTATCCCATACATTTCAGCGTCGATACACAACGTCGAGAATAGTTTCAAAGTGTCGTTTAGCATTACATGAACGCGGTCAATTTCGAAAATCTATTTTATATATACATCACAATATACATGTTGTACACGCATGACAACGTTTTGTTTTTGATTCATGAAAACGTATCTAAATGTCGCCAATGCTGTAAAACCTGTACGAATTTTCCCAACCGATTGCACAACATTTGTTGGTCTAGTGGCGAACAGATAGAGATACGCATAGGTCGCAATCAACAATGACAACAGTGAACAAAGTACGCGTTCGTTACTATGGTGACAATAGTGCGAAGCCTGTCACAACGACAAAGCTAGCTGTGTACCAGCAATAACCACACAACCAACAACAATATATACACATATCTAAACACATACATACATACATATTATATATATATATATATATATATATATATATATATATATATAAATCAACACCGCACGTTTATTTTTGGGGTGTTTGATACATATTTCATTCCTAGGATTAATAATTATAATAACATGACATTAATGTAATTAATGTTAAATTAAACATATAAATACTAATTGTCAATTTTATACAATTATAGTTATTAATTTTTTAGACTGATCAATTTCTTTAAAAAAGTAAATTTTCTGAATTATATCATTCATACACACACAAATGTTTATATATATATATATATATATATATATATATATATATATATATATATATATATATATATATATATATACACGTGTGCATAGTGAAACTCCCATAAAACGAAATCTTCTATGAAAAAATTATCTACAGTCAGGCAAGAAAGTCTCCGTACACCTCATCACAACTTACAACAAAAAACTTGAATTATTTAGCATTTATATAAATACATTTATAAAACTTAACGAAAATGTTCTTTACCGTCTCTACCAATATACTATTGAAAAAATTAGCACATTTAAATTTATTTCTAAGAAAACAAAACTAAATTCAAAGTCGAAAAACATGACAAAAAGTCTCAGTACTTTACTATAATTACTATTATGGGTACTAATTAATAAACTACTACAAACGATTTTAATATTTCGTAAGACCTCCTTTTGCTTCAAAGGTCGTTCCATCGAATCTACTACATTTTTAGTAATTTGGGTTTCTTTTCTATTCTTCCTGGAGCTTTGATTTGAGTTCCGTTTTACTTCTTATACAATGTTTCCTTACTCGATGTTCTAAATAATCCCGTATATGTTCAATTACATTTCAGTCCGGTGACTGTGGAGGTGTATGGAGTTGCGGTGGCACGTTATACAATAACTTATTATTAAAACATTTTTCCGTTCTTTTTTTATGTAAGCCATGACTGTACGGATACTTTTTTGTTTAACTGTACGTAATAAAAAGTAGTTTCCGATTGTATCTTCGGTTAATAGTATGTATATCAACTCTTCATAATGCATTATCTGTGTAATGAAAAATATGATTATAAAAACTGAGTTTGTTCCACTGTAAAAGAGTGTGTGTGTGAATGTTTATTTATATATATATATATATATATATATATATATACCGAGAGAACGAAAATATCTGATAAGTATTAGAAATGCGCAAAAAAAAACGCTAAAAAGTAGTATAAATAGATTAAAAAGCGGATTAGATATGTGCTGAATAAAAGAAATACGAATCTTTCAAAACAGACTAAATTAAAAAAAGATTTTTATACAGGAATGGATTATCATAGGTTGAAAAATGAAGATCATAACAACATCTTAAAATCCGTAAAATAATAAAAATTACAAGTTTAAAATTCTGTAAATTGAAATTCACTTGCACGATTCAATTTTTGATATATATATATATATATATATATATATATATATATATATATATATATATATATATATATATATATATAAAATATGTGTGTGATAATGAAGGAATTTATCCGTACACATCCATGTGTGTGTATGTTCACATAAAGGAAACAAATAACGAATATGAATTTGTATCGCCGTTGCTGATCTAAAAAGGGCTGGTGGATTCGAAAAACAAAATACACGCAAGGGTGTCCCGTTGCGATCGCTGTAGGCCGGGAAAAGCCGAACGGACGAAAACTAACGAGAACAAACGAACAGACGGTCGGCCGAAGCCTACTGGGATGTTGTCTAGTTATATGCTTTTGACGTATCGTATAAATGGGAACTCGGAATACTGATTGACGTAATATTTGACGTAACGCTTTTTCTACAAACACTGGTATCTACATAAATGAACAAAAACATATCTCATAAACACTTGTGTCATATACGAGCACGTACGCCGAGGGTAAAGTGAGCTGATTCACGGACGATGAGTCGAACGCAAACGGCGGGATTGTGTCATTTGTCGTAATCGATATACGATTTAGAAAATTTAAATGTTCATTAAACCAACAAATAATAATAGTTGGAATAAACTTTTTATCAAAAACGTCTTTTTGAAAATTCCTACTATCGAAATTTATAATTTTTGAAGATAATTCCACCTTAAGTACACTTTGAGGTGTATGCTGATAGAATATTAGTAGTGCATAATAAAGAAATAAATATAAAAACATTTATATCTTAGTAAATAATATTAACATGATCTTGAATGTCTACAGAGCAATTTTCTTTTTAAAAAAGTTATTTTTGTAAAATGTATTTTAGTCAAATAAACGTTAATTGGATGTATTAATGTCATACGACCATTTTACATAACAAATTATTCTTTCAAATAAACATTTCTAAGATGTTTTTAATAATTTACACAAGAATGTCCCGTTATTCTTGATTACTTAGTATGGGAAAGTGAAGTAAAAAATTCCAGAATGAAATACACAACGATACTTTTTCCTTTTAACACTTAATATGATTTTAAATTAAGTACAATTATATACATATATAGTAAAAATCAATGCTATCCGTTTACAAACCCTAAAGTCAATCAACATGTATGTTATTAAAAATTTGCCCCTTTTAAGAGCAATGTATTAATTATGAACAAACTAACCATTAATATAATAGAACAGTCTATTAACAGGAAGTATTACTTGCATAATAAACATTTCTTTTAAAAACGGAGGCACGGCTTTTTCAAAATCACACCAATATTTTTTTATATAAAATTGAATAAGCGGTTATTAAAAAAAACACACACATAATCTGAACTAAACGATTACAGAGTATGAAAATAGAACATATCTGATATCAGTATGTATACAGATATGAATAATGTCAAGTGACATTATGACTACGTTGTTGACTGAAATGAAAATAAGTTAACATTGAGTGAATCATATTACTGATTCAACAATTAAAGGGTTGACGGTAAGATATGTCGATGTACGAAACGGGCTCAATTGATTTTATGATGACATTTGTGTAGACATTTTTATAATAGTAAGAAGATAATTCCTGTACAATGAATATAAATTCAATCATATTTATACAAAAACGTCCAGTTATTCTTGAATACTTAGTATGGGAAAGTGACGTTCAAAAAACCCAGAATGAAATCATATGCAATGATACTTTTTTCCTCTTAACACTTAATATAATTAAATAATGTAACATATATATATATATATATCAAAATTATCCAGAAAAATTAATGACGTCACTTATTTACTTATGACGTCAATATTTCATGGTACCCTAAAATGTTTATCACATATATAAAACAGCAACGTTGCAATCTGTCTACGATTATTATATACACATAAATGAGTTTTAAAAAATATATTGTTTCATTCGGTTACATGACAGGCTTATAATTGGCAAATGGTTGAGCGCAACGAGCAGTAGGCGAAGCCCCTTAGTGCATATGTGTATGTGTATATATATATATATATATATATATATATATATATATATATATATATATATATATATATAATTATATATCAAAAAATCAATGCTATTTTTATTACTGACAAGTATTTCAAAAAAAAAAAACCAACACACTCGATAGACAAAAACACTCTCTTGCAATGGCATCCTGCATTTTTTAATTTCGTAAATTGAAATATGGAATTCATAAACTGATTCCACAATCCATCTGTATGTAAGAAACGAACGCGAGCATCATTCTTTTTTTTAATCATATAGTCATACAGGTAAAATATAATCAAATACGTAAATACATTGTTGTCAGAGGTTCGACTCATTTTCGTACGTATACATTCATAAATAAACGACAATATTTTAAAATCCTCGTTTTTTTTTTGTTCAGAAATTGTCAGTTTATATAAAATAACTTTTTCATTTACTAATACCTTTTACTTGTACTGATACTCGGTACCGAACATATCCATATTTCGAATCAAAGAGGAACAAATGCCATGCACTCAATGTGTGCAACAAAGATAGCGTACCGAATCAAATATTATATATATATATATATATATATGTATATACACACACACATGTGTGTGTATAAAATACACAATCAAACGATCAAGTATCCCTTGTAATATATCTCCGTTTCACTCTCGCCAATGTACACGTCTACTGCGTCTGTTTCATAACACGTAAAGTGGACCGAGTTCGTTGTTCCCATCGTGTTATTTTCATCTAGCTTACACACTAGTGCTCTTTCACTTACATAACACATTTGTAATTTATTACATTGCCTATCTTTCTCTTAATTTTATTACACACACATATAGACGAGAGACTAGCGCACACAAAGCTACACCGACACACACACACATAAAAGTGTACGCTATCTCTGTTCGTCACCGTTACACATATACGGTTATCTTTTTCCGTTTTACGCCACTGGGTTTTTTCCTTGTAAAAAATATAAGACCGTCGGTCTTTTTTCAACGTTTATACTCCAGCTAGAATCTTTCACACACACACACACACGCACACAACTATGTGTACACACGCGTGTGTGTGTGTGTGTGCATACGGTAATTTTATATGTCACTATATCCATTTCTTATCGCACGTCTCGCTCTAGCATTAGGGTGGTAAAACCAAGGACTCGCTGTCAGACTTGTATAGTAAAAAAACCACGTGGCTGTAACGTCCGAGTGAAACGACACGACGACCGAGCGAGACCGAAAAACGAACGAAACGAGCGCAGCTTTAGTACTTTCACGAAAAAAAGCTCACGTTATTCGTTATACGCGTACGAAAAACGTCGATCGTTCCGTCGTCCGCACGGATATAAACGAACGAGACGAACAGTACATAAATATAGTGAATACGTTTGTGTAGATGTGAATTTGATTAAATAATTACTTATTTTCGTTTCACTACGTAGACACTAATATGTGCATATATATATATATATATATATATATATATATATATATATATATATATATATATATATATATACAATTCATAATAAAAGATCTCCAGTTAGAGAGCCCTGATCTAATCATATATTTTCATACATAAAAAAATTCATTTACATCAACGACGTGAAGCTACAGACTTTGAACATTGCACCTAAATTTGTTTTTTTATAAATAAACTAATATGCCTCTAGAATCCAATTGTTATCTAAAATAATATTGCAAATTCAATACCAGTGGCTCAATATTCCATAACAGTCAATAATAGTTTTCGTCAATTCAACACTTTTCCAAAATAAACGAAACGTTAACAATTAAAAGAGCTGCTACTTTTTGTATAAAATTCCATCTTCTTTTATTATTATTTAAACAACACTTGGTTACTTTCTCAAGTATCATGCAACGGTTTTGTTCTCGATTAATTTCTAAAATGCATCATGAAACATTTCTAATATACTTTACTTTCATACAATGTACAATTATTTTCTTACTTATGCGATTATCCATTATTTTTTATTATTTATACACACATTATTATTCCAATGTTTGCACAGTACAGTTGATATATTTTTCCTTGTTACATTTATATACAGTTTAAACATTTTCAGCTGTATATACAAAGTATATCAGTAGTGTGAGAAATTGTTGACTTAAAGCAAAATGTTAATCATTCTACAGATTGCACACTAAATGTTATTTTTTTTCGAGATGACAAAATTAAAATTAAATTAATATATTAAAAAGACATTTTTCGAGACGATACAATAGAGGGAACAATACAGATCCTAGATAGTTCTACTTTTATTCTTTATTTTAAATCATTTCAGAACACAAAAAAAAAACATTCTGTAGAAAATTTCCTCAATACAAAAACAATATGTGCTCTGCGGATGCATTGCCATCGAAATGCGCATAAGTGACAATCAAAAAGAATCAATAATTTATTAAAAGTTTTTGATAGGAGCAATTTTGATGTGATTTATGGGACGAAAAAAGAATTCATTTGTGAAAGTACCTTCCTCTCACTCTGCATACATACATATTACATACATACACACACACATACATATATATATATATATATATATATATATATAAATATATAAATATAACGGGGCTGCTCGTCCACTTCTCAATTATAAACCTGTATACAAGCTAATGAAATAATAAACATATTTTTAAAACTCATTATGTCTATATAATTATTATCAGATATATAGCAACATAATCATATATATATATATATATATATATATATATATATATATATATATATATATATATATATACATATATGCGTGTGTGTGTATGTGTGTGTGTGTGTCTATATAAGCATGGTAGTAAATTATTTTTTGCAACCTTTGAGACTTTTGTGGCTAAATACTATTTTATATATATATACGAGTATATATATATATATATATATATATATATATATATATATATATATATATATATATATATACAAATACAAAGAGAGAGAGACAGAGAAAGATATTAAATATATAATAAATAAGTATACCATAATGAAATAATTTCTTAGCTAGAGTTCAAATTTTCATTTTCAGATTAATTGAAAGATTAATAGTTAGTAAAAGAGAGTCAACCCAATGGCCAGTCATAGCAAAATTAGAAACGAGAATTATCAAATAACACTTAACCCCTTAAGTGGGTACTTTGCGCGGATAACAAGTGGACAAGACGGATATATTCGTCATAACCACTTCAGGAGTTAAAGATTAAAAAAGAAAAGTAACTTTAAATTTTCTAGCATTTTTCCATTCAGAACAAGATCAAAATATATTTTCAAAAAATAGTAAAACAAAACTGGTGACAGGTTCGAAATACATTGAGAATGTATATTTCTTTTTTTATATAACATACATCTTAAATTTTGTAATGGACAGAACATCTTTCAGAGATTTTTAAGCTTATTAATAAACGATAACAATAACAATAGAGTGATCAGCTCTCAAAATACACAGAACAGGATATACACCCCCAAACAATTTTTTTTTAAAAGTATTTATTACTTTTTTTTTGAACGAACACGTACAACAATTTATCAGTTGCTTTTAAAAAACTAGGAGTTTCTCCCCCTGTTCGCCGCGCTCGTCCACTTGTCAATTATAAGAATACACTTGTAACCGAATGAAACAATAAACACATCAAATAAATAAGTCAACGTCATGAATTTATATACATATATGTAAAGTATGTCTATATAAACATTCTGCCAGATACATTCTTTTTTGTAATGAGTGTTTTAGTTTTTTATGGATAATTTTTATTATATATATATATATATATATATATATATATATATATATATATATATATATAAAGATGAATAAATTCTTCAAATGATAACTGAAATTATGAAACATAAAAGAAGATAATACATCAAAAGGTGATATAAACGGTCTTGAAAAAACACAATGTTCAAGACAGAGAGAAAGATGTATGAAAGGTAATTATCCATGAAAAGAAACCTGGAAGAAGACGGGAAAAAAACAAAATGTTGAAATTTAACCTACAAGAAACATGTAGGTCTAGTGCGAGTTCGTTTCTTCTTGAATCAGTTTCAACTTTTGCCATCGTCACATTCCACCTGATCGAAAGACAGAAAAACACGCTGTACAAGAATCAAACTCGTACGTGAACTACAAGATTTGTACAGAATAATGAACGATATGTGGGTAAGAAAACAAGGCAAGGCATTATTGTTTTCTATAGTTTCTACTACAAGACATACTGTACAATATATAATTTTGCTCGATCGACATTTAAACACATTGTTAAGAAATTGGAAATAAATGTTCATCACTTGAAAGAAGAAAGTTATATGGAATTCAGTCATCTGCCTCGGTTATATTTCTTTAACTATATTTACCAGTTTGTCAGTTCCCAATAACGATGAATCCCACACTACCAAAAATAATATACATATCATTCAATCGACAATAAGAATATAGTTTAGATATATGGCAATATGATAAAACATCTCTCCCTTCCATTTCTGATTCCACTATATCACTTTTTATTAGAAGAATGCTTCATACTTAGGATCATTTATACATTTAAGACATTTGTCAATAGCTTCATGAATGTACTAGTCATTCATCTGGAACCGTCTAATATACAATTAATTTCATCTCTTGCAGACAGACTCTAAATAAATTTTCACTTGTTTTCAAATCCGTTCCTGTCTATATCCACAATATTCGAATTATACGAAAAACGAGCGAAACCAACGTACGCTCACCTAGTTTTTATTACGTTTTCTCTCTGCGCGATTATTATCTAAACTACATAGCATATATATATATATATATATATATATATATATATATATATAATATAAACACATACACGTAATAATATCGCAGAATAAATGTCGAGTATGGGATCCCACGCACAGCCACCTATCCGCAATAACGTAACGAAAGAGAACGACGTATAGAGGTGGCGAGCTCGGTTCGAGTAAGGGCGAACGGAGATAGAGCGTTTCAGCCGCGTGGGGTGGGTTCGAAATGAAGTATAACGGTCGCAGGGGTGGAAATTAAAGTGGTGTGCGACAGAGACGACGCGACGAGATCCTGATTACTCTAGTTCTGTTTCGCTTTTTAATGTAAGTACGTGTACATATATATACAAACACACATTCATACAATAAATACATACACATGCACACGACTGTACGTTATATGAATATCTGTGCATGAGAGTGTATATGAGTGAGTGTGTGTGTGTGTGTGTACGTGTATACAAAGTACAAAAGAGTTGATAGTATTTGCTGTCGTATACAGGCGCATATACATGCATACATACATATACATAAATATATATAAATATATATATATATATATATATATATATATATATATGTATATGTATACACACACACACGTAAGTATGTATGTATATGTTGATATACAAAACGAGACAGATATACTTTTTAGTTTAATGAGAATTAATTTTAACGAAACAAATATCATTGTTAAAAATAACTCATGTTTTGTATTCTTCGAGATTATATTTTGCATGGAAGCTACAGGTTATGATGTTTTAATTGAATAAATTATACGATAGTTCAATAAATTCAATTTTGATTCTCGTAAGGTATAAACTAATAACCTCACGTAAGACACACACACAATCGTTTATTTAAAGTATTTCACGGATGAAACGAAGACGAATTTGCGTCGCCGAAATCGTTATTTAGTGGAAATGTTTCGTGGAAATTCGTTTCGATGCTAGAACGAATGGTCGATTGTTCTAGTTGTTTATATTTTGTTTAATCACTTGAGTGTAATATTTTTTTAATCGTTCTGAATGCAGGCTTTTACATTATACTCATATTGCAATTATTAATCTCTTAAGAGGATATTTGAAACAGTGTTTTGATAAAAAGGGGATCAAACGCAACAAACGTTTATTTATAATTTGATTTGTATTCGCGTTAGTTACTGTAAACCATTTGAGTTATTACTTCATGTACGTACTATATCAGCGGTGGGAGAAATGCGGTTAGCGAGTAGCATGCAGCTTTAAAAGCTACACTGTGTGGCTCCCGAGACAATATTAAATTTCATAGCTATTTTTCCTAAACTTGTATATTAATAATCTATAGTAGAAATCTATGGCCAGATTTTAAACTATTAATTTCAAAAATGAAGACTCAGTCAAAGTCTTCAACGAGTAGAGATTAAACATATTCTGCTTTAGTGAGTAGGACTAGTATATGTATTTTTTATTATTTATAAATACAATTTTAAAATAATATTTTCTGTGGCTGTTGAGCATTCAACAATGTATAAAAAGTATTACGTAGCCACATATAATACTTTTAGCCTAGCTAGCTATACTAAGCCTAGCTACGTAGCTAAGCTTATTATCGAAGAAGGCCCACCGCTATACTATATGATCAGATTAAGAACTGAAATTAAAAGTTTTCAATATTTAAAACATAAAAAAGGATATACATTAATTTACAATTCTAATTTTTAAACATATATAATTTAATCATATACATACATATATATCTTTTATATATATATATATATATATATATATATATATATATATATGATTAAATTATGTTTAAAAATTAGAATTGTAAGTTGATGTATATTATATATATATATATATGTAAACTCTGTTATAATGAATTGATGTCTACAGCAATCAAATGTTCACATATACGTTGATTCACGCATATCTTCATTTAACATTCACTTTTATAACAAACTAGTTTCTCCGAAATAACAAAACAAGTTTAGTCCTTTCACAAATGAATTAGTTTTTCATTCCGTAAACCACAAAAATGTTTCAGATAAAAAATGTTCAATAAATTATAACTGATTGTTGCAAATGCGAATTTAAATCACGATATCATCACTTTCATAGAGCCAAGATACAGAAGTCTGATCTTCTCTAAGAATTTTCTTCTTTGTCTATCTTATAGTAAACTGCATTTGTTTAAGAACAAATAAAAAATAAATGATTTGTTTGCCTCCAAATAGTACATGTGTCAAACATAAATCTGAGATTCGTGAATCCCAATACAACTTCATTTTTACTAATAATGATTTTGGAGTCCAGTCTAAAATTTGGAATGTTCTTATAAAAGATTTGGTACATTTCAGCTAATCGAGGAAATAAAACAAGGACTGAATGAAAATGTCTTGATTTAAGATGATATAAATTTACTGAGTGATAAATGGAACCGTGGATAATATTTAGGTGGAATTTACCTGCAATAAATATCACAAGTAATGGTTATAATAAGAAAATATAATCAGTTATGTGATGCTCCTTAAAATTGAGTAAATGTGTGTTCGATTGTGTGTGTGTATATATATATATATATATATATATATATATATATATATATATATATATATAATAAGAGCTTATAAATACATAAAAAAGTATTAATAATTTCAAAAGTATTCGATGGCGATATTCTTCAGAGGTAATCAACTTAAAAAAAAAAGAGAAAAAATATTTTCCTATACCTTAAACTTTCTGAGATTAATGACATTTCCATCATATATTTCGATAGAAATGTAATTAAATAAAAACAAAAAAATAATCAATAATAAATTACTAATCATTTTTAATTAGAAAAATATTTATGGTTTGTGGAGAGAGTGAAAAATTAATTTATGAAACTGAATAATATAGTCACAGATCAAAAAAAAAATATTTTTTTATCTAATTTTGTAATAGTTTCACGCAGTTTTATTCGCCAATAACGTATGTCCTGCTTAACAAAATACTGATTTATTTAAATAGCTCAAATTCTATCATTTGAAAAAATGAAAGGGGAACTTATTGCTTCCCATGTAAAGTTATTTATTCTACCATGCATTTTAATCGATTTCTTATAAAACACACAATTAGTTTTGAGTTACATAACTTTAATGATTCATTCATTTGGATTCGTGATTCATTCATCTCGAAATTCAAAGAACAGTCAACTATAAAGTGTAAGACAAACAAGGGAGATTACAAACCCAAGATAAATATACTTTTACAGTATCTCAGATTCATTCGAATGTGTGTATTAGTTTCAAACATTTATTTTTTTAAGACAATATTTTTTTAACTATAAAAATATAATTGTTACTGCAGTAATTTATAAATATATTTTTACTTGTCTCTTTGTATGAAACGTAGGTGAAAAGTTAACTACTCGGAGTGATTTAATTTTTTGTATATTTTTTCAACGAACTTGTTTAATTTCATTGAGTAGAAAATATTAACCAAATATTTATACATCTCATGGTTTCTAAAAGAAACATAATTGATTTTTCTATTCTAGAAGATATATATATATATATATATATATATATATATATATATATATATATATATATATATATATATATATATATATATATATATATATATATATAAATTACTATTCACCCTTAATTTAGAATATGCAAATACTTTTAAAGTTGATTTCTACATTGAACTATAATATCTTATCTCTGAGAAAGATTGCCATCGAAAGGCACTTTAAATCACAATCAAAAATGATCAACAATCATTTGTTAAACATTTTTGATCTGAAAATTCTTTGTTTATTGTGGGATGCGAAAATAATTCATATGTTAAAATGAATTTAGTCACAATGACAGAATTGTGAGATAACATAATTTTCAATTTCAAAATTTTCAGTACCCAATCAATTGTTTTCTTCACTGCATACAAACTGTTCTTTGTTTTCCTTAATCTCTTTTACTGGACATTAATGACACATAAACAATTTATATAACAACAAAAAAATATATATAATAACAATGAACTTATTCTCCTGTTTTGCTACAAAACAGTTTAAACACATTTCGAAATTATATTATAATGAAACTTAATCCGTTAATAAAATCCTTTGTAAAATAGATTAAAAATATTTTGAAACGTTTATACTTTTTTTAATCAATCATAAATATATTGTAATTCTTCATGAGTAATTATTATACACAACAACACATTATTTTCAGATAAAACAATCGTTCAATACGAACATTAACATTAAAAATTATGTATAATGTGACACGAGTATTAATTATAGGTACAAATTAAAGACCAGTGTTTGACTAACACGATAACATTACTAATTCCTTCTGAATTGGTGTAAATGTGAAATGAAAAACGGTACATCATAAACTGCCACACTAAGGTAGTAATCTCAATGTTCAATGAACAGAGAAATTGAGGAAAGTAAAAGTGGGGTAAGAGTTGTCAACACTAGTTTACCTCAACCCCTATCACAGTCAAACACTACACGAATATATATATATATATATATATATATATATATATATATATATATATATATATATATATATAGGTGTAGAGGCATGCATGTTTGTATTTGAGAATAGTCTACAAAGGAATGACACCTGTTCCCTATTCTCTCACATCAATGTGACGCACTTGTATATGTGTATGTGAGTACTACAGGTTGACACAAATAAAGTGAAGTTCAATTAGCCATTAAACCACAGTTACAGAACCTCAAGTTGCCTGCATTTAACGTTTCAACGACGTTACCATAAATCAAGAATTCGAACATCTGTGTAAATTTTTCTATAGAAAATATGGATATTGTCAATAATACATATTCAATAACATGAATTTATTTATTTTCATTCCGTTTCGTGCACGTTCATAACAGTAAAATAAAAATTATACTCAATATGTTTTTACTTATTCTTTCAGCATTATTAAACGTAATACTAAATCTTATCTATTTTTTTTTGACCATCTTTTCTAAATGCTCAACAAGTTTCTTTATAATAATATGAAACTGCTTGTCCGTAGTTTTATTTTTATTTACAGAAATTGAGATTCTTAACTAATTAATAGTCCATGTAAAGAAAAGTCAGTTCATATTTGTATTTAGATAAATGCAATTAAAAAAGTGGATGTCTGATTGTACATGAAAATTAAGATAACATTCGCAACATGCATTGAACATAATATTAAAATTAATATATTTAGAATGCAAATAGTTTCGCTATCAAAAAACTTGGTTACTTTAGAATATATAAAATGATGATAGTATAATAAATAGAATATAACTTTACTTTTCCGTTCTTTGGTTATTAATTCTTTTCGATTCGCTTCTGATTATTAATTATTCAAATTAATGATAATTAAATGAAATAATATAAAAAAATAAACATTTTTTTTATAACATACACCCAATTTCCCCTTACATATTTTTTATCAGCTGGTGTATTCGATTATAGCCTTTTTGTTACCTAAAATAAGAGATGAAACATCCTACAGGTAAGTAAATCAAGATATAAGAAGTGTTTTCCAAATAAAATGTTCACTCGCCCTACAAATCACAAAAAAATAAGACTTTTCTGTACTTTAACAATATGAGAATGATGAAATCGTTCATCGAAATGCTCATAAGTAACGATCAAAAATCATCTGCAATCAAGAATTAATCATTTTTGATCAAAAAATTTTTTATGGTTTGGATGGAAAGTAAAAAACATATTTGTGAAAATAAATTTATCAGCCACAGAACCAAAATTGTACTGTGAAGTATAAGTGTATTTTAGATAGCAATATTTGCATTTATATTTTAACAAATGCCCTTATGATTAAGAAATGTTTGTAGCGAACAATAATGTTCATAGTTAGCATCACTTTTAGCATGATTTCTTGTTTATACTTGAAATTTAATTAGGAGATATAAATATACCTGAACTCGAGCGTCACAAATCAACAGGAATCAAATTTTGTTTCTTACTTAAAAACCAAATTCAATCCCTACTACGATCTACAACTAAAAGTTAACTATTTGTAGAGCTTTGTAATTCAATTCTATCTAAGTTTAAATATAAATAGAAAATCAAGCAAAAAATAAATGAAAAAGAGACTCCGATTATAATCAAAATGACTATATGAAAAATATTGAAAAGTACTTTTAATCTGATTCAATTAACTATTTACAATTAACTTCATTTTCTTAATCATTTTAGGATGATACTTTGTTACTTTTTACAATAAATTCCCATCTTTCAATTATCGCTGTACAGTTTATGTTTTTTTTTTTATATTTCAGTTAGGAATACTGTGATCTTAATTTAGATTCAAAACTTGAAAAACTTAAATACGAGAAACAGAAGATAACTGGAAAATAATACACAAACTCCCAAAGATCGACACATAAGAATTGAAATCGGTTCTACAATAAAGCATCCTAAAATACCAAGAAAAACATATATATATATATATATATATATATATATATATATATATATATATATATATATATATATATATATATGTATTAATAAAATAAATATAATTATTTACGTTCAATATTACTACATTTAAATGAATGATCTAAGTAATTAGCATAATCCAAAAACAGTTGGAGTTTATGTACTTCCGTCGTTTATTTTAAACTTGAGTGAATTTTAATTTTATGAAGTTTTGTTGCTTACTCTAAATAAATGTACAACATACCCATGTTATATCGTTTTAAGTATAAGGTTATAATATTTTAATTACAAGAAGATTAGCCTGATGATCTTCGTTCTTTTGTATCATCTGAGTGAGCTTTCCGATACTAACTTGGGTACGTGTGGCAACTTTATACAGATGTTAGAGACTCTAATATCTATCTGAAGATAGCATACGTGCCGAAACTAGTAAAGGAGAAGAGTGATTTGATGAGCCTATAGAACATTACAGGAGTGCAAATATAAAAATTATACAATTATAAATTTGTAAGTACAAGACGTTTTAGTTATTATTATATTGTCTTCTTATATACCCTTATTTAAGCAAAATAACAAATACTATTTTATTATTGAAATATCTGTATTTCCCTTATCATTTTAATACTGATTATATACTTATATTTAATACCAAAAACCACAATATATATATATATATATATATATATATATATATAATATATATATATATATATATATATATATATATATATATATATATATATATATATATATATATATATATCTTATATATATATATATATATATATATATATATATATATAAGATGTTAGATATAAGATGACTAGTTATATACAATATATCTATAGTGTCACGTATGTTTTATTCTATGACATTTAAATTTTCATCAAATTCATCAAGTTCAAAATCTACTTGAAAATGACACAAGTCAAAATCAGTAATAGAAGAAATTAACTGATGCGTTATTTATATGATTCTTACAGAATACATACAATTTAATAAAAATATTAAATATTAATGATACTTAAAGCACCTAAAAAACATCCTATCAATAAATATTTATATATATATATATATATATATATATATATATATATATATGTATATATGTACACCTTTAAATCAAATATCTTTCTCATCAAAAACAAACAGAACACTTGGAAAATTCTTTATAACACAATGACACTATCACCGCATCGTTAACATTCACTCTAAAAACTCTTATAATTTTGAAAAATAACATGCGAACATCTTTGAAACATTACTCAGATTTCTATACGTTTAACAATTCGGATATCGTCTTTCCTCGTTCAGATTTCAGATTGGTTGTACATCAAATCGTCCAACCAATCTGTATAGATTTCTTGTATGGAATTTTTAAATATATTTTTTTTGATTAAATCTGACAATGTTTAATTAAAAACCACAATTTTCTTTTCGTTTCAATGCCGCCTGTATACAGTACAGCTACATATTTACACCTACACAAGTTACTGTACTTATAAGGCAAACATATATGTTGCGTCCCAAGCGAACTCCATTCTCATATAACTACTAATATCTATGTATATGAAGTTGGACGTCATACGAGACATGTCTCTGAAACATTTATATATAAATTCGTATGTATGTGTATGTACGTATGTATGTATGTATGTATGTATGTATATATATATATATATACGAGTATTTATATATTTGTTAATTTCCTTATAATTTTATATACAATGATGTACGAGGGTGATTTGAAAAGTTCATGGCATAACTAATAAGTGGCGGTAATATTTTAAATATTTGTGTCGCATACAAACCGATATCTATCTTATACATAACCTCAAAGTCTATAATTAATGTATCAAACAGTTTGTTGCAAACATCAATTTAAATAAAGCTCTTTTTGTGTCGTTATTGAAATAGATAAAGTTGAACATCGTGCGGCGATAAAGATTTTTTGTCAAAAAACGCTTAAAGCCAGCAGAAATCTTTAATGAGATGAAAAATGTACTGGGTGATAATGCACCTTCGTACACAACCGTAAAGAAATGGGCATCTGAATTTAAATGCGACCGTGCAAGCTTAGAAGATAACCCGCGTAGTGGACGTCCGAAAACAGCAACGAGAGAAGAAATCATCCACAAAGTGCACGATATTGTTTTACAGAATAAGCGATTGGAGGTGTCCGAAATTGCTAAGGATGTGTGTGTCTCAGATGAACGCGTGTACCACATCCTTAACTGAAAAATTAGGTATGAAAAAGCTATTGACAAGATGGGTGCCGCGTTTGCTAACAACTGATCATAAATCCATTCGAGTACAAATTTACCAAGACTCTTTGGATCAGTTTAAAATGAATATGACTGACTTTATCCGGCGATTTGTGACTTGAATTCACCATTACACTTCAAACTCAAAACAACAATCAAAGTAATGGAAGCATGGTGATTCTCCGTAACCAAAAAAAGCAAAATCAATTTTACCCAATGGAAAAAATATGGTTTAAATTTTTTGGGATGTTGAAAGGATATTGCTAATTGACTACCAAAGTGTCAACCGAGTATGAGATAGTATTATGATAAACTTTAGGATCGACATGATCAAACAATTCATGAGAAAAGACCAGAACTATCACAGGGAAACATAATTTTCCATTAGGACAATGATGTCCCCAAACAAGTGTTGTATCTATGGAAAAATTCACTGCACTGAAGTACGATTTGCTGCCCCATCCGGATTTGGCTCCCTCAGATTTCCATCTGTTCCCAAAACTTAAAAAAATCCTTTATAGTAGACGATTTCCGTCAGATGAAGAACTAATAGCAACAGTGAATCACTATTTCGACGCCTTTCAAGAAAAGGATTTCAAGGACAACACAAAAGTACTGGAGCATCGTTATATGAAGTGCACTGAAGTTCAGGAGGACCATATTGAAAAATAAAAGTAATGTAAAAAAACACAAGTCATATTCTTTCATAGTTAGGCCCTGAACTTTTCAAACTGCCCTCGTATATAACACATTTACGAATCAAATTTGAAAAGTTTCTTATTTGTATGATTTATCAACTGCGTCGATATTGCAATTCATCAAACATTTTTTCATCACAGATATCTGTTTTATTCCATATTTACAGAAAGCCTGACGTTACAATATTTTTATACCGTTAATTATCTATAATTCAAATTTTTTACTCTAAAATCGAAATTTTACATCCAATTAAATACATATGACTCCCAGTAATTCAATCTGGTATCTAAAACCTGCAAAAAATATAGACAAACAGAACTATAAAACGAAGAGAAATAATAACCAGTCGACATTCATATTAATTAGGTTTAATTCAAGATTTATTTTAAGAAATTAAAATTCAGAAGGCAATATTGTCAGGGCTCAACGCAGAAGTCGCCAATTCAAACATGATTTTTAATACAACGTAATTTCTTCCTACTTATGATATGCAGACAAAGAGCTTGGTGAAAAGTGATTGCTTCTAAAATCCGGTAATAAATGTAAGTGAGACGTTGTAAGTTTTGTCAGGATGTGCATCCTTTCTTTATTACGATGGTACATGCAAGCCCGAAATGAAAATTTAAGACTTAGTCATTTGTACCTAAATATAGAAAGATTCATTCTTTAACATTATACATAAAACTGACCATATGGTTACAATCTGAAGAATACATTCATCTGTTATATTGAGTTTTAAACAAATCACAACGTTTGATAATCACTTGCATAAATTCAAGATTTTTTAAGAAGAAAGTAAATATTTCTGAAGCATTAATTTCTTTTTTAAAAAATAATGAGATTCGATGGAAACCATCAATGATTAATAAAATATTAAAATATCCATAATATAATACGGTAGAGTACTACAAACAATTTCTACAAAAAAATGTGCTTTAGACACATACTTTCTTCCAATGTAGTTTTGGTACTGTCAATAAATTCAATTTCATAAATAACTGTTTAATATATTCCACAAGTCAATTTTTTTTCAAAAATGTTCTATATATATATATATATATATATATAACAGATTGTTGCTCATGCGCATTTCAATAGATGCCATCATCTTCAAAGTGTCAAATTACAGGAAAATCTTCTTCTATCTTACTCGTATAAATTAGTATTAGATATAGATAGATTATATAAAGCAAAGACAAATGAAACATACTGAAAGTCAACTGTAAAATTAACACCAACTGTCTGACAAATGAAATTCGTATCGGAATCGGTCCTAATGATTTTAAGAAAAATAACTCGGAACATAGCATAGGAAGTTACACACCTACAGAAAATAAAACAGACTAACCGAAAAAAATATATAAACGTTTCAGATAATTTATGCTATTGACTAATCAATCATAACTAGAAGTAATCATGAAAATATTTTAATTCTTATTTTACAGTTCTAAACTACACCGTAATCAGTACGTAACACAGTGGCGCCGATTTAAAAATACAAGTAAATTTGTATTCCAGTATAAAAGTCAAATGTCTACACAATATCAACTTCATAATACTGTTGAAATATGTTTACATTTGTGTGTGTGTGATATATATATATATATATATATATATATATATATATATATATATATATATATATATATATATATATATGTATGTATATATATACACGCAACATGACCGAGTTGATTATTTCGATGATTTACGCGGGAAAATGTGTACAACAAATGGAAAAACGTGTGACAGTCAATGTAGACGGATTGGGGTGGGCGGACGTGAGGTGGTGGCGGCTTTGACAGAGGACAGAAGAGAAAAAAAAGTATACGTACACACACATTCACACACGCACATGTATACGTACATACATTTTACGAGAATATCCATACAAAAACGCGATAGCGACAAAAGAGTGAGAGTGAAGTAGAATCGTCGACGGCCGAAAGGGGTGCCAATGAAAATGTATGAACTAAGCGTAGATGGGGACGATGTGTAGGGACGACTGTACGAAATGTATGGGTTCGAATTTATATGCGCACTACTACTACTATGCCCGTACAGTTTTTTTTTACGTATACGTATATATGTGTTTCCATGTGTGCAGTGTACTGTTTCTGTCAGAGAATGAAATGAAGAGATGACAAGACGTACGCCACGTGGTGTGTTCTTATACTGTTACCACAATTAAACTTACTGCAAATATAAACAGTATTGTTTTAAGTATTCGAATGCTGTTCTTTTATATTTTTTTAAATCACACACATATATATATATATATATATATATAAACTTGAATGTGCATTAATTTTACCTAAAACATTAAATTTGATTTTTAATCAAAAATTTTTTGTTTATTTTTTTTTACATTCGATTCAATCTTTTAATTCCATTTACTCTTTTTCTACTTGATTGATATGAAAAGTATATATTTTACTGTTAATATGACATACCGTATCCACTGATGAATTAAATAGCACGCAGATGTACAAATTATGGAGCATTTAACCGATGACTCATAGTAAAGTACTGATTACAAGATCGGCAAGGAGTTGTGATGTTTCACTGACATTAGGACAACACAGACCGGAGAGATCGGAGCGCGACAGAAGGACACATCCTCATACCGGACAACATACACTGCCCTTCATTGATGGATGACCTCGCCATCCACGTCCATCAATCACATGGTATCTTTCAAGACATTTCAACTTTATCTTTGAGTTAAAAAGAATCCCCTTTGAGAGAGATTCTTGGCTTGAAAGGGGATCGTCTGAAGAAAACATGACTGAAAATGAAAGTGGCATCAAAAAATTAGTGAATAATTTGTTTCCAGAAAGCAGTTTTCATTGTTCATGAATTTATAATTTAAAAATACTTCTATTATGTTTGCTGGGCAATAACAATAGAATTCAATACACAAGACACTGTTGGGAGGTGAGTAAATATTGGTCAATCAACATTAACTGGTAGCAATATATATATATATATATATATATATATATATATATATATATATATAGGGATATATATATATATATATATATAATACACTAAAAAAATCAATAACTTGTTACAGTACAGAGAAAAATGATAAAAAAAGATACTCAATACCTATTAATCATATCTAGAAAAAAAGATAACGATAATAAAATATGGACTACTTTTAAATACATATTTTTAACAAACGTTTAATATAATATTAAAAAATGAATTTATAAGAATAAAAAATAAAAAGAAAACAGTGAAAAGTACAATTTAAAATTGTAAATTTTAATTTTAAAAATATTGAGTTATCTATAGATACATATTTTCCACAATTTAATAATATACAAATGTGTGCAGTTTTCGAATGTATGAATCAAATTCATCGGCCATTAATCTTAAAAATGTTAAAAGAAACTAGGAAAAAAAGCTATGTGTGTTACATTCACTCTTTATAAAAAGGTATATTTTGGAACTGTGCCCCATACATCCAGTTTGCATTTCACTGTTTAAATTACTTTGTAATTATTTTTTATAATTTAATAAAACAGCTCTGTTCATTAATACAGAAAGATCTTAACTTTAGGTTATTATTTATAAAATTAATAATAATTAACTTATTTTCAATTATGAGTAGGCTTACCGATAAGTTCCATGTTTACATTTTTTTCTGTTGAGTAAATTTCCTTAAATAGTTTATATCTGACATCTTTGTATTGCATGCTGGATAGTTTCATATATATATATATATATATATATATATATATATATATATATATATATATATATATATATATATATATATTGCAATCTTCCATAAAAAAAATTATTCTAACACATTGTTCCATCATAACGAAAATTCGTTATAGAGTTCATACTCAATGCACAACTGAAACTACTCCCAGTAAATACCCCTCTTTGAATAGGGAATTTCCTTACAAATGAGTTCATTATAAGTAGATTTTACTGTATTCAGTAAATGAGACAAAATGATTGAATTTGCAGCAATAGAATGTTTTTGTTACATAAATAAATATTATTCGTATATATTTAAATAGCGATTTAAATGAAGAGTTCAATTCTAGACACGAGTGCCTTCTGGCGGCATAGAAAATATTATCAGTGGCATAAGAGACACTTTATTTGGATTGCATTTCACAAATGGATTATCTTTATTGATAATATTTTAATTGTTATTTATTCACATCTCGATACAAGGTAATCAT